>JAOPTO010001140.1:64290-210465 GCA_033822845.1 Tetrapedia diversipes
CTAGAAAGGACGGTTAGACAAATTAGAATGAGAATGACTGCGTGGAAAAAAAGGAAGGATGAAAGTATGAGTGAATGGAGCAGAGAATGAGAAAAGCTGAATGAACATGGTGTGCGTGCATCTTTTGTCGGTGATTGAAGAACCGTACGAGTGAATCCAAGAGTGAAAATACAATAAATAAGTATATTATATAAGGTCACAGACTTGTAGCATGCCGCATGTCGTTCAATGTCGCCTATTTCTGATGTGAGACTTGTAGCATGACACAACCTTGGTATCACACAAAAAAATTGACACTCAATATCGTGAACATGCTCCCTCCCATATTCCACTGAAGCATTTCAACATCAGTAACATGTATCATGCCTTTGAAAGCAATGGCTACATGTCGTCTCGCTGAAATTTTACGGTATCACATGTGTCACTGCTGCATGCTACATTTCACCTAAACGTTTTTTTTTTTTTTTTTGGTGAATGTTAGATGGTGTAGTTCCTTTTGTGGGCCGTTTAAATTTTGTGAATGAGACCTAAGTCGAATAAATATTACATGGTGTCGTTGATGTAAGTGTCGAGTTAGAGTTCATTTCATGCTTTCGCCTATCAATTTCGAATCTTCTATATTCATATAGAGGGTGATGGACAGTAATTTAACTACGATAGGTGTTGCAAATCGGTGATTCCGTTTTTCTAGGTAAATGTTGCCAGTCCTCAGACGAGACATTATTATTTTTTCCTTTCTACTCAATTCATTGATAGGAATTTGTTGGTTGAATTTCTTGGCTACACTATGAATTTTCGTTCGATTTGAAGCGATCCATGTCCGATTCCATTCTAACGATATTTTCAAAATGGCTGATGAGCTCCTGATGGGGAATAGGTGAGTTCGCTTCATTTAGAAAAACAGTCGCATCCTTAAAACTGGAGTTCGCTCTTTCGTTCCCACTTATTCTTTGGTGAGAAGATACCCGTGCAATAATTATATTTTTGTTTACTTTAACACGTTGAACTCCACATTACCCATATCTGGGTGACGGCTATGTTTCTTGTAAACGGTTGACACTTTTCTAATTAAAAGAAGATTTTGGAGGTAATTTATACTAATTTTATTTGTAACACAATTATGATAAGTATATACGATATAAAGTAACAATAAATTATAAAGTAAATATAACATTGCGCTGTTTACAATCTGATTCTCGGGTTTGGGTCCTGGGAGAAATTCCACCGATTTATGCTGGGCGTTCAACGTGTTAATGAGATCGGTGTACAGTGTTAGGCTACTTTTAATTAATTCGTTTCTTTCCCTTTTTTAAGAGAGTTGAGTAACGTGTTAAGCTTGATGTATTAGCATCGTTTGCCTGGCGAGAACTGAGTTTTTCTAATAGTCCTCGAGTGGTTTGTAGCGACATCGTTCCCTATCGTTTTGCCGACACCTTTCCTGAATTGTTCTTTTCTTGATGCGCCGTTCGTTGTACGTGCAACAATACTCTGGCACGGACCAAAATGAAACAACGGCACACCGGTTCCAATGCAGAAAACGCTGCCGGTATTATCGACACACGAGCCGCTCTATATATCTGAATTTCATGCATAAACCGCATGAACAGTTACAATTCATCGCGACGGACAGGCGGCTCGCGGCAGCCTAGGACAAAGACCCGTTGTCGATAGTCTCGTAAATTATTACCACACGCTCTACGAGCTATAAATATTAATTCACGGCTAGCCACAAGTGTTTCCGCAACATGGCCTATCATCTAAGAGCATGCCCGCGATACCTGCGAAAGACGGCACCGTGCATGGAAAGGGACCGTGATTATTCGAAGGTACACTATTGCTCAAAAGTTATTAGTATTTACCCTGAAGTTATTATAACATGTTTCCTACCATGTTGCTTTCGACTAAATGTAATTCCTACGCTGCGTGTACCGAAAACAGTACATGATAAAAAGTGTGACAAATCTGCGAAAATCACTTACTTTATTTATTTATTTAGTATTGAGTTTTATACAGGTTATTTTATTTATTTATTTATTTTATACAGGTTATTTTATTTATTTATTTAGTTTTATACAGGTTATTTTATTTATTTATTTATTTAGTATTGAGTTTTATACGGGTATTTTATTTATTTTATTTAGTTTTATACGAATTAAACCCTTTAACCCTTTGCACTCGGCTGTCCCCTCTCATGGGACATCATAATCCTAGCATATGATAGTTTCGCAAATTTTCAGACGTTAGTTCAGACCCGGACGTTAAACAGTCATGTATGTAAATTTTAATATACGACTTAACTAAACTAAATGAAGTTTAATGTACGTGAATCATAGTAAATATTTCAAATTTGAAAATTTTTGAAATTAGTATCATTAAACGACTAACGGTCACCTCTCGAGTGCAAAGGGTTAATATGTATAGGTTACAAATTAAAAGTTGCAACTTACAAATTACAAATGAGCAATTAGAAAATTGAAAATTAGAAATTAGTCGTAGGTGGACCAGAGATGAAGTACTTTACGCTTGAAGCAATAGAAAGACGAAAATATTTCGACTTCCTTTCAAGTGTTATTTGCAATGATTTTCTTTTGTCTGCGAGTTGAAATTGTACTTTTTAGCGTTTGTACATATTGAAATAGTGAAAAACACTGGATACGTCATTATAGAGCATGTAATAGCAATATCAACGACTATTTTGATCTCTTTACTATCTTTTAATGAAGAAAATGACATTTAACATAGAAATGCGTGTACTGAAAACAATACACGTGGCAGGGCACGTGTTAACAGATTATTATAAAGTGATTAATATTTGTGTTTATTTTAAATAGGAACGCCATTTCACATTACTTTGAATAACATCCCCTATTTTTAAATTTAACATTCTTTATTGATGTTGAAATATATTTATTTACTTCCAAATCTATGATACAAATAAATTCAGTACTCTTCCATAACATTGAAATATTTTTATTTCCTTCCAAATCTATGATACAAATAAATTCAGTACTCTTCCATGACATTGAAATATTTTTATTTGCTTTCAAATGTAATGTTTCTGTATGACGCCCAAGAAAAAAAATAATTCATACTGAAACTTACTATCGCGATCTTTAATAATTTTGATAAGTAACGTTGTACGTATTTTTCATATAAATTATTAAAATGTCAACGAACTGACGTTGATAACCTGCCTTATCTAAATGAGATAAATTACCCGTTACGAGTTACTTGTAAATCTGAACAAGTTGAATTTTATCTGTACGATATTTTGTTTGTTTACATGCACGATTAATAAATCATCTAATTTTAAGTAAATTACAAAAACAACGTCATATTTGTCAGGAGAGAAATTTGCAGATAATAAACTGTGGTAGATAAGACGGAAATAAATTACCATCGATATGAGTTTTAAACAAGATTATTAATTCCTGCCTTAAAATTAAGACTTCAGAAAACGGTTAGTGTTTGCGTTGTTCGTCGTTTTACATAGTGATTATGTTTAAAGATAATTTGATGCGACTAAAATTGATTATTCAATGTATTCATTGTTTAAAAAAAAAGAAATGTCTACAATTTATTTACCATACGAAAACTTCATTTACAAAAGAAATAATTAAAAATAGTAAACAGTACCGTGCTAAATAATGAACTGATTAATTTTCATTCCCACGACTGTATGCATATTTAATTTACTCTTCACGATTGCAAAACTTCATTTTATGGAACAACAGTAACTTTTTAATATCACGTTTAATAACCTACGATACAAGTTCCATTCAACATGATAAATATAGGAAGCAATTTAAAATTATTACCTTTTCAAAATTAAACGATGCAATATGGTATCGCACACAAAAAAAAACACACACACTTCTTTAACTGTCATCTATTACAAAATTTTATTTCTGTTTATCAAATGTATTAAAATAATTTCAATACAATACATATATTCATAATTAAATTTATTTTATACGCCTCTTTATTCCAATCTTCAAACAATATTGATTTTAATTCGCAAAACTAATTACAGTAGGACCTCCCTTATACGAATACCCATTCCCTGAACAAAGACTCGTCTAATAATAGTTCTTTGTCTCTTAAAATTACGAAATCTTACAGTGAAAAAAGTGTAGCATACACAAATATTTAAACAAACTGTTAACCTTCTTAGTATTCATTCGAATAAATAAAATTAGTACAAAAAAATGTAATTGTTTTATCATCGGAAACTCTTTTATAAGATCTAATAATAGTTCTTTGTCTCTTAAAATTACAAAATCTTACAGTGAAAAAGTTGTAGCATAGACAAATATTTAAACAAACTGTTAACCTCCTTAATATTCATTCGAATAAATAAAGCTTAGTACAATAAAAAGTAATTGTTCTATTATCAAAAATTTATTTATATCATCTAATAATAGTTCTTTGTCTTCTAAAATTACGAAATCTTACAATGGAAAAATTGTAGCATACACAAATTAACCTTCTTAGTATTCATTCGAATAAATAAAGTTTAATACAAGAAAAAGTAATTGTTCTATCATCGAAAACTTTTATCTTAACAATTTCGTCACTCTATTAGTTTACACACAAAAGACTCTACTGTATTATAAAAAACAGAACAACATACTTAACATGTAAAGTGTAGAAGATTAACATGTACACCGTCCCATTGTATTCGTTAAATTATTTACTCTCTCTCGAACACCACGATCCAATTTTCGCCACAGATTTAGCATCGTGAAAGGGTCAACATTCGCGATCACTCAGAAGCAACGCGAAATAACATAAAACGTGGCTGCAGGAACATCATTGGTTACGGGCACATCCGAACAACAACAGGCGCCATGCTAAAAATAATCGTTTCCTTTAAATGGCTCGGCAAAAAGCATTCCTCAAGGTGAGACACGAGGCCGTGTCTCTCAGCTACATCGTTCGCTCTCGTTACAAACAGGAAGGATTCCACGAACATCGATCGGGATCGCAATTAGCCAAGTGAAACGATTTTCTCGGGAAAAAATCGACAGGCAACTTACACGTCGTGTGACGCAGTGGCTCTGTACTTGACGATTGTACTTGGGTATTGAGACTGATATCGCATTGATACTTATCGATACCAGCTGACAAATTTCGATCTAATATTGAATTGTACCAAAGACCTAGACATCAAATAGAATCGATATCTATCAATATCAGTTGACAAATTTCGATCCTATACTGAATTGTATCAAAAACGTAAGCATCAAATAGAATCTTTACCTCATCAATACCAGTTGACAAATTTGGATCTAATATTGAATTGTACCAAAGACCTAGACATCAAATAGAATCGATATCTATCAATATCAGTTGACAAATTTCGATCCTATACTGAATTGTATCAAAAACGTAAGCATCAAATAGAATCTTTACCTCATCAATACCAGTTGACAAATTTGGATCTAATATTGAATTGTACCAAAGACCTAGACATCAAATAGAATCGATATTTATCAATGTCAGTTGACAAATATCGATCCTATACTGAATTGTATCAAAAACGTAAGCATCAAATAGAATCTTTACCTCATCAATACCAGTTGACAAATTTCGATCTAATATTGAATTGTATCAAAAACGTAAGCACCAAATAGAGTCAATATCTCTTCAATACCAGTTGACAAATTTCAATCTAATACAGATTTATACTACAGACATAGGCATTAAATAGAATTGATTAGGTATCGATACCAGTTGAAAAATTTCGATCTAATACAGAATTGTACTACAGACGTAGGCATTAAATAGAATTGATTAGGTATCGATATCAGTTGACAAATTTTGATCTAATACAGAATTGTACCAAAGACCTAGACATCAAATAGGATCGATACCTCTTCGATATCAGTTGACAAATTTCAATCTAATACAGAATTGTACTACAGACATAGGCATTAAATAGAATTGATTAGGTATCGGTACCAGTTGACGAATTTCGATCCAATATTGAATTGTTACACGTTTGGAAATTTACTACGATTTTTACTGCGATTACTAAGATTTAGTCCCCTTGTTCTCGGTATTTTGTTTATTTAATTTTCAGTTTATTTAATTTTAATTTTAATTTTAAATTATTTAATTTTAATTTTGAATGAACAAAATTATATTTAAATAAATTATAAATGAAATCATTATTCGATTTTGCACTATGTGAATACTTCAAATATAGTAATTGGTTACTACAATTTAATAGAAATGTGAAATATACATTTTCATATGTCCACTGAATTACAATGAGACATCCTTATTGTTTTTTAAAACACTTTTAGCAACACAAACTGTATTTTCTTCTCTTTTTTGAAATATTAAACACGAATTACTTGATTCTATTATTCTACAGTTCAAAGAATATATTCAAATATTCTCAAGTGCAAACAATTTTGTTTTCATTCCTCGATATCGCTATCGCATTA
The DNA here is from genome assembly GCA_033822845.1 of Tetrapedia diversipes. Taxonomy (NCBI): domain Eukaryota; kingdom Metazoa; phylum Arthropoda; class Insecta; order Hymenoptera; family Apidae; genus Tetrapedia; species Tetrapedia diversipes. The sequence continues at coordinate 70,746 of JAOPTO010001140.1, forward strand.
TTCTCATATTAACTGAATTCTTGTTCACATTAAACGCGATCTGGTATCATTTTACAATTCGCATTGAATCAAATATCGTACTGTTCGAATTTACATTAATCGAGACCTAGGTATCTCTACACCGTGATCATCAATAGTTCTAGGGTTAACGAACATTACCTTCGAATACCGTTTTACAACATCACATTCTATAATTCTTTTCATGAACTTTGCAATCGATTAACCTTCTTTCTTTCAGCTGAAATGTTAGCCCCGCAATGATTGAGAAAATTGATGAAACGGTTAACTCTCTGTAACACCGTGCACAACCTGTAGGTTACATATCCATCTCTTCATATTTCCTCGATTTTATTTCGTTTTTTATCTTATCGCTGTACTTCACTATTATACCATTATGCAATTACTGATGGGCTTTCACAGTAATCACCTGTTGTCTTAATACCTGCTGTGTAAGCTACAGAGAGATTGTAATCAGCTGTGGTTTTTCTCACGAAAGAGATGAAATTCGGGTCACAAAGGGTTAAAAAGCTACATTTTTCAACCAATCATATATCCTTCCTGATAAATGTATTCACTTTTTTCGTGCCTCCCAAAATTTTAACTCAATCACTGTAATTTATGATTAGCAATTATATTTCGACGTGTTTTCTTTTCATTTAACATAACAATTTGTCTTTCTATTTTCTTATCTCGACAGAACTAGCATTATGAATTGTATATGAAGAGTGTATATAGCCTGTTTATTCAAAATAAAAAAGTTGATACAGTAGAGCCTCCCATATACGAACTAATAAAGAGACAAAGGTGTCTAGATAAACGAATTTTCGAATAACAGAACAGTCACTTTTTCTTATATTAAATTTCATTTGTTTAAATGAATATTAAGAAGGTTAAATGAGATTAAATGAGTATTAAGTAGCATTACAACCGTAAAATGCTTCATTAAAACATTTGTCACGTCTGAACAACAATAATTACAAACAAACAGATGGTAAGAAAGTAAAAGCAGCTAGATCTGCCTGAAAGACTCCTATAAAAAGAAAAATGTACAAATTTCTTGCAAAATATAAAAATTGTTAAGGAATGAGCACAGTGCAAAATGTGCTCACCTACTATGCACCATAACATTTTGTAGTTTCATCAATGAAAAAGATTATACCACGTTCTTTATGCATTTAATTACATCGAGTAATGAAAATTTCGAACCTTAAGCAAAATTTATATGTGACTTATCTTTTCTACATAAGATCATCAATGGTGCCATGAATAATCCTACTATCATAGGTAAAGTCGATTATAATATTCCGAGACCATCGATAAGATCTCCGCTAATATTTCGACCTAAATGTCCAGTCTCGAGATTTACTAACATGGATTCTATTAATCAAATTCTGTCTGCAGCAAATTATCATACTGCTGTGATTGACCTTTTCACTCATAATCCAACTGCCTTTAAACGTTCATTATTCAGTCTGTTCAATAATTTGTAATTCTTATTCTTTTTACGGTATTATCGTACTATAATATAATGCGTTATCTATAGAATAAGAACATTATATAAAACCAAAAACCTGTATGTGTATGGATTGGAGAAAATAAATAATAATAATAATATAACCCATTATTTATAATTTCATGTACTCCAAGGGCCTCGGCCCGTTTATTCTTAAATAAATAAATAAATAAAATTTCTGTCATTGTATTTTGGCCAGCTTTTCGAGGTAAATACTCCACTAATACAGTGGTATGCATGCGGTCAAAACGATTGCATCCCAGATTCTAACGTTAACGCGTCACCATAGAGCCTCGTGGCCATACACGAGTACAAACACGAGAGAGCCTCGTCAATAATTGAGAGTAGGGAGTGGTTGCGAGCCAAGAAAGAGGAGCAGAGGGAAAAAATGGCAGATACAAGAGAGCGAAAAAGGAGAAAATAAAAAAAAAATGGGAGGCAAAGAGAGCGTAGCAACAGAAGACAGCGATCCTGTCCGGCAGACGTATTATCGAGTGCAATGGCCAATCGGCCAATCGTATTTTTCCCCGCGGTCGCGTCCGAGCCTGTGTGCACGGTTAATAATGGTCCCGTTTCGCTCGTTATTAATGCCGCGCTGATAATCGTCCACCGCGTTGCAATTATGTTGTTGCGCTCACGGGGACACCCGGTATACGGTGGTCGCGGCCGAGGGGTGTGGTCCCGCGGCGAAAAGGGAGAAAAATCGCGTTGCTCTCTTAAGACGCATTATCGTGCGTAACGCATCGTATTTCAGCCTCGCAGAGTTCGAAGGGGGCCCCGGGTATCTTTCTCTCCCGCGAAAATAAACGTCTGGGTAATGCGCCCGCTTCGTGTACCCCAGGGCCGTACGCACTGTCCAGCTCGCGAGATTCTTCTTGTGTAACAATACGAGAGAGAGAGAGAGAGAAAGAGAGAGAAAGAGAGAAGAAAGAGAGAAAGAAACAGAGTGTGTGTGTGTGTGATAGAGAGTGAGAGAGTGAAAGAGTGAGTGAGTGAGTGAGTGAGTGAGTGAGTGAGAGAGAGAGAGAGAGAGAGAGAAAGAAAGAAAGAAAGAGAAAGAGAGAAAGAAACAGAGAGTGTGTGTGTGTGATAGAGAGTGAGAGAGTGAGTGAGTGAGTGAGTGAGTGAGAGGGAGAGAGAAAAAAAGAAAGAGAAACAGAGAAAGAGAGAGAGAAACAGAGTGTGTGTGTGTGTGTGTGTGATAGAGAGTGAGAGAGTGAAAGAGTGAGTGAGTGAGTGAAAGAGAGAGAGAGAGAAAGAAAGAAAGAGAAACAGAGAGTGTGTGTGTGTGTGTGATAGAGAGTGAGAGAGTGAAAGAGTGAGTGAGTGAGTGAAAGAGAGAGAAAAAAAGAAAGAGAGAAACAGAAGAAACAGAGTGTGTGTGTGTGTAATAGAGAGTGAGAGAGAGAGAGAGGGAGAACAGCCGGACGAAGCCATTGAAACCGAAGGAATTTTAGATACGATAAATGAAGCAGGGTGAAATGTACCATTTTGAGATAAGGCGTGAACGTAATGAACTATAATCGAGCGGAGTGTTGGATTTAGTGATGCGAGATGAAAGAGATATCTAGGATTAAGATTGATCCATTGTATAATATATGCATATAGGAATGGTAAGATTTTAGGTATTCCTCGACGAGGTAGAAAGTATGTATTTCAGGTGCGATAAATGGCACTATAATCGAGTGAAATGTTGGGTACAATAGTGAGAGATGAAAAATATATATAGGATTAAGATTAATTGATTATATGGGAATGGTAAAATTTTAGATTAAATGGCATAGGATCAAGTGTGTCCTTTTGGAAAATATATCAGGAAATAAGTACTGCATAACTGTGCATTGAGTATTGTCAATAATAACTTTAAAAAACTATACAGTTCGTTACGAGGTAGAACATACATTCACAATTAAATAACTATATGGATGTAGAAAGATTCCAGGTGTGATAAATGGCACAAAATGTGCCTTTCCGAAAATTACAGATATGAGAGAAGATTTAATGATAAGATAACAAACACATTTATATATATATTTATGAAGTAAACAAATACTTATGTAAATCAGTAATGATATTATGAAAAAAAATCAGCAAAGAAAACAATTAAGAATTAAACGTCGATACGGGAATGAAGATAAACGAAGATCGTACAGTGGGATAAGTTGAAATTGACAGCTAGTTAATCAGTAACAAGATCAAGAACATCGTGAACGTTTATCGTATATCGTTACTGTCACTGTCACCGATTGACGTTCAGAGTAACGTAAACGTCATCGTAGTAGTATCATCAACAGAATGAATGTTTAACAATCGACTGAATGGCTAATAGCCGGATACACAGGTAACATGATTATCTCACACGATTCAAAGCTACACAAAAACATACAAAAGTTTAAGATCAAAGAGTCAAAGAAAATGAGAAATAATATTTATTTATGAGAAATAACACAATAAACAAAATTCATATTCTATGCCAATCAACGAATAGTGTTCTGCCATAATAATAATAAAATTAATATATAAACAATATTTGCCAGCCATAAAACTATGTTTTGCATAGTCTTTTCGTCTTAAGCTTTCGTCCGCTACTGTATATAGGGTGATTTTAAGCGAATGAGCAATCACGATTAACCCTTTGAGTACTGAATTATTTGAAGATTTTTATTTTCATGGGACGGATTTAATTTGTCGCTATATGGATTAATATGTAAAAACAATACATTTTATTTGAAATATACTTATATCGGTGATATAAATATATTTTTGAAACAGAATTTTATTTACAAAATATAAATAAATATATAAAAATGTCAGGCAAATGTCAGGACATCAACGTCTACTTCTTAAATTCAGATGACGAGTCAGAGTCGTCCACCGTAACTTCGCCCAAGTAAGCAGATGACGAGTCTCACTCGTCAAATGTTACCCAAAGGGTTAATTCAAAAAGAATTTAAAAGAAAAATGCTACTTCCGCAAACATTTAAACGTTACGTTTCATTCTACAAATGAAGACCAACATCAGCCGCTTTCATAACTTCTTGTTGTGGCGTTCGCTTTATAAACACCTTTATAAACTGGTTCTTAAATGAATTCAATATCGTGTACAAGAATTTTAAATAGGGGAGGCGGCTCAATTTTAATTCGAAATTTATGATCGTATTAAACTTAAATCTTCACAAAAACTGCATTTGTAAGTATCGAATTAAATCTCCTATAACGTTTAAAAAACGTGGTATAGAAAACCTTTTTTTGAAAAACTGTGTTTATTCGAAACAAAAATTAGGTCTCGATTAATGTGAATTCAAACAGTACGCCATTCAATTTAGTGTGAATTGTAAAATCATATACCAGGTTGCGTTTAACGGGAACGAAAATTTAGTTTTGTAAGGGTCAATTCGTGTAACGTCAAGTTGTAATGTCAGTATAATGTCGCAGCGATAACTGAGGGAGATCCTGGACGCCAATGGGTCCTGTAATGCTCCAGTCAGCTTCGCTAGTTCAGAAAAGGGTATTCGAGCGTAAGAGTTAACCTGTACGCAGAGAGGTCCGGATTGAACTCTTGGTAGTCTCAAATACGACGCTTTTAGAACTATGTCGGTGCTACTGTGTTACTGTTCATACTGCGTTTTTGCATGGCCTTTTTATACGGTTTTGGGTAGCTCCGGCTACCTAATCACCGTCGTTTTAGGCCATGCGGGGCAGTTTATGGCACGGAGTACCTGGCTCCGTGCTGACCGCGACCTTCGTTGGGGCGCACTTATAATGAATTCCCTTAAAAGTAACTTATATGCTATGCTTAAAAATTATCACGCGCTACAGTTTTCTTTTTTTTCCTCTGAGATCCTGTGCTTCAAAGAGTTAATGGTGACTTGGCAACAACTCGTTGAAACAGTCGCTCGTAAGTACGTATCACAGCCATGACACCTAATTATCTCAAACTCAATCCTGTTACACCAATAAACCACACAGACGTTAAAATTAGGTCAAACACTCTTCAAAGCTTAATGCTGCTCGTCTCTATGTAAGAAAGGATGTGTCCACGTACACTTGACATTGGGGAAGAGAGCAAGTAACCAGAGAACACTTCAACGAAAACGCTATTTAACGCTAGATTTAGGAAACTTATCAATTTTACGAATTTCGGACTTCATAAACAAAATTTGCAAAAACAATTACTATTATAGGAAACATTATAGAAAAAAAGGAAAGATGGGGAAATAAATAAAATTTTAAAGAATATACGTGCGTTTGAATAAAACTAAAAAGAAAAACGACACAGACAAAACACAACACAACAGTACTGAGATCAAGAGCTAGTTTCCATACACATAAATCTAGATCTTCATAAGGATTAAAGAATCCAATCAATCGTATTATTACTGACTCCAACAATTGTATACATTTTTTCTGTGGATCTTCAAACACTTTTAACTCTTTAGGGCACGGTGGGATTAAAAATGTCCCACCTTTTTGATGCACGGCAATGCATGGTGAGACGTTTTTAGACCCACCTCGAAATATTGCAATAGCTGCATCGGTTTATACTTAGTTTCATTTACGTAAAGCAATTGGCAACACCATAAAAGAAATCTTATAAGTATGTTCGTTTGTGTTGGCAAGTTTCAACATGTCGTTACTTTGTTAACAAAAATACACCAACATTGTTTAATTTAAAACGCAACAAAATTTCTGTGCAACATCGATCTATTTATTGTCTGAATCCTGTGCCTCAAAGAGTTAAAAAGGCAATCGTGCAGGTATACCGTAACACATCGAATACAAGACGCACAATTTTACGTGTGAAAATATATAAAATGTATCAATAAAATATATTTTTTATTTCTTTAATTATATACATATTTTGGTTTATTCTACACTTTATAATAAAAATACTTAATTCATGTATTTTGTTATTTCTAGCTTGAAATTGAATATTTAAGGTACGTTTTATTATCAGTGGCGTCTTATAATCGATGCAATACGGTGTATTGAAAATAGATATACAAGAAATGTCCGTAAATCTAGTGTTAAAGGGAGCCGAGAAAATTCGACGGTTGAGACGCGTGCAGGTCTCGTCAATTTAGCATGCAGAGCGTTCGAACGAGCGTATGCAGAAGTCATTGGCCGTTGCACTCTGTGCGCTCTGCACATGCGAGGTGTGTGCACACACGTGAGCGTAGACGGGATCGAGTGTACCGCAAGTATGTAGAGCTCGAATCTGATCGGATGCTTTGACAAATAGAAATAATGCTTTTTAAGTTTGATTTCAATCCGAATTAAACGAATCCGTACACTTTATCTTGTGTTTCTGGAATTCGTTTCGTCTTGCAATCAGTGAAATCAAAGAAACAAACAAAAAGTACAGTGACTCTCAAAATTGATCGAATGATCGAGTTACAACATTTTCTATCAAACGCAATAATTGTAATTTTAATATTTGCTTATCTTTTTGATGAATATTCTTTATCATAGCGTTTATCATAGCTTTCGAAATTCTTAATTAATTATTGCAACTTATAATCAGTAACTGTACACCAGATTTACGCAAACAGTTAAATCGATCGTAACAACTGTGTAACAAATAGCCAAGTGATAACGTTGAAACGAAATTTAATTAGCAATGTTAAGATTGCTCATAACAACTTGGAAATGCAAATTTTTAACACTAGATTTGCGTACTATATATATATATATCTATTTGTAATATACGTATAGTAAGGAATAGGTGAATACATCAAACAGAATTTGAAATTGCAGAACTAAGATGAACATAGATTTGAATATATGTGTATCGCTCCATCGATAAAAATCAGTAAAAATTGTTTAGAGATAAGTATTCGATCAAGTTTTTGAGTCGTTACAAGTGAAATTAACGTTTATGTTATTTTGCTGCACCTATTCAACTGTTCAGCCTATCGCCGACATCCTAATTCAATTTCCACCACAGATTGTCCAGTAGTTAAGTAATAAAATCTAATTGCGAACTTAAGCAAAATAACTCGTTTCATTGCTTAATTTTATGAATTGAAATATATGTCACTGAAGCACAGGTATTGTTGGGATTTACTAACTTTTAATTTCGTTTTCACAAAATGTTTAATCTCGAATTTCGTATCTCTTCCACAGCAGCCACAGAACATTATATGTAAATCCAAAAACCTCTTTATGTGTATGTATTTATTGTTCCAAAAATTCCATATTCATTTTTCCAAATTGATTTTTCCAAAAATTCGGCCCATAGAGGGTTATTAAATTAGATATAAATTAAATACTAACTTCAAAAAGTTTCAAATTCAAAATATTTACTATGATTCACGTATATTAAACTTCATTTAGTTTAGTTAAGTCGTATATTAAAATTTACATATATATGACTATTTAACGTCCGGGTCTGAACTAACGTCTGAAAATTTGCGAAACTATCATATGCTAGGATTACGATGTCCCATGAGAGGGGACAGCCGAGTGCAAAGGGTTAAACTTCATTTAGTTTAGTTAAGTCGTATATTAAAATTTACATATATGACTATTTAACGTCCGTTGTCTGAACTAAAGTCTGAAAATTGGCGAAACTATCACATGCTAGGATTACGATGTCCCTTGAGAGGGGACAGCCGAGTGCAAAGGGTTAAACTTCATTTAGTTTAGTTAAGTCGTACATTAAAATTTACATATATGACTATTTAACGTCCGGGTCTGAACTAATGTCTGAAAATTTGCGAAACTATCATATGCTAGGATTACGATGTCCCTTGAGAAGGGACAGCCGAGGGCAAAGGGTTAAGAATCTTTTCCTACATCATTCTTACGCGTTTACACACAGCTGGCAACCTGGAACGTAAACCCTGCGCTACTTTCAACCCTGGATAAGTGGAACGTTGCTGGGGAAAAGCGTAGGGCGCCCTTGTAATTGGTATTAGTTATGGGGATTACAAGCTACCATAAATAACGAAAAATTAACTCGTCGGCGATCCGCCGCGAGGAAAACTTAAGTGAAACACGCCGAGCGTTTGGCTTAATTGGCGCAACTAGATGGAACGATTAATTGCAGAGACGTTGCGCAAACCATCGGCCAACGATAATTGAGCACGGGGGTGAGATTCATGGGCGGAAGATATAAAATATCTGGAACCTGTATGTTCAGTCCGCTCGTCGCGATTTTTCCACGGCCGTATGTACCTTCGTTCGAAGGCCGGTTCGATGATATGAGAATAAATCTCTAGGAAACGGCAAATGAGCTGAGCATTTCTGTTTTTCTAGTTTGATGAGATTCGATCGAGTGATTTCAGATAATCGATTGTTTAACGTGGTTTTTGTGAGCAAATTGTAGGAACAATTCATTTGTATAACTATCAACAATGAAAAACACTATGAAATATAACAAAAATATTAAATACACTGAAATACGTTCTGGGACACACTCTCTCTTATTCTCTCTCTCTATATATATATTAAAAAATTACACGTTACTCCACACTCATCCTTTCAAACAAACATTCTCTCTTATCCCACACCCTTAATTTTCGATTTCTTATTTAAAAAGTTTATTCTTGCAGTTTTACATAGGTCGTTTTGCAAACCATCATTATGTTAGTATTATCGGTCTTCTTCTAAATATGTAACAATTAAGGAGACTAAGTTGTGAAAGAGAATTTACAAAAGCAATTTATTTTATTTACCTAATTTTATTTTAAAAATAAATAATTTTACATGTTAATTTTCGATTTCTTATTTAAAAAGTTTATTCTTGCAGTTTAACATAGATCTTTTTGCAAATCATCATTATGTTAGTATTACCGGTCTTCTTTTAAATATGTAACAATTAAGGAGACTAACTTGTGAAAGGGAATTTACAAAAACAATCTGTTTCATTTACTTAATATTATTTTAAGAATAAATAATTTGATATGTTAATTTTCGATTTCTTATTTAAAAAGTTTATTCTTGCAGTTTTACATAGATCTTTTTGCAAACCATAATTATGTTAGTATTACCGGTCTTCTTCTAAATATGTAACAATTAAGGAAACTAACTTGTGAAAGGGAATTTACAAAAACAATCTGTTTCATTTACCTAATTTTATTTTAAGAATAAATAATTTTATATGTTAATTTTCGATTTCTTACTCCAAGTTTATTCTTTCAGTTTTGCATAAGCCTTTTCGCGAGTCGTCATTATGTATTGACACTTCGTGTGTGATCTGTTTTGAATAATCTTGCCTGTGTTTAATTTACAGTCCATATTTACCAATGTTGACCCGCAACAGTCGCACGTAAGTTATAGGTTTACATATTACAAGGTTTTTTCTTACAATTCCCTTACACAACTTAGCCTCATTAATTAGTATATATTTACATTCAAGATATGACCTGACGATATTAGACAGGTAATATTAACGACAGAAACGTTGTTAAATTTTAAACGTTGTCGAAATCAAACATCGTTCCATCAACAGACCAAGATTTAAGTTCTATCTCAATAAATTAAACAAGTTTCTATTTAGGTTTCATTTTTTCTTTAACTATTAATGATGTTTATCTACATCAACGTATGCAATCTGCTTATTCATGTTGGAATTTTTAAATTTGTTGTACAATAAATTAAACCATGATTGTATTATTTAGCATAATTAAAATAAAATTAACTAGTGTAACGATTAATCTTTCTTTTTAATTAGTAAACTGTGTAACATCTCTATGATACGAAATACAAGCGCCTTCTTCGAATAAAAATATATTTATTCCCAATCAAGTGCGTTTATAGCAATCATTACGCATGCGATCACATTTCTACAATTCTAAGCAAACAAGCTCTGCTTTCAGTTAACCAGGATAAATAATTCAATTTTCTTCCCAACCCGGCAAACGAATGATAATTCAATGACACACAGCGTGCGCTTACACCCTACATGAATTACTATGTTTTATTCATTTCCTGGAAACGGTACGCGAATAATGTATCGCTTAATTTTATCGAAAGAAACGCTTTCAGATTATCCGCTATTACAGTAATGACTACTAAATATTTCACACGAGAACTTCATGATTTTCTAACCGTTATACAATGTTGAACGAAGCATAATATACGTATCGATCAAACGTGATTACTGCGAAGCAAGCGAGTCATAAATTGAACATTTCAAAAGCTTAAGCTAACGCAGCAAAGACGTGTTATTTCTTAAATTCGCTATAAATTCACATTTATAGTAAAGAATGTTATATCGTGAATTATAATACATTCATGTTAGTTCGTTTTTATTTACTTATAAATTAAGGTGGTATAAATCTGTAAATAATTATTAATAATATTAATATTATTTATGATTTAATTAATACTAAAAATAATTAAGTACGTTAAACAATTTATACTCAATTATCAATAATTAAATAAATAACAATTTGTATTTAATGATCAATAAATAAATAATAATTAATATAATAAATTTGTATTTAATGATCAATAAATAAATAATAATTAATACAATAAATTTGTATTTAATGATCAATAAATAAATAATAATTAATGCAATAAATTTGTATTTAATGATCAATAAATAAATAATAATTAATGTAATAAATTTACATTAATGATCAATAATTACTGATCTAATTTATTTTTGAATATAATCTAAAAATATAGGTAACTAACTGTACTCGAAAATGAAAGTTCATGTTCCATGAAAAGCTACATAGTAACTTTCTGTTACCGTTGTAAAATTAAATATAACGTACACTAAAAAAAGAACCGTTACTATGTTAATTATATTCTGCATATTTTTAACGCATAATAAATATTAAAGGGTGATAAATTTAACTTCGCTTTCTAAACTGTTACTCGCTAATTAAAAGTTTCAGAAGTACACGTCCAAGTACCGAATTTCAATATTTCAACGATTCTCACACCGTAACTAATTCATAGTACGAAATTAAGTGGCATACTAAAATTTACATATATGACTATTTAACCTCCGAGTCTAACTAATAAACAAACTAACTGAAGTCTGAAAATTTGCGAAACTATCATTTGGTGACCAACAGTCACCTCTCGAGCGCAAAGGGTTGAATGCCTATCATACACTTTGTTTTCTTCCATATTCAAAAGCGTATAAAACTGACAAAAATTAATGTAATTTTGTTTCAACGAAACGAGAACTTTGTTTAACAAAATTTTGTTTCAAATATACCTGAATTATTGTATTTTACGATATGTACACATATTATATGTTCTCAATCATTCCAATATATTTAAATCTGTCCTAATGCCACCTATCAAAAATCGACACGAACTTTCCGGATAGGAAAGGATAAAAATTAGCGACCTCAATATATTACATTAAAGTACAATACATCCTTTTACCAACAAGATATTAGAAGAATGAAAAAGCAAACGCGTCACGTGCGTCTCTTGTTATTTCCAAATAAAAAGAACGCGAAGAGATATCAGCCTGATTACCTCGATGTCCTTCAATCTGCGTCGAAAGTGAACGAAAAACTGACCCTAATCGGATACAAAATGTCTTCGACCATCTCTCTCCTTGGCTTTCAGGCCGGTATCTATTTCTGGAAGCGGCGAAAGGTCGATCGTCACATTGCGAGCGAGCATCGACGCGCCATTTTGTCACAAGATAAAAGTTCGCGCGGGAAAAACGAGTAGTCCGATCGAAAAATCGAAAAGACGAAGAAAGCCTAACGAGACGGATAGATAACTACTCCGTTGGAAGCTGAAAGTGTTGGATGTTGGATTTAACCCTTTGCACTCGAGAGGTGACCGTTAGTCGTCTAATGATACTAACTTCAAAAATTTTCAAAGTCGAAATATTTACTAAGATTCGCCTATATCAAATGTTCCTTAGCTTAGTTAAGTCATATTAAAATTTACGTATATAACTATTTGTTAGTCATTTAACACTAGAACTACCACAGCAGTCAAAATGACTGGTTGATGATTACTTATAGCAACCTTATAAATTCACTGTGGTAAAGCTTCCAAAATTTCCTATGATTTTCCGTAGAAGGTATAAATAAAGATTTTATATACATATAATAAAATAGTTATTTATTAATATGTTTATGTCCGACTATCACAAATAAATAATTAGTGAATTAATTTATTAAATGTCCGCGTACACCTTTATTAAAAACAATTTTAATTTTTAATTTCTTGATACACGTGTTCCGTGTACACATATATTTCAAGAACACAGATATTTAATTTGTTAATACACGATAAACGTGTCCCGTCTAAGTACACGTATATTTTAATACTTTAACCCTTTAACGCTAAACTGGCCAAACTGTGCACACTCGAGATAATTCGAGCGGCCATAAAATGTACAATACAATAAAAATTTTGATTATTTTTATATTTTGTTAATTGTCTTGCCAAAACAACGTTCTAAACTGTGTTTTTTTACGTTAAACAAAAATTGATCTTTTTTAGCCGATTATTAAAAAAAAAAACCGTGCATCAAGGGGTTAATACACATTTAAAACTGCGAACTCTATTTCATAAGTCACCTATTTCGATACAATCTAAAAAAAAACACGTATTCTCATTACTGATCGAAACAATAACTTTAACGAATCGGATCGTACGTTCGTCGACGACCAACGAAAAGAACTTTTTGCCCCCTGTACTTAGTCCTTGGTGACTTCTTTTCATCTCCCAGCAGTACTTACGGCTGAAATGAAACGAGGGGTCGACGAGATTGGCGCACGGTCGGCGCATCACGGTCGTCCGCTTATTACTTATGCCCTCCGACACTTGTTTTCCCATTTGCTTCGACCATTCACCGGCTAATTAAGTATTACGGCCCCTGAACGGGCATACCGGTAATTAGAAGCTCTCGGAGTAATTGCCATTACTGTTACCCCTCTGGGTCAGTAGACGCGCGTATCAATTTGTCGGGGAGCATTAGAAAGCGCGTAGAGATCGTCCGCGACGCGATAAAGATGTCTCGCGCGGAAGAAAGGATACGCGGCAATAACTCTTGCACACGCGTCTTGAATGAGGTGTGATAATCAGCAGGATTTTTATGGAGATCTCGCGCCATTAGTTAACCACGGTGATATTTATTAGAAATGGAATTCGCCGAGTCCTGTTACGGTTAACGCTCGCCGATTTACAGTGGTTCACAATTATATTGTTGAAAATCGATAAAATAATTGTATGATTAATCGAGAGATCGTGATGGCGCAACACATGAAATTATTCAAAAGTTTCAGAACAAAAAAATAACAAAGTAATTTTTAGAATCTAAATATATGTGAACGAAGATATAAATTACTGTGTTCAATTTATATGCTACATTTATACACCGTATTAGAATTTACGAATCTAGGTGTTTGAAAAGTTGGAAGTGCAAAAAGTTAAAAATTTGAAAATTTAGATGTTCCAAAATTGAAAGTTTAAGAATTAAAAATTTTTCTAAATTTTAAAAAGAACCTGAGATTTGCGAGTTTGAGAATTTGAAAATTCGAAAGCTTAAGAATTTGAGAGTTCGGAAATTTAAGATCCTAAGAGATTAAAAATTTCAGAATCCACTTCTAAGAAACCTACCCCTCTACCTTCGCATCCTTAAACACTAATTTTTTAAATTCCTCCACAACACCATTACCCTACACACCTACCAAACAATTCTAAAACAACATCACAACTCTATCCGAATTTCAATCGCTGTACGCGCACAAAGTACTAAAACTGCATATTACCAAAAGATTGTGAGTACAAGATTAAAGAGCGGAGAGCTTTCTTTCAGAATGTTCATTCTGGGAGGAACATTTACGATTAAACTCTGCTCCTCGAGGTTTCGCTATCACAGCATGACTTTATACGAGCTAGGCCAGATAAACGAAATCTGCCCGCCGTTAAACCCCGACTCATTCTTCCCCTGCTCTTTTTTCCGGGGAAGAGCTGATCCCCATAGAGAGGAGAACGACCCCTTCTTCCCGATGACCTTTCCAGAACGCACTCAGGAAATCGAGTGAAACTACCGCACACAGAGATCCATTCGGCCGTGGGTGGAGCTTGCGGCCTCAGGGTGACTTTCAGGAACTAGAATCCACCCAACGCGTTGGATCGAACGCAATCCTCCGGTTCAAGGTGACCTTCGTTGACGCAATCTCACCCACCATGCGAGAAGCGAGACGTTAAAAGCATTCTCGGTGAAAAAGAAGAGTTAATTGTATGTGGCTAATTGCAATACGTCGCACGATGAAAATGTTATCTACCTCGTTAAATGTTACGTTCTTACTTGACCCTCCCATTTTCTTCATAAAATACGCTTGTTGTGCAAGATCAATGGTTATACTTCAAAGAAGTAAAATTGTGATATAGGAAAATATTGAAGCAATTTCATCGAACACAAAGATCAGTGGTTATATTTCAAAGTAAAAATGTGATATAGGAAAATATTGAAGCAATTTCATCGAACACAATGATCAGTGGTTATATTTCAAAGAAGTAAAATTGAGATATAGGAAAATATTGAAGCAATTTCATCGAATACAAAGATCAATGGTTATATTTCAAAGAAGTAAAAATGTGATATAGAAAAATATTGAAGCAATTTCATCGAACACAATGATCAGTGGTTATATTTCAAAGAAGTAAAATTGTGATATAGGAAAATATTTAAACAATTTAATCGAACACAAAGATTGGATAAGTGTATAGCAGAAATAAACCTCATACGAGGTTTCAAATACTTCAATAAAAAAAATATTCTGACATTCCTGAATATAAAAATTCTGAAATCTATTCATTTCGGGATGAATGTTCGATTCTTCGATTTGACCTATTATTAAGTTAATTAATTATTGAACATCGTTTTAATTACTCATTTTTCATGCAGCATGATTTAAAAGAATATTAATTAATGTCTGTTTTTTTAAATACTAGTTTGTAGCAATAAAATTAAAATTATTTGTGGAATTTAAACCTTGATTGTAAGGTATAGGCACATACAAATAAACGAAATCGAAAACCTTGATCTCAGCTAATTTTAAAACCAACTCGAACACAGCGGAAGGGTTAATTGAACTTTGAAGTATAGTTACTAAAGAAAGTGATCAAATAATTAAATGAGACTTTTCGTAAAGCCCTATTGGAAATTTATTGTTTAAATAATTTCCGTAATAAACACTCGTTTCTAAATCTTTCGAATTATTTTTATCAATTAATAGAACTCACAGTTATAACGTCTGTTTTAAGATAAATACTCAATTCTCTTCGATTTAATCTTGACAAATAATTAATTATAAATTTTTTCCAAATCATCCATTTCTAATGTAACGTAATGTTTTTGGAAGAATATTAATTAACGTCTTTTCTCTCGAAGTTAAAGTTACATTACGCGTTTAAATCTTAATTAACTGTCATGAAAACTGTCCGTTATATAACTTGATGAACTACTGCTAATCAAGGACACAAATGAAGTCTATCTACATCAACTGAACAAAAGAGCTGCCATCGTTGCTACGTTATTGAGTTGCACAATAAGATTTCCAAGAAAATAAATAGCCACCATTGACGCGCCTCAGAAACAACAGAATTCAACCCCTTGTCTCCCTTTTCAATTCCAAATTTAAAAGAAAATACCTCCCCCAATATGATTGTCCTCTTCACGAAACGAAATCCTCTTCATAAAACGGATTTCTCTTATTTATTTTGTTTTTATGTTAGTTTATTGTCTTTGTTTTACTATCATAAAATAATAATTAGAATAAGGTAGAATGAGCAGAGAAAAATAGGCTAAATGGGTAGGTTAGGTTAAGGTTCGATATTGTTAAATAATAAGAAAAAGTGTCATCCAAAGAAGTCATCCAAAAACGAAAGGTATGGATTATGTACAAATAAATAAATAAATAAATAAATAAATCGGATTTCACCGTCACAGGCTTTCCCTCGCGCCAATTCGAACACAAACACCTAACCTTCCTTCGATTCAAACGTCATCAGAGAGCGTATTTAAATGCTGTCCGACCGTCTCACAAGCCTGACGGTCCAAAAATACCACTGGCGAACGTGTATCTTCACACGACAGCCTCCAAAAGAACCAACAACCATTGTCGAACGGAATGAAAAAATGGTGTATCATCTTACCAGTGCCTAAAAAATGACGCAAACCCAACAGACGTGGTCCGACACTGTCCGACGCTGTCCGACAAATTAAAATTCACTTGATCCAAGCTGACATTTAACCAGTTATCGACGAACCGTTGATTACGAGAATGCACAAAGTCATTTTTGTTGGATCGGATCGAATTCTTCTTTGGGAATACCGTCCGACGTCACGCGACATCGCATCAACGTCGGATCGCGTCGGATCGGTATGTAAGGCTTCTTCTGTTTGAATTGTAAAGCTGTGTCTAGATTGAGGCAACATCGAGCAACATTTTGTCGTTTCTTGTCGCTGCATGTGCCAAATCGTATTCAACATATGACGACTCATAGAATCATTTAGTTCGCATTGAAGCATGGACGAAGCAT
The DNA here is from genome assembly GCA_033822845.1 of Tetrapedia diversipes. Taxonomy (NCBI): domain Eukaryota; kingdom Metazoa; phylum Arthropoda; class Insecta; order Hymenoptera; family Apidae; genus Tetrapedia; species Tetrapedia diversipes. The sequence goes on from JAOPTO010001140.1 coordinate 87,748, forward strand.
GTCTTCGAAAAACATGGAACATTGACATGTTTCTCGATGTCGCTTCGATGTAGACGCAGCTTTAGAATACATGGAACTTTATTAACCCTTTCGCTACGAAAAACGAGATAACTGGGTTCTATGATGCATTAATAAGTTTCGTGCCGGATCATTTTCCGAAGACTTCCCGTTCAGGCTGTGTGGGGCGTACACGATCCAAACTTTTACGATTAAATAATGTTTTTCACCTATGTACGCCTTATAATTTTTCGATAGCACAAAAGCATAATTAAAATTTTTCTTAAATTCTTCATTTTACATTGAGAATAGCCACCCAATGGCTCGATTGCCATTGAGTGATTTAGTTCAGACCCGAACGTTAAATAGTCATATATGTAAATTTTAATACACGACTTAACTAAACTAAATGAAGTTTAATATACGTGAATCATAGTAAATACTTCAAATTTGAAAATTTTTGAAATTAGTATCATTAAACGACTAACGGTCACCTCTCGAGTGCAAAGGGTTAAGGATAAAAGTAACTTCCAATAATCACGAATAAATACATATAGTGTCGATACGGTTAGTGTTAACTGCCATTCCTTTCTGCAACGTTTTTTGGTAGAAATTGAATACAGAAATATTACGAAGCAAAAATTAACCGAAAGCCAGCTTTCTCTTAACGTACTTTCTCAAGGGCTTCTTCTAAGAACTCAAGCTACATTTGGCACTTTAGAAAGCCCAATGATTTATGAACGAGGGTGTACCATTGCGTTATTCGCAAATTTTAATCGAGTCCATCCCTATCAGACAAAATAAAACCGTGTCGCGTCGTGTCGGTTGGGTGTGCGTTAGCCTTAACAGTGGTCAATGGCAGCGGCTCGATGCCTCCCTCCACGGTTTCGAAGGTCAAAGCAATCGAGAGGCTGCGGCGACCCCTTTCCTGATCCGCGTGAAGGAATATCGGGACCGGGGAACCCGACAAATTGCATCCCGCTTCCTCGAGCAGGCGCGAGATCTCACCTGACGCGGCCACGTAACGAATCACGATTTAAAGGTCGACGAAAGGCTGACACGATCAATCGGAACGACGTGACGCTGAATCGAGGCCGTCGCTCGCGCCTCCTCCGCCAAGCTTAGGTCCGCGAACACCGGCGTGAACTCACGCAGGAGAGGTGAAAGGTCGACGCGGAGCCCACCTCAGCGACTTGGCCGCCAAGATCAAAGACTGTGCCTGCTCCTTTTTATCGCGTCGACAACCTGGACGCCTAAGAGGGATTCCACCGGCGACCTTATACACCTGGTCGTAGGTCGTGACCGGCCAGACCGGCGAGATACGGGCAAATTTTATTCCTGATTATGATACACCACAGCGTCACTGCTGTACAGGGTGTTTCCAAAAGCATGGCAAACTGAAGGCGATTCTAGTGATCCTTTGAAGCCACGTCTTTGCAGAGATCAACGACAGGTTTGCTAACCAGAGGCAGTTTGAGCAACGTCACTGCTGTACAGGGTGTTTCCAAAAGCATGGCAAACTGAAGACGATTCTAGTGACCCTTTGAAGCCACGTCTTTGCAGAGATCGACGACAGGTTTGCTAACCAGAGGCAGTTTGAGCAACGTCACTGCTGTACAGGGTGTTTCCAAAAGCATGATAAACTGAAGACAATTTTCGTAATTCTTCGAAGGCTTTACAGAGACCAAAATGACAGATTTGCTAACCAGAGGCGGATTTAAGTTTTCGCAGCCTAGGGTATCATGTTTTTACTGTCCCTCGATAAAAGGAAAAGATAGGGAGGGGGATCGCGAATACTTAAAATGTTAGGTTTGAAAACACTGCTTTGTGAAGGTTTATTAATATTTCTAAAACTTTTTTGACAACAGCTGAAGCTCTAGACTATAGCCTACTCAGCTTATATCTAAATCCACCACTATTGTTAACCAAATTGTGGATAATGTTTTAACCCTTTGCACTCTAGAGGTGACTGTTAGTCGTCTAATGATACTGACTTCAAAGATTTTCAAATTCGAAATATTTACTAAGATTCCTCTATATTATACGTCATTTAATTTAGTTAAGCGATATAGTAAAATTTACATATATGACTATTTAATCTCTGAGCTTAACTAATAAACAAATTAACTAAAGTCAGAAAATTTGCGAAACTATCATTTGATGACTCACAGTCACCTCTCGAGTGCAAAGGATTAAAAATATTGTGAAATAACGCAAGCTCACATAGCTAGTCAAGTAGCTACCAAAGTGATCGCTAATATCAAGTGATATACGTTCTATCGCATAATGTACACAGTATATAGCTAATAACCGGTTAATAAATATAACTAATAAATATAAATATAAATTAAAATTTGATATGATTCAAAGTAATGCAATAGGTATCAAGAAATTATCAAAATAAATTGTCTGTGTTGTTATCTCGCAGATATGAATATTCAAATTCTTCGCTGCATCCGTGTATTTTCCTTCGAACTGAAATTGATTTTCATGATTTTCGAAATAAAACATTTCTTTAACTTTTGTTTTATATGAAAGACACATCTATAATTTGTTTCCACATTTTCAATTTATTTTGGAAACACCTTGTACGTCGACTGCACTGTCGGCCTTTGAACAGAAACTTGCCAAGAAATCGGATACTCGTTGATGAAAATAAGTTGCAACGGGAAGTGCACGCAAGTGAATATATGTCGTGTCATTTGTTCAGGGAGAATGGTTCTTTTTACATCGGGAAAATTGACAACGTTAAATCGCGACGGTGTATGGAGGCTGTAACTGCTTTGATTAAGAGGCGGCAGTTTGATTTAACAACTCTTGCGTGGAGTTAACTGGTTATCCGAGAAAACCCTTTCGCGTGTTTCGAGGGATCGTAATTTCCTGGGGATGACGAGTCTTTTTTACCTTCCTCTTTTTCTCTTACTCAAATTAAACCACTTAAAATTCCTTGTTAACTGCAATTTTTAATTATCGTCACAATCGCTATACAATTCTCATTATTCAGTCTACAAATCATTGATTAATGTACTTGTATAATTAGTTAGTGGAATTTTTGTTGAATCAAACTGAACGATTTCTCGGATAAACTGAATTATTTGATAAAATTGGTTATTCAAGATAACCCTTTCGCCTGCTTCGAGGGATGTTAATTTCCTGGGGATGACGACTCTATTTTACCTTCCTTTTTTCTCTTACTCAAGTTAAACCACTTAAAATTCCTTGTTAACTGCAATTTTTAATTATCATCACAATCGCTATACAATTCTCATTATTCAGTCTACAAATCATTGATTAATGTACTTGTATTATTAGTTAGTGGAATTTTTGTTGAATCAAACTGAACGATTTCTCACATAAACTGAATTATTCGAGAAAACCCTTTCGCCTGCTTCGAGGGATGTTAATTTCCTGGGGATGACGACTCTATTTTACCTTCCCCTTTTTCTCTTACTCAAATTAAACCACTTAAAATTCCTTGTTAATTGCGATTTTTAATTATCATCACAATCGCTATACAATTCTCATTATTCAGTCTACAAATCATTGATTAATGTACTTGTATTATTAGTTAGTGGAATTTTTGTTGAAACAAACTGAACGATTTCTCGGATAAACTGAACCGACTTTGTATCAATACCCAATACAATATTCATAAATTGGTAATCGTTATCGCTGAAGGAGACAGAATGATGTCAGCGAGATGTTTGAAAATAAAAATTATCGTCATTATTATTATTATCGCTATCGGGGTTCATTTTACAACAAATTTATTATTGCATTTTGCGCACATACTTTTCAACCGTCCGATAATTACGTTGATCAAGGACGGTCCGAATGAGCGTAATTATATTTCGTAAACATTGCGGACAGATTTATTGTTTCGAATCGGGTTTACGTAACAATTTGACGGTCACGTGTGAGACTTTGAAAGACTTTGAATACATTTACATAGGACCGTGATAATAAACGCATGTACGAAATGAGATTAATTAGATGTCAAAGGCAGGGTCTCTTGCTACGTGGATCCCTTATTATAAGTTTCCCTCGTTTCCTGCGTCTAAGATATTGTTTAAATTAACAATAGCCGTTCATTCGCTACCATTACGTCGGATACCCAATATTCTTGTGAACAGATAGGTCAGGTTTCAATCAATGCAAACAATAAGTCGTAGAAAATGATCTCCTTATTCGAATTCACCCTATTCGAGTACTTTAAGTGCAATAATTTGTTAGAGAATTTACTATACAATTTCCATCGAGTACTTTAAGTACAATAATTTGTTAGAACTTGATGGAAATGTACGGTAAATTCTCTTAACCAGTTAAGCGCGGAATTTAATTTTAGAAATCTCCCACAGAGCGCAGAATTGAAATCAAGTAATGGCGTGTGCACACGTTGAACGCAGGGCAAATGGTCCTATTATAAATTTTTACGAGGAAGGATTACATTTTTATTTAATAAAAAATTAACCAATGGATTTCTATCATTTAATTTAAAAAAATACATATATATATTATTTATATATTTATATTATATAATATAATTATAAAATTATAAATAATATTAAATAATTATAATAATTATAAATAATAGTAAATAATTACAATAATTATAAATAATAGTAAATAATTATAATAATTATAAATAATAGTAAATAATTATAATATATCATATAATATATATTTATATCAGTCCAACAGAGATTTATAAGTAATTAAGAGGTTCAAAAAAATAGCGAGTTTACTTTGTAACTGAAAATTTCAGATAATCTACAATAAAAGTTCGAACAATACACGAACAGGTATGTTCCCACGCGTAATCGGTGCCTGAGAAAATTTGTAACTTCACCAACGTAACCTTTTTATCACAAGGTCCTCGTTAGAGAGTTAATGAACGGTCTGTACTGTACATACCGACGTCGAAGTAAATTAGCCGCTCATTTGCGGCTGAACATCAATTACACTTTTCCGAATATCCTATAAAACCTGTACGAGGATCCTTAGACCGGCTCTCAAGATCATGCCACTCTGCCATCCGCCATGTTGGCGTTCGTTAATTCTTTATTATCAAGAAATGTTTTCACCACCTATGGGGAAACCGGAACTTCAGAATAAAGCTGAGTAACTGTAAAATTTTTTGTAACATAACAAAATAATTTTGACGCTGAAATATTGTACTTTCTCTACTTATTATTTAAAATAAAAAATAAAACTGTTAATTTGAAGTTATTCGAGTCAAAGTTAACACTAATTGAAATAAATAATTTTAATTTAAAGAAATCACTTAATGACGTTTATTTCTCTCATTTGTAATTATACTGCAAATGTTCATGCATTTATTTATTTCATTTACGATCAGTAAAGGCCTTTATGAATACGATCAAAAGACACAGTATGCAGAAACGTACGGAATATTCAAACTAAACGAAATTGCATTTAGAGTGCGCAATAAATCTCAACTTAGATTCCATTTCTTTAGCTGTGTTTGTAAAAATAGAAATTTGCATAGAGATCCGCAGTTTATTTATGACCGAAGGCATCTTTCAAAGAAACCTAAACTTACTTTATGTCTGTCTTTCATACTAGCAATAAATAAGTAAAATCTAAAACGTCCGAATTTCCCACAATGTTTTTACTTTTCAACCAAAGCTACTTCTATAGCTACTACAATAAATGAATAAAAAGACAGTTGTTCTTTAGTTAAAATATCAACGTCGCTTAAAAGAAACGATAGTTTATAACGCAGCGAACCTATTCAACTACAATCTGTATCCCCCTCTAGAAACGAAATTTCTTCTTTCGAAACCAAACTCATGCATATCGTTTTCTTAAAAAATGTAACCTCCAAATTTAAATTATTGGTATCATTTGTAATCACTTTCATAAATTGTTATATTCATGTATAGCTATATAACTCTCACGAGAGTTCCTCAAAGCTACAAAATAAAAAAAAAATACTTATTCAATTCTTGCAATATCTCCAAAAAGAAAATTGTTAACCCTTTGCTCTCTTTTGTCGAGTGTGACTCGACATCAGCTTTTATCCCAGTAAACGTCGAGTCACGCTCGACATTTTTAAAACGCCAGTTTAAATATGGAAATTGTCTTACACTTTAGTTAAAGAATTAAGAAGATCCACAAATATAAGTTACAACAAAGTTTGAAAGCTATGTTTAACACAACTGTCTTTTTATTTATTTATTGTAATAGTTATAGAACTAGCTTTGGTTGAAAAGTAAAAATATTTTGGAAAATTCGGATGTTTTAGATTTTACTTATTTATTGTTAGTATGAGAGACAAACGTAAAGTGCGTTTAGGTTGCTTTGAAAGATGCTTTCATTTATAAATAAGTACCGCTCAAGGAATCATCCTTTGAAGTAAATTTCAAATAAAACACCTAAAATACTAGAAAGTTATTGTTTAGCTGTAATTTATTTTTGTTAATTAAATTTTTATATAAGGAATAAGCAAGGTGAGAAAATAAGGAGGATGTAAAGGAACGGAACTCTCTTGTAATCCCATTGGGAAAACAATAAAGTTATCTTACTTACTTACTTACTTACTAGAAAGTTATTGGCAATCAAAATTAAAAAAGTAATTCAAAGTGCAGAGGGTTAACAAAGAAACAGTGGGAAGCCTCGTGGCCGATATATCCAACAGGCAGAGTTATAAAAACAATAGCCCGATTCTAACCACGAGCAAATATGGTGTAGCTTCCAATTAAACTCGATACGGCTTCTATATTTACAATTAAATACCGCCCCTTATAAAGAATCGTACAATAACTGCTATTCAAGCAGAGTTAGCATGATTTCAAGCTTGCGTAAGGCGCGATAGCTTTACACGCTTACAAGAACAACGTAGGCAAGCAAATACAATATACCATCGACCGTGCATAAAAAAGGAAAACGCGAAAAAATATATTAAATTGTAAATATTCAAACAGTACGATCAGTTTCTGGGACGATATAAATTCGCGGTAATCGGGACCTGGCTGTGTTTCTATCGATAATCGATCTACCAACAACTACGCGGGAACATCTGGAACGTGCGGGGCAATCTCGTGAGTTAGGAAAATCCCGATGGCTAATCGGAACAGCCGAGAATAGTGGTAACAATGCTATCTTCTGTTACTTAAAATGATCGAAGCGCGTATACACATGCGAGAAACGGCACGCGGTCGCTACGTGGCATGCCGTCGACACACCGCCGAAGAACGGAGCGAACGGACAAGAGTCGAACGACGAACCGATATAGAGGAAACGCGAGAGAGGATCGTTGTATTGTTCCAGTGGATTGATTATTCGGCGTTTCCGTCTGAATCGCAAACAAATCGATCGTCGACATCCTTTCCTTCTAAAGTTTAACGTCGACGATTATTCATGTCTGGTCACGAAAAACTTCAAAATTCTGACTATTGGGTTGGAGGGTATTGGGTTCTGTGGTATTTTTCGTTTCCGTTAATTCATGTGGAATTAAATAGAATATCTAGATACAACATTCAGATAATGGGTGTTCGAATAAGAAATTATTTTTTTGTTTATTTAATTCTTTATTTATTTAAAAAACAGTTTGATAATTTGTTTAAATATTTATGTATTTCATAACTCTTTCATTGTTAAATTCGACAATTTCGTAAGATAAAAAACTGTTATTAGATGACATACTGTTCAGATAATGTAACATTTGGTTACGATATTCAGATAATGGGTATTCGTATAAAAGAGGTTGCATTGTATTGGGTTGGAGGGAAAGTTCTGTCGTATTTTCCGTTTCCGTTAATTCACGTGGAACCCAAACACTTTGCTTTAACACAAACCCAACAGATTTAATGTGATCTCCAACAGTTGTATGATGAATGCCAAACTCTTCTGCAATTTCTCGACTTGTTAAACGTGGATTATTTTCCAACATGGATCGCGAAACATCATTATCGATCTTGGATGGTCGTCCAGATCGATCACTTTCTTGGAGGCTCAGATCCCCGGAACGAAATTTGCTAAACCATCTTCGACAAGTACGAACATTTACAATATCTTTTCCAAACACCGCACATAAATTTTTACATGCAACCAATGCGTTGCTTCCTTTTTGGAATTCATACAAAATGCAGTGTCGTAAACGCACTTTATCTACTGACATGTTTTTCACTTTAAATATCACAAGTAAATGATGAACGGTAAAAAAGGACTCCTTTTGTATTATACAGCAGGTAAAAAAACAAAAAAAAATCCCAATGACTCACTAGCCAAATGTTTTTTTTTATTTACGAGAAAAATTACCTGCCTATTTAAAATACGACAGAACTTTCCCTCCAACCTAATAATTTGGATCATTTAATTCTTGGTGTCGCTAGATTAGTAAATCCTTGTAGATCTTCGTTTGAAGTTTCGTTGTTTAAATTGGATAATTTTTATGCCAAGGTTGGCAATTTTTACCATCTATGAAAATGTTCTTGCTCTTAATAGAAAACAATGACGTTAATGTACAGTTATTATGTGTTTCGTGGTTTTTATAAAGGAAAGTATGTACTTTATTTTCGTAATTAAAAAAGATTATGAAAAATTTATCACATTTTCGAGTTACTGGTGCTCGAAGATAGCGAATTCATCTTAGTTTTTAGAATAGAACTTATCATATTGGTCCAACTTGGTCAAAATTTTACCACAAACTTATAGTTTAGACTTAATTTCAGACATTCTATAAAAATCAGCTGCTACTTTTAATTATCCAATTTACCATTACCATTTTTGGCCATTTTTAGTTTAGAATATTAAGATAGGTCTCGATTAATGCGAGAAGAATGTGATGGTGATAGGAAGAATGCAGTCTATACTGCTAAAATATTTCAAGAAACAACAAATATGTTTCTGCTTTCGAAATTGAATAAACGTACGAAAATGTATATTTAAAAGCGTTTATTCTATACTTCCATACCGCATTTCAAGTATTCGAATAAAAATTAATAATAATCACAAACTCAAATAATGCGATCCTGGAATTTATTATTCGCACCAATCGAGACTTACAGTAGCTGGCAAAATCAATGCAAAACATAGTTTTATAGTATGCAAATATTATTCATATACTTATTTTTATCGTCGTTATGGTAGAACACTATTTATTGATTAGCTATTAATTACACTATTTCTTATTAATTAATTAATTTGTTTTCTTTAACTCTTTGGTCGTAAACTTCTGTTCGCTACTGTACATGTACATAAATTATCTGGAACGATGTAAAATAAAAATATATGTGAGGTATGCATTTGTAAGATAAATAGAAATAAACAGAAAAAAGAATGTAATTTAAAATCTCAGAAATAATTTCGTTTTGATTCTTAAAACATCGTCATTCCTGGAAACGTCCAGCTCACACACAGATAATTGTCAACCGGTAGGTGTGTATTGTAGATGGATACGGATAACATTTAATTGGTATTAAAGTCAGTAACTGTATACGTAATGTTACAAAACGAAAAACGATAATTAAATGCGCGCAGAACGAGATAAACGTAATAATAAATAAATCGCGAAAATTTATCAACGAATATATGCAATGTTTATTAAATGATTATGTGGCAGAGGTCGTAAATAAACGGGATATTTAACCGAGAAAGTTAATTAACAAAACTGTGCAAATGCGAAATTAACAATCTTCGAAGCAGAACCAATAATTATTACAGTGAAACTCCATTTATACGAATCTCTTGAAGTACAAGTCGAATTGAATAATTCGTTCGTATAATAAAAGCACAGCAAAAGTTCAACGCCAACGTATCTAAGCTAGATGAAATCCACAAATTTTCAGGATACCTGAGAACTTCAAATTAACAAAGAAAACACCTCTTTTCTTATTTTTCTAACAATTAATATCTTCGTGGCACTAAATATTGATAAATTAGAAAAGTAGAGTGATATTCGCACAAGATGCGTAGAATAGTAATTAACCCTTTGACTACGGCAGACTTTAAGACACACTAATCATATCATACGATACGAATTCAGTTACGACGTACGACCGAGAACTTAGGGTGAAATTTTGGGTAGGGATCCATTTTTGTGAAAACATATTTTAGTAATCAAAAAACTGAATTTCACTACATTAAAACAATATTATTTATTTCTTTGTATTCTGAATTGAATTGCTACTGTAAATATTAGGGCACCTATAGGAGTCTTCCGTGTCAGAAAGCCAAATTGCGTCCAACGCCTTTAGGCGTCCTCAGTGTCAGGCGACCGCAACAGAATAAGCACCTGTAGGCGCTTTCAGTGTTACAAATGCAAAATTTATAAACGCCTGTAGGCGCTCTCAGTGTCACAAACGCAAAATTTAGAAACGCCTATAGGCATCCTTAGTAGTCAAAGGGTTAAATTTGAGTTAAGACGGATGGTTAGCACTAGAGTCAAAAGTTCGTCGATATAAGTGCAGTTCACATAAACCGTGTTCCATTCGGTAAATATCAATGTGCACGAGTAACTTAACGTCGAATGGAATCTCTAATGGAATAACAATCAATTGAAACAGCTAAAAAGTTAAACATTCTAATTCACTTGTTAGATTCATCGTACTTGCGAGTTAACGTCACGGCAATCAATGCGGAGTAAGCTGCGTCGTGCGGATGATAAAAGAACGCGGCAGGGCAACAACGGCCACGTAACATTTCCTACTATCAGTTGCGTTAATTTATCCGATATTTGAGAAAGCCCGCGTATCGAAACGCAATACGTGCGTTCACGTTTGTAAGGGTGAAACGCGATACGAATCGGCAGCGATCTATTAGATTTCTTTCGATCGGATTCGAAAGTAGATCACAAGCACGTGCGTTTGTGTACTCGTGCTTAAATCAATTCTCAACAACTTACACACGACCAGCAATCGTTGCATACGTGTAGAAGAAAAACATACTAACAATGTTTGGTTAGAAATTTTTGAAACATAAATCATAAAAAATAATTCCCCAGATAATGTGCTTCAAATAAAATTATTGTTCTTTTCTTTTTTGCACATGTGTACAGGAAAAACATGCTAACGACATGTGAGCAGAAATTTTTGAAAACATAAATCATAAAAAATAATTCTCCAGATAATGTGCTTCAAATGAAATTATTGTTCTTTTCCTTTTTGCACACGTGTACAGAAAATACATACTAACGATTTCAGCAGAAATTTTTGAAAACATAAATCATAAAAAATAATTCCCCAGATAATGTGCTTCAAATGAAATTATTGTTCTTTTCTTTTTTGCACATGTGTACAGAAAATACATACTAACAATGTTTGATTAGAAATTTTTGAAAACATAAATCATAAAAAATAATTCCCCAGATAATGTGCTTCAAATGAAATTATTGTTCTTTTCTTTTTTGCACACGTGTACAGGAAAAATATGCTAACGACATTTGAGCAGAAATTTTTGAAAACATAAATCATAAAAAATAATTCCCCAGATAATGTGCTTCAAATGAAATTATTGTTCTTTTCTTTTTTGCACACGTGTACAGGAAAAACATGCTAATGACATTTGAGCAGAAATTTTTGAAAACATAAATCATAAAAAATAATTCCTCAGATAATGTGCTTCAAATAAAATTATTATTCTTTTCTTTTTTTCTATCAACGAATAAAAGCCGATTCTTTAAGCGAAAAAGAAAATATTTGTCCAAAGTTGCAAAAATTTTGGTAGAAACATCATGGTTTAATTACCATTAATTGGCAATTATAAATTCGCGTTTAAGTATCGAGAAAAGCTTTCTTCGAGAACTAACAATGAGATTGGCCGGCACGTTCTGCGATGGAAAGGACGACAAATCTGAGCGTAAATGGCGGAAACGATTAGACAAGCTATCGAAACGCGATTCTCGACGAGGAATAACGTTATTATTAATTTTTATTGGAATGCGAAAATGGCGGCGTTGGGAAAAAAAAGAAGAAGAAAATTGGAATTAGACTACGGAATTATGCTGCGATAAAGATATTTACGATAAACACGAATAGCGCGTGATTCACCCCCTTTATTAAACACTGATTCACGGAAAGTCTCCTCGTTCCGATTTACATATGCCCTGGTAATTATGCTTCGTTAATGTTAAAATTCAACAACAATCGCCAACGATACATACGGGGATAATTATTGCGTAATACTGAAATAATAGTTCGCGCGAAAGTATACGCTGAATCGAGATCACGTGCGCATTCGTTACGCCACTATTTATAGTTCTACACCTACGAAAACACAACGTGACATATTTTTGAATCACATGTGGGCAGAGCAGACAGATGATATTTGAACGTCTCAATGAACGTTTCGGGGGGGATGAAAATTTAGAAATGCTCGGAAAATCGATAAAAAGGATGTATGACGAAATAAAGATATATAATTTCTCAAAGTAGCAAGTAAAAGGTATGACATGTAATTTATAATATACATTATAAGTACATTGTTGAAATTAAAACATTCATTCATACGTCATAAGATCCCACGAATGAATTCCCTTCCAAAGCGATACAAAACTGAACTCCATAACATAACCTAATAATTGTCAGGGCAAACGTATTTAATATTAGTCGCCAAAGAAAAAAGAGCAATAATTCGGTAAATTATCAAGAATCTAAAAATGTTGAACCTGTCGTCTATTTTGCGTAACTTGAAATACTTTTATAATGTTGAAAAAAAAAAACATTAAAAACTGAATTATTTAATAATGTCCAAAATACTCAATAAAGGAATTTATTAGTAATTACGCGTATTTTGAAATAAAAGACATGGAGCTTAAGTAAAATTCATAATCCATGACGCAATCAAAACCCCCATCAACCCCTGCTCTATCATTGTCACGCTTCAACGTTCCAACGGATTTTCCTAACAAAACAAAAACAACCCTTCGAAGCAAACAAAAAAAATAAAATAAACAATTGACAAGTTCAACAGCACGTCGTAGGAAACCCTTTAACCCTTCAAATGCTATGGACGCATATCTGCATGTGACGAAAGCTACTTCTGTGGACCGATCTTTCACTTACTGCATCACAATTGCCAGTTCACTTAATGAATACTCCATCTTCGTCAAATAAATATCGTCCACACGGAGAACTTCGCCCTACTCAGCACTCGAAGGGTTAAACGCCTCCATCGCGCAGGTGTGAAGGAAATTGTAAACAGAAAGAAGCGTGGCGGTTCACATGGCGGACTCACCGATTTTCTGCCTGGCGATCCTTCGGCCGCTGCCCCTTCCAGAGGGCCGGGAAACGGAGTGAGAAACGGAGTGCACTCGCGAAAACACAAACTCTCCAACAAAAGCACCGTTGTCCTCCGGGCGAAAGTAAGCAGCGTCCACAACAGGGACGGGAGCACACTCTGTTTTTCCCGCGTCGCGAGATGAACGGCGTCGAACGAGGAAAAAGGGAAAAAAAAAGAACGGAGTACGCGCGCGGATCTGCGTCGTAACGGGAAACGAATCCGGGAGCGGTCCACGCGTGGTCGTGCGTGCGTCCGGCGTAAAAATGACGAGGACGGGCGCCGCGCTGCACGACCGCCGGCACAAGGGCGTCGAAGGTCGCAGCTGCGCGCCAAGCGGCATGCAGGTGCGTCCCTCTTTCGCGATAGACGCGACCGCGCGCGATTTGGAAACTGCTACGTATTGCTCCTGCGAGATGCGACCGTAACAACGCGCGCAACCACCGCGAGTCGCGCGAAAAGAGGGGAAACGGAAGAGGGCTTGTAAACCAGATCTAAAAGTGATCGCCGGGCAGACGCCGCGTCACGCTTATGTTTAGTTGCTGCGAATTTTTATGATTGTTTTTCGAAAGATAGATGGACTGATGTGAATGGTGGTTTTTTCACAATTTAACGCTATTCCTACCACAACCGGTCAAATGACCGTTTTTAACCCTTTACGGTCGAAAGGTGACTGCCAGTCACCAACTGATAGTTTCGCAAATTTTCAAACTTTAGTTGGGTTGTTTGTTAATCAGACTCAGAGGTTAACCCTTTGCGCTCGAGAGGCGACTGTTAGTCACCAAACGATAGTTTCGTAAATTTTCAGATTTTAGTTAGTTTGTTTATTATTCAGGCTCAGAGGTTAAATAGTCATATATGTAAATTTTAGTCAATCACTTAATAAAAGCAAATGATGCTTAATATAGGCGAATCTTAGTAAATATTTTGAATTTAAAGGTTTTTGAAATTATTATCATTAGACGACTAACAGTCGCCTCTCGAGTGCAAAGGGTTAAAATTTCAATTAGAATTTTATAGATACAATGTAATTGAATCGCCTTTAAACTTTAGACTTTTCCTCAAATATACGTATAATACATTTTTCAATATTCACTTCTTTCTTCACTGTTTACTTTCTGAGAAAAATTTGCAGTCTGTCTTACGTGGAAATGTCGCGGTAGGAATAGGTATACGTGAAATGTCGGTAGGAATAGTGTTAACCCTTTGCGATCCACTGTCCAGTGGTACTGGATAATGCATTTCGGTTGGATAGGTCCACTGGACATTGACATACTTATAAGGGTTTATCTTCTATATTCTTTTTAGGGGGTAATATATTTAATTACGATATAATTTATACTTTTGTTAATGATACCATACGTTAACTAATTTTAAATTATAATTTGTTTTCGTGAGCAAATATATGTATTTACTACAATTGTGTTTCTTTTCCTTTCATTCAAATTGGCTTATTTCGTAATTAAAATTAACTTGGACCTGGCTACCGACACTCTGATAAAATCAGTGGACTGGAAAGGGTTAATACGATAGAGATTCACGCAAACCATCAATTATAGAAGTATAATTTTCATATCTTAAACCGTTTTACAATAATGATAATTAGTAAAACTGATTGTGTACAGAATTTAAATTACGTTTTTTTTTTAATCTAGTAAGAAAAATGATAAAGGTTTTTAGTCATTTTTTAAACTGCTTCTTATGTATTGTTCATTATTATTATTCGTTTTACTATGCTGCCAAAGGGTCAATTTAATCTAGGTTAAATTTGCTGGATGAATTCTTCATTAGAGATTTAAAAAAATGTAAATATAATACGTTTTGAATAATTACGAATGTGATAATACATTATAATGATGGTGATTGCTAGGAAAATAATTTGTTATATCAAAAATATTTGGTAAGCTTCATAATATAATAATTTATCGTTTTTAGTTAATAAATTAACCCTTTACACTCGAGAGGTGACTATCTATTAACTATAATATTACTTAAATAATAAAAGTAAATTTTAATATATTGCTTAATAAAGTCAATACGAACGAATGTTAATAAATATTTTGCGATTCAAAATCTTTGAAGTTACTATTATTGGACGACTAAAAGTCACCCCTCGAACACAAAGGGTTAAGCGATAGGATTGGTGATAGAGGAAAGTATGGAAGTACTATAGGGATGAAACTGAATATAGGGGATGAAAAAATATTCGTACATGAGATAGACCATCATGTAACAGAGTAGATACGTTTCGTGTTATTGGAACTGCGTTATTTGTGAGTGAATTTATTTTGTTATTAGTTTGCTTGAAATACAGGATTGTCGACATCTTATGAAAGTATAAACTTATTTATCCTGTTAAAATAAGTCATATTTATATTCTTCAATGAAATGTGTTTTTAAACTCTCGTTTTTTGAACATCGCACGGGAGTTAAATATAAATTCTAAACCTTTAAAAAAATATTGGTTTCACATTCAAATTTGAAAGAAATTCCAAACTTATTCTATCATCGATCGCAAGTTTTTAACCTCTATTACATCTGTCTCGTAGCATGACGAAGGGAGGCAGCACCGACTGGATCTCCAATTAAAAGCTCTACCAACTTCGTTTCAAATAGGTTCAACACTATGAAAAATCTACAGTGTGCACAGTAGACCGTGCACATGCATGATGAGCCAGCAGAAAATTCCTACGCATCAACCGATATAGTACAGTTCCAGATACAACGTAGTTCGTGAACGTGAAACCTTTATCAAGTTAATCTTTAAACTCAATTTGGAAACAGTAATACGAATACATATTTTTTTAAATTGATTCAATTCAATACAAATATTATATAATTTGTATATCATGAAAGTGCAGTGAGCATTTAATATTAAGACGAATAACCTTTTCCTTTAAAAACTCCATTTAAAATTGCCGATAGTGAAAATTGTGAAAATAAGATTAAAATATCTAAAACGGATTACAGTAACAACCAAGTAGTGGAAAAAGGAATTTAACTTTGCAGTTTATAAAATTTGCTTTTGCAAATTAATCTATTCTATTACACAAAAATTAACTAACACTTAAATTTTTAACTAAAAAACAAATACAAATTGTATTACGTATTAAAAACGAAGCTAACAGTAATTTTAAAACTACCAACTTCCAACCGTTCAAAAACGTCACAGAGAATGTTCCAAAAATAACCTCCTCGTCGGTCTAACCTGTACTCTCTTCTTCCCTCCCATCTTTACACATTAAATCATTGTCTGAACGAAACGATAATCGTGTAAGAAAAGCGGTCGTCGGAACGACAATCGAGCGAATTTCGAATTTTTCCGTGGACGGGTCTAAATGCATACACGAGCCTGCGCAACGAACAGTTATCGGGAGATCCGCCGCGAGAGGCGCGGCGTCGCGACGCTCGCATGTGCCGCAGATTATGCCGCATTGCCACAAGCGTACGGCACCGGTCGGCCGACGATCGTATCATCGTCTAGACGAGACTTAAAAAATCAAGTGTGAATGAACCGATCGCAAACAGGTTAAACGCGAAACGTGCTCACGATGCGCCGTCGCGGGCGCAGACGACGATACAGCTGGTGAGAAACGAACGTTCAGAAGCGAGTATTAACAAACGTACAATAAGATCTTGAAGGAATAACAGAAAAAAAGAGACGAACACGATTCTTCTGTGATAAACATTTATCGACTCACCCGAGGCAGCAGAAGTCCGCAGGATCATGAACGTCCGACGAGTGCCCGGTTTCATATACCACTACAAGGTGATTACGGTGTTCCTCTTTTCGACCATGCTCCTTGTCGTCTACCTACTCCTTCACTGGGGTATTATGTGCACGAACCTCGAGGCCTGGCGACACGTATCCAATGTGGTGAGTCCTTTTGTACGTTACACCGGTAACTTTGAATCACTGTCACACGACACACGCAGAATGTACACACAGCTGCGCTAGGATCTCACACAGGAAGAGAGGCACACTCGCGAAGGGATGAAAACCGAGGAGAGGGTAAAGAGAAAGACGGAGATGGGCACGCACGCGCCCTCACACCGTGTACGAAACGAACTGATTCGCGAGCTTTAGGCTACGCTCTGCCAATTTTACGCGCACCTGGCCTGTGAAACTCGAAAGGAAACTGTGCGTATTATGATCACCTCAGTGTGTTTACATCGCTGCTCGTTTCTCAAGCCGTGGTCGCGTCGTTGGCCTCTGTGTTGTGCTCGAAGGACGGCAAAATTTTCGGTGTTTGACTGGTCGGTTGGATAGAGGGGGTAACGTCCTCGCTTCTCTACAGGCTCTTTCGTCGTTTCATCTATTTACATTCACGTGAATGCGCCCGTAGACTGCCTCATTTCGCGGAAAACCATAATTTTCCGTGAATAGAGGCTATTTATTCCTTTACAGTGATAAATGATGGAAATGACATCTGCAGAATTATTCTATTTCTTATTTCGAATTTTTTCTAACGAATAATAGAAATTGTATAACTATGGATAGAATAGAACATTTCTTCTTCGTTTAACAGTAGTTCAAAATAATATTAAGATGAATTCGTACGATTAGTAATTTCGACTGTTACTTTTGAAATGAAAAAATGTTTCCTAATATTCTCGTTCTTATACAAAATAAATATAAACTTTATAGAGTTTTTCTACTCCCTTATAATTTGATTTATAATTTATAATTATTTTATCGCGTTCTTTGTATAGTTTAAAAATTCCACTGTTAAACACCTATTAAAAAATTTTCATTTGCATTCTCATTGAAAGCACATTAGCATTCCCTGCATTTGATTGCAGTGGAATTTCCTTTTATTTTTGTTTTTCCAGAGATATTGCACTCTTATCTAAAAACGTGCCGATTAACAACAATTTCCACTGCTTTTATTTACTCTCTCTTTTGTAACTAATAATAGTCACAAAATCCTGAAATTATTTCTTTCGTTATTTATAATTACGATAGTTTCACGGTTTAAAATATCTAGCGCAACTGTTATGTTACCCTTAAAAGGAAATTAAACAGCTTTGTGACAATTTAGGTTATCTCTGTTTACTATTTATTAATATTAATACCATCTGATTATGTTGATACCTCTCAAGCAGTCTAAACGTTTCTCGCATTATTCATAATTTACACGGAGCTTAGCAATTTACAATGTCCAGTGCATTTATTACAATCATCCAAGGCTTCCTACGGCCGAATGCAGCGCTGATTATAAGTAGATTAACATTCTCTGGCTGTAGAGAAGAAATTCATCGAATGTGGTTATAAATTCAATTTGTCGGGACTGGTTGCATCGATGCGGCGAGGCACTGAATACCAGCTTAGTGTCACTACTCATACTACATTCAAACCGCACTATCGTGCAGGAATATTAAGAACGAAACCGTTTTACGTAATGCATTATCCAACGCACGCGAGGTCACGAAAAAATGTCTCCGGATGTCTCCGTGCTAAATTATCGTTCGTTTAATGCTCTCCAATTTTGTAACATTGACCAAGTATTAAAAATAAAATCATAAATGCTGATCGTGCATTATTGTATGATTTAAGTGTCAAGATATTATGTTTCTTCGATATTTTATACATTTATTTTATAACATTGATACATTCTTAATCAAACAGCATGGTGAATCAGAGTTTTTGTTTAGAGTTTGTTTAGGTTGTTCTAGAAAGAAAGGATTAATAATTAATACCATAAGTAAACTAGTCAGTGCCAGTAGGTGTATATGTTAAATCGGTGGTTCATAAGTATTTTTCGAAATACGAAACACTAAGTTCTCTAAGGCCATAAATCAATTAAAACAAAATTTTTGTAATATCACAAACTCTTAATAAATATTATAAACTTTTATTTTAAATGATATACAAGTATCATAGGTTACAGTTATAATGTTAGATTAGTAATAAAAAAGGGAAGCAACAATTTAAAAAAAATGGTATTTATAAAAATATAATGACTAAAATAACTCTGTATAAATCCGTTGGCCTTTAACAAACCACACCTTCTTTCCACGATATTTCGTATAATATTTTACAGTTTTGCGGAACACTTTTAGCATGCACGTGGAACATCGGTGTTTCACGGAAAAAAAATTATGTATAAATTTTTCATAGTTTCAACTATATATAAAGATATCTGAAATTTACGTATAACTAACTGTATTCATATCAACAAAAATGAATGAAAGTCAAAATCATTATGCAACAAACGATACGAAGTATTTATGACTGGGTCAAGATAGACCCAGAGTCCGTCGTACAAGGGTTAACAACCACTGTGTTAGGTTGTTACGTATGAAATGACAGTGATAAATGGTATTCATCCTGTACTTTATGAATTAGAATTGTTGATGAGTATTAATTATTTTTATGCGATAAAGAGAACTTTACAGTCTATTATTTAAAATGCAACATCTGAAATTTGTTAACAAAAACATGTTGAATTCTTTACAGCACATTTTGACGAATAAGATTCGTTTTTAACAATACCACGAATTCCTCGCTTCATGTGCAACATCAGTTACACAACATTACAAAAGGTTGAACAGTTAAAATACTTGACATGAGCTGCATACGCCAAATTTGAATTTTAATTTTGACATTTTGACGTTCCAGTTAACATACGTATTGCAATACAATTCGGGTTATGAATTCCAAACCGTTCGTACTGTGTAGGCAAAATTTATTTTTTAACCTTGATACTCGCAAACTACTGTCTCGTGATCATGAATTTCAAACAGTTTAAGCTGAATAAGCAAATTTATTATTCTAAACAATTTTACCGACATTCCTGTTATTTCAAATATCGCACAAAACATTCGATACAAACACGAATGTTTTGAAAATAGTTTCTAGCCGTTGAAAGGACTTTTACGAAACTTAGAAGAAATTACAAACAATTTTTTCCTCGCGATTCCCAAACCGTTAGACATTCAGTATGCCTTCCAGTTTAAAGGGATTTTAAAAAATTCCCAAGAAAGCATTTCTGATTTTCCCAATCGATATTCAGAACTTTTGTCAGAAATGAATTCCTCGAAATTGCCCAGAAATTACTGGCGACCCTTGCAAATCTTATCTAGTACGATCGAACCTCGATAACTCGAATCTCCAGGGAAAAGCTAAAATCTACGAGTTGTAGAGGTTTCGAAAAAATAACAAGAGAGGTTCGATACACAAAACTTCGACTTACAGAGGCTTTACTACGACAGTTAATAAAATTCCGATTGTAACAACTTACAGAAAGAAAAATCCAATTTTTAAAGGCAAATTTTTAAAGGCAAATTATTTATTTTATACGTACAAAACACAATCGTAAGCAAATTGGAGACATAGAAGCACGCGAGAGTCATACAGTTACCAAATAAAGTAACCATACACTGCAATACGTTCAGTTTAATCGCTAATAACTTTGATTGTAGAAGAATAATTAGCTATGAAAGTCACATCAGCAATTAGGAAATTAACTCAGCTTTCAGACAATATAAATTTTATTATGACCTAAATAAAAATGCAACAGAGAAATCTCAAAAGCCGAAAGAAATAAAGAAATCAATGAGAAAAAAGTATTTATGCAGAATGCTTTTTGTTTATGAATTGGTGATATTTATAGTAATTAACATTTTGTAGGATATCTTTTATTATGTATTTTTTAGTATTCATTTATTTCCAGTTAGGTAGTCACGATAAATGTTCGACTTATAGAAGTTTAACAATTCTAAATTCCAGTTATAAAAATAAAATGATGCATTTAACGTATATGACAGATAATTTGAGTTAAAATAAGTTTTCTTTCGACTTACAAAGATTTTTGCAGCGGAACGGGAGGGAATGAACAAATACTTAACTTCTTATAGAAGTTCTCGAGTTATCGGGGTTCAACTGTATCTTACTACGAAAACTGGCTTTCGCGGTCTTCGTCGGTTATACGTATTCGAGACCATAGAAGAGCACGCGAAAAAAAAAAAATAACCGCGGAACCTCGGCCACTGTGTTCGGTCGATAATAAACGTGGCCCAGATAAAAGCGATAGCTTTCGAAAAGAGCATTCGATAAGTTGTACGTACGAACGTTACGGTGCATAAAGGCGCGTGACACGCATGTTATGGGGACCGCCTTCTACTCGAGAAATCCTCTCTCATCATGGCGGTCACGTCGACTAAAAATATCGTGCATAGTCTGCGGTACGCACCGGTCCCAGACGTGTACAACTCTGCACGCACGCGAAACCAGCCGGAGTGCGTATACGTGTGCGAATGCACGCGTGCCTGCAGGAACGCAAACTCAAGCACCGCCCACGCGGCAAGAAAATAATTCACTTTTATCGCTCTCATTCCGACTTGGTACTTGTGAACATTCAGGAACGTAAAACCTGGATGACTCGTTTCGACGCTGTCCACCTACGAAATTTCTGTTTCGCTAATTAATACGACCTGGTTTCTTCTTTTTCGTCAACCCTTTTTAACACTAGAACTACCAAACTGTTAAATTGTTGTTACAGTGTTAAATCATTCAATTTTATCGTTCTCATTCTGACTTGGTACTTGTGAACATTCAGGAACGTAAAACCTGGATGACTCGTTTCGACGCTGTCCACCTACGAAATTTCGGTTTCGCTAATTAATACGACCCGGTTTCTTCTTTTTCGTCAACCCTTTTTAACACTAGAACTACCAAGCTGTTAAATTGTTGTTACAGTGTTAAATCATTCACTTTTATCGCTCTCATTCCGATTTGGTACTTGTGAACATTCAGGAACGTAAAACCTGGATGACTCGTTTCGACGCTGTCCACCTACGAAATTTCTGTTTCGCTAATTAATACGACCTGGTTTCTTCTTTTCCGTCAACCTTTTTCAACACTTTGACTGCCAAGCTGTTAAATTGTTAAATAATTCACTTGTATCGCTCTCATTCCGACTTGGTACTTGTGAACATTCAGGAACGTAAAACCTGGATGACTCGTTTCGACGCTGTCCACCTACGAAATTTCTGTTTCGGTAATTAATACGACCTGGTTTCTTCTTTTCCGTCAACCCTTTTTAACACTAGAACTACCAAGCTGTTAAATTGTTGTTACAGTGTTAAATCGTTCAATTTTATCGTTCTCATTCTGACTTGGTACTTGTGAACATTCAGGAACGTAAAACCTGGATGACTCGTTTCGACGCTGTCCACCTACGAAATTTTTGTTTCGCTAATTAATACGACCTAGTTTCTTCTTTTCCGTCAACCTTTTTCAACACTTTGACTGCCAAGCTGTTAAATTGTTAAATAATTCACTTGTATCGCTCTCATTCCGATTTGGTACTTGTGAACATTCAGGAACGTAAAACCTGGATGACTCGTTTCGACGCTGTCCACCTACGAAATTTCTGTTTCGCTAATTAATACGACCTGGTTTCTTCTTTTCCGTCAACCCTTTTTAACACTAGAACTACCAAGCTGTTAAATTGTTTTTACAGTGTTAAATCATTCAATTTTATCGTTCTCATTCTGACTTGGTACTTGTGAACATTCAGGAACGTAAAACCTGGATGACTCGTTTCGACGCTGTCCACCTACGAAATTTCGGTTTCGCTAATTAATACGACCCGGTTTCTTCTTTTTCGTCAACCCTTTTTAACACTAGAACTACCAAGCTGTTAAATTGTTGTTACAGTGTTAAATCATTCACTTTTATCGCTCTCATTCCGATTTGGTACTTGTCAGTTAGTTGTAAACATTGTGAGTTAAAAATTGTCAGTTAGTGCATTGTAAACATAACCGCTAATTAGAGGATATTTTGAAGTACAAAGTGCCCCGTTGAACAGTTAACAATCGTTATTAGAACATAGAAAATAAAAGATTCATTTCTATGAAATATTGAATCTAGCAATACTGTTAAAGCAATACTAGTCAAAGGGTTAATTAAACTGCCTAATCAACTGCTTACAGTTGTAAGAGTTGAATAAAAATTGACAGTTAGTGCATTTTGAATGTTACCGCTAGTTAGAGAATAGTTTGAAATAAAAGTGCCACATTGAACACTGCTGCTGTCTATGGGACATGTTTGTCCCAGACATGTTTCCATTTCACTATGAAAACATCATTAACTTTACATTTTCTTTATATAAAAAAACTGTTACTAATAACTTGCTCTGTCCTTTCAATTTTATGTTAAAGAGTCGCTCTTCTGCAGATTATGAGTTCTTTTCAATGAAATTAGAAAACGACTGGTTGCGACAAAATTCGAGGAACGCAGCAGGGTTAACCCAGTTTCCGGGGCTACGCGTGCACGCAAGAGATTCCGTTTCTATGGCCTGTCCGACAGTATTCTGTAATTCGTTTTAGCTGTCCCTAGTGAACGAGAGTCTTCCTTTGGTGAAGCGAGCACGTTGCTCGAGTGTTCGTGTACTCGTGATTCTGGGACGACGATAAGGATTAGCGCTTCTTTCTTCGCGAACTTGAAGCAGGAGCTGAAAAGTAGCACGCCTACACCGCTGTTCACAAGTATGAATGCGCTTAGGGAGAGTTGAATAAACGTGGAAAGTCATTGGGATATTATTAAGACCTTTTTTCGAAAATTACTGTTTAGTTTAAAACCTTGAACTGTATCGAATCCATATAGTCAGTGTTAAAATAAAGAATTTGCCGAGTTATTTGTTACGAGGTACAAAGTATTTACTGTTATTGGAAACGTTCGAACATTTTATTCCTTTCAAATCTAAGAGGTTCATATGCTTAAAACAAAGAAACGAAGAATTTCGCCTACAGTACTCAAAAGATTTGCCATAAAGAGAATGTGTAATTAGTTAAGGACATTTTCTACCCTCTGATTTCAAATAAGTATTAACTCAGAATTTTTGTTTTCTATAAATATCGAATCTGACATTAGATTTCATAAATAATGCATATAAATATGTACCTACATAACCTGTTAATTAATTGTCAGTCTCTTGCCCCAAGAGGGTGGCCCAATTACTCTCCCTCCACCCCCAAACTACGCCTTAGGCTTTTTTCATTAAAAAATACGTTTTAATCTAAAAATTACCAAACACGCAGATGGTCGATTTTTGCTCTAAATTATTAAATTCATTAACATATTTACTACTACCGTTACATATTTTTGTCACAACAATTTCCATTGAGAGTCCATCGCTACACAAAAATGACACCAGTAAATTTTCATATTTTTATCTGTTCTATGCAAATAAAATCACATAAATACGTGATGCCCAGTATCACATAACCATGACATATTGAAAAACTAGATTTATATGCTCATTTACTAAATTTTAACACCATCTGAACAAAAATTTGCAGTAGGATAAGGTTGTTCAAGTCATATCATTTGAATTTTAAACGAACTACAGCGACATCAGCGCATACAACCACAAGCAAATATACATTTGAGTCAATCAGATGTTTTACCAATTTCGTTATAATAAATAACAATAATATTAACCCTTTGACTGCGGCGCGTTTTTCGCATGTCAGTCGCTGCGACTGGTTGTCCACCGACTAGTGACCAAAACAGTACCCGAAAATTTTATACCATTCTTACGATTTAAAAAATAATAATGGCATATTTAGTTGCTATGTTACGTAGGACAATAAATTCCATGTTGAATTAATCGGTAAAACAGTAATAAAGGTGTTATAGTAGAAAAATACAGAGGACGTATGTTTACGCCTTTCGTATATATTGATGGATCTGTGAAGGTGTATATATACGCCTTTAGCAGTCAAAGGGTTAACACAAGTTTCGAATAACACATTTAATTTGTATTTATTTGATAAATCCTAAGTTTTATACGGATTTTTCCTTAAGGGGTACGACTTGAACAACCTTACCCTATATCATACAGAAATTCGAGAAACAGATCGTATACTGTGGTTCAAATCTCTTCCTGGTGGCGTGCAGTAACGAACGTGTTAAAATGCAAAGTTACAGCAGCCCACCCAGTATATCACGCATATTCCCGTGGCCCAAAGAAAAGACTAACCCATTACTCGACCAAAGTTTCACGATATGTACTTTCATCCTGTTTATGGTAGCCCCCTGTACAGTGCGCTCTCACAATAACCTTACTTCATTCTGAAACGGGTTCTAGAACGAAATACATAACGAAGAACGTAACATGCTCCGTAGGTGTAGATTATAGGCACGGGGGAATCCGTTTCCTCGCATTCGCAACGAACGTAAGGAAACAAACTTATACCATACTTAAACCTAACCCAAACGCTTTTCGCAGACGACGAGTAACCCGTAAACCAGTGATGAGCAACCTTTGTGCTGTAGTATGACGAGATTACAAACCTAACATCCCATACCCATAAATATATTTTTGAAAAAATTTAATTTATAGATTGGACTTTGTTATTTTCAGCAATGAAGCTTTTTTTAAAAATTTAATTTATAGATTGGACTTTGCTATTTTCAGCAATGAAGCTTTTTTTAAAAATTTAATTTATAGATTGGACTTTGCTATTTTCAGCAATGAAGCTTTTTTTAAAAATTTAATTTATAGATTGGACTTTGCTATTTTCAGCAATGAAGCTTTTTTTAAAAATTTAATTTATAGATTGGACTTTGCTATTTTCAGCAATGAAGCTTTTTTTAAAGATTTACCTTCTACTATTAGGTGTGCAAATTAATTCGATGCCTTTGCATTTAACTCTTTGTAAGTTTCATTCAAAATAAAATACCTTTTCTGCCCTATGGTGATTTGAAAGTAGCAACATTATACTCTAAGGAACATTAAAACGACAACTCGGCCTAATTTCACCTAATATCGGTAAACAATTTGGCGTTCGACAAGCAGTATTTGATGCACTCCATTCTTTGTGCTTTGAACTGAAGAAAAATGCTTCTGGAGCTAAAGAAATGGTTTGTTCCGCTTTTGGTAGTGACGTTGTGACGTATAAAACGTGCAAACAGTGGTTTCAAAGGTTTCGAAACGTAAATTTTAATCTAAGCACATCCAGGACAGGCAAGAAAATTTAAGAAAACTTTTGGAAAACGTTTGAAAAAAAACTAAATAAGGACTTGCGTTGCGGATGTTACCCAACAATACTGATCGCAAAGTTTACTTCAGTTAGGAAAAATTAAAAAGTTAGAAAAGTGGGTTCCGCACGAAAAAGGCACCGAATTAATTTGTACACCCAATAGTAATGCTTTTGATATGCGTGTATACAGGTACACGTAGAAGTATAACCCAGATTGTGTATTTTTTCGATCAGAAAAAATTAAACATATAATTACAATTTAATTGATTTAATAATATTTAACTCTGTTTTTCATCAACAAGTTTTTCAATACTGGAGAATACGTTTAACACTATTCCTACCGACAATTCACGTATACCTATTCCTATCGCGACATTCCCACGTAAAACTGACTACAAATTTTTCTGAAAAAATAAACAATGAAAAAAGAAGTGAATATTGAAAAATGTATTATACACGTATTTGAGAAAAAGTCTAAAATTTAAAGGCGATTCAATTACGTTGTATCTATGAAATTTTGATCGAAATTTTAAAAATGGTCATTTGACTGGTCGTGGTAGGAATAGTGTTAAAACCATGATATTGATACACTTTTTTAATAAGTATTTATTGCATGCTTCATATTGACAACACGTGTTTTTTTTTTTAATTGTTTTGTAAATAATGTAGAAAAATAGAGGGCCGCGGGTTGCTCATCACTGCCTCAAACCGTGACTTTTACACGTGGCCATGGATCGAGTTGTTCGAGTCAGATACCTGTGTCACGCTGCGACGAACGTCCAAGTATCTTGAATGAAAGTCGTTCGATTTCATTGAGGAAACTATACGGATAAGCCGGTATGGATCGCACCTACGATTTCGCGTATTCTTTTAGTCAAACCGGCCTCCCGAGACAATAGGTTTCCTTGTTTAGTTGAACGTTACTCCTCTGTACGCAGATTTTATTTAGAGGTGAAATCGGAAGTAATGGAGTAAAAAAGATTTGATGATTCCTTCGAGGGAGTAGGCATTGGGTGAAATTACATACATGGGGAACCAATTCGTTCAAAGTGGCGTAATATTAGGTTTATATGCAGCCTTTAAGTTACTGTTATAATGTATAATTATAAAAATGTCAATTACTGAATTAAATCGTGATAATAGCAACCTAAAGCAATTAAAATATGCAAAATAATATCATATAAGAAGAGTGAAGGTGTTATTTTTTTTATCTTTGAGTGTGCTATCTAAATCTTTTCTTTTTTTTAATTGTTTTATTAAATTTTGATTCTAAAGAATGTATTCAAATTAATTTTAATTAGTGAAAACTAACATTTTCCATTTATTATTAATCGATAGGTTACAGCCAAAATCATTTCATTATTCTTAATAAAAATTTAACACTTAAGCAGAATCCAAAAAATATTTCTTTTTCTTATTTGAAATACTATAAATTTATTTTCATTAATTAAAAACGTAAAAGCTTTGTTTGCTAATGGCGGAATAAAATCCGAAAACTGTAATGATAAAATGCTAAGTGAATAAAATAAAATTTAAGAAACGTAAATATGTATAGCTAGTGTAACTTTAAATGATACTACAGTTATTTGAACACATTAAAACAAGAAAAAAGTGAATCTAACTCACTTTCGAAAAACCAAAGACCTTACCTGTATTAAACTACACATTATATATAGTTCAGCGTAATAACGAATCACCAGCAAGTACGATAAAAGTAATAAATATGTAATAAATAATATTGCAAGACTTTACTTGGCGTCGTCTGGTTCACGAGACGTTTTGCTTCATGTCATAAAATCGTTTCATAAGCTCTTTGTCCTAGTTTGACGTTTTGCGTAACGTTGTTGCCAAAAGGATGCTCGTAAAAACACTGTAAATCAAAGAAAAATAAAGGTACAAAAAGGGAACGTCCGTGTCGTAAGAAGTACTTAAACACATGTTGTACAGTAGAACCTCCCATATATGAACTGGTAAGGGAGACAAAAGTGTTCAGATAAAAGAATGCTCGAATAATAGAACAATTGCTTTTTCTTGCACAAAATTTAATTTATTTAAATGGACATTAGTAAGATTAACAGTTTGTTTAAATATCTGTGTATCTTATACATATACTTTTTACTGTTAAATTCCGTAACTGTTTCAGATAAAAAAATATTATTAAACAACACGCTGTTTGCATAATAGAATATCTGGATACAACATTCAGATAATGGGTGTTCGAATAAGAAATTATTTTTTTGTTTATTTAATTCTTTATTTATTTGAAAGAAAGTTTGATAATTTGTTTAAATATTTATGTATTTCATAACTCTTTCATTGTTAAATTCGACAATTTCGTAAGATAAAAAACTGTTATTAGATGACATACTGTTCGGATAATGTAACATTTGGTTACGATATTCAGATAATGGGTATTCGTATAAAAGAGGTTGAATTGTATTGGGTTGGAGGGAAAGTTCTGTCGTATTTTCCGTTTCCGTTCATTCACGTGGAACCCAAACACTTTGCTTTAACACAAACCCAACAGATTTAATGTGATCTCCAACAGTTGTATGATGAATGCCAAACTCTTCTGCAATTTCTCGACTTGTTAAACGTGGATTATTTTCCAACATGGATCGCAAAACATCAATATCGATCTTGGATGGTCGTCCAGATCGATCACTTTCTTGAAGGCTCAGATCCCCGGAACGAAATTTGCTAAACCATCTTTGACAAGTACGAACATTTACAATATCTTTTCCAAACACCGCACATAAATTTTTACATGCAACCGATGCGTTGCTTCCTTTTTGGAATTCATACAAAATGCAGTGTCGTAAATGCATTTTATCTACTGACACGTTTTTCACTTTAAATATCACAAGTAAATGATGAACGGTAAAAAAAGGACTCCTTTTATATTATACAGCAGGTAAAAAAACAAAAAAAATTCCCAATGACTCACTAGCCAGATGTTTTTTTTATGTACAAGAAAAATTACCTGCCTATTTAAAATACGACAGAACTTTCCCTCCAACCCAATAAATGGTTTCAGAATTCGGTACGGAGGGAAGAGAGATTGGTGATGATTTAATCGTATCCCTTGGAGAAATTTTTACGATGTGAACATATTACTCTTACGGTACCTGATCATAATTTTCATTTCAGTGCAGCACGCACAAAAAGGGGGCTGCAATAGGAATTCTCTGCGATCCGCTATGCTCGGAAAGGGGGATCCACTCGCTCGCATGCGAAACGTTGCATGCAGGCAAAGAAGCGGTTTTCTCGGCCCACTGGGAGACAACTCGACTTGTGTTCAAGGCCTCAAGGTTCATTCTTCTATATAAAAAATTAAAAAGTTGCATTTAATTTCGTTAATGTGAAGGATTTTCACGTACGCGTGAAACGAGCGAAAGATCACTTTTGTTGCTGCAGAACCGTTAGAAATGCTAGAAAAACCACTGTTAACTATAAAAAAATATTTTAAATCTTACTTAATCCTTTTTCTCTTACCTACTTTTCATATTTGCATCATTTATATCATACTGACTCGACGATATTTTAACGATAAAATTAATATTGTTCATCGTGTACAACAGAAATAATATTTATTAAAACGTAATCTTAATTTTAGATTCTTTAAACTTGAGAAAAGCAACGGGGTTAAAGTAATTCAGAAATTGTACTCAGCTTCGAAAGTTGAAAAATAGTCAAAATACAATTCCAAATACAAATCCAAATGTTCAATCATCCGAGGTTGTCTCGGTCCACATTATTTCGGATGATCGAGGTTCCACTGTACTCGATAAACACGACCGATAAATACAGCAGCGGACAAAAATTTAAGACCAAAGGATCAAAGAAAATAAATTAATTAATTAATAAGAAGTAACAGTGTAAATAAAATTTGTATTCTATGTTAATCAATAAATAGTGTTCTACCATAGTAAAAATAAAAATGAATCAATAAACAATATTCACAAACCATAAAATTATGTTTCACACTGTTATGTCGTCTTAAACTTTTCTGCACTACTGTAAATCAGTTAATTAGTAAGAAATAACAGTATAAATAAAATTTGTATTCTATGTTAATCAATAAATACTATTCTACCATAGTGACAATAAAAATGAATAGATAAATATTAAATATTTGCGAACCATAAAATTATATTTCACACTGTCCTGTCATCTTAAACTTTTCTGCACTACTGTAAATCAATTAATTAGTAAGAAATAACAGTATAAATAAAATTTGTATTCTATGTTAATCAATAAATAGTGTTCTACCATAATGACAATAAAAATGAATAGATAAACAATATTCGCGAACCATAAAATTATGTTTTACATTGTCTTATAGTCTTAAATTTTTGTCCGCTACTGTACACGCACCAATATACCAAGCAACCTCTGGTTTCCATTTCAGAACGAAGACTCCGTCGGAGCAGTACGATTCGTTGCTTTGGACCGACCTGTCCGGCACCAAGCACTTCCCGTCCGAGACGGACTTCATCACCATGATCAAAGATCTGGTCGTTAGCAAGCTGAACGTGACCCTGTCGCAGCATCAATTAGAGAGGCTGGCGCGACTTCGCACGCATCGTGTCGAGACCGAGCCCACGAGGCGGCAGCTCGAGATGGAAAATCTGTGGCCACTGTTACAGGAGAACGAGTACCTGATGACCATCCTGTACGAGGACAGGGACATTTTTCCGCAGCTGATCGGCACATGCGGGACATTCTACGCTGTCGAGTACGTCAGGCCTATAGAAACACCCACGACGATCCTCGCGTTGTCCGACTCGAAGCCGGAATGGGCGAAACGATTGAAGCTGGCCGTGATGATCCTGGACCTGCTCGAGGAACTCGACACCAACTTCCCCGAGCCGATCCATCTGTGCGACGTGAAGATAAACCATTTCGGGTTGCCCCTCGGCGGACAGAAGCTCAAGTTCCTCGACCTGGACGCGGCGTTTCCTAAAACGATTATCAGCCGTATCACCGCGGACGGCAAGGGCTGCGAGAAACACGAGGACTGCGACTACTTCGACTGCAGGTCGTTCTGCTCGAAAAACAAGCGATGCGAATCGCCGGTGGCCAACAACAATTTACAAGTAATTAATTAATTCGATGATTGGTTAACCTTTCGGACTCGAGAGGTGACCGTTAGTCACTCGAATCTCAGTAAACTCACCTCAAATGATAATTTCGTACATTTTCAGACGCAGTAGGATTGAATAATCGTATATACGTAAATTTTCGTATACAACTTGATTAAACTAAATGAAATTTCATGTAAGCGAATTTTAGTAAATGCTTTGCACTCGAAAATCTTTGAAGTTCGTATTACTGGGCGACTTAGAATCACCTATCGAGTGCAAAGGGTTAACCCTCTATGGACCCTTGTGACTTTCAAGTCACATGCTAATTTATTGATATTTTAACAAATAATTTTAGTTTTTTCATGAGATAATTTTTTTTCGTCTGCATATGTAGGATTATAATTATTAATTTTTCGTTCCATCAATTTCTCTATATTTAAAACAAAAATTCGGCCCATAGAGGGTTAACACTAGCAAAAGACGATCGATGAGTCTTACTAGACCCAAGTAACACTTATTTTTAATTTATTTTCCTCTCCCATTCTCTATAACGTTCATATCTTTGGTATTCCTTACATACATTGTGACTGATTATACTTCATTAGTATTTTAATAACAAGAATTTTGATTAGCAGATAAGTCTGTTTTTATGTATACAATACGTATATCCGCCCACGATATGTCTCTTGGGTTCAGAAAGAACCACCGACCGCTATTTGCGTAATTACATAATTAGTGTTTTGCGAATGTTAAACGTCGAGTAATAGAGATGCGTAACGATGTACGAAAGTTTTTAATTTAAAATTGCGGTATTACGCTTCGGTCGAATAAAAAATTTCTCTGGGTGGCTTTAAAAAATATACGAGTTGACTAGTGGTAGACTTTTAATTATTGAGAAACAGGGCTGTAGATTAACCGAGCCTGGCAATTAAGGTCAACGAGATATTACTATTGCCAAAAATGAGGAATGCTAAATATTCACGACAAAATTAAAGTTGGGAATGTAAAATATGCTTGAACGAACATTTTCAAATTCGAAGAATTCGATAGGTTTCAATTAACGCGCTATTCCTAAGGACCCATTATTCCTATTCTAATATAATTAAGAATAATTTAAAAAATTCAGATTTTAATGATAGATCACAATAGCGAGTGAATAATTGAATATTAATAATGCAACACACAATGTAGTTTGAAAACCTATTTTCTAAAAAACGTCACATTTTATGGCATATCTCAATTCTATCACTATAATTGCTAATCTGAAATAGTTCTACGACATTCTATGTTAAAAACTTAAACAACTATACTTGTACATTTTATAAAATATAAAAATAACTTAACACTTGACTAACTGAATGAGAAGATTTCTCATTTTTTCCTCGACAAAGTGCTGCCATTGATCCTATTTACCTTTGTTATTAGCTAATCTTAAACTACTGTTGAATTTATTAAAAATTGTACTTTGTAAAAGCAGAAAATGCATTTGATGAACTGTGAACAATACTAGTTCAAGACCAACTAATAACAAAAGCAAATAGAATCAACAGCAGCACTTTGTTGAGGAAAAAAAGGGAGATCTCCTCATTCGATCGGCTAAGTGTTAACAATAAGATTTTCAGGGCCTGGAGCAAGTGAACCTGTTTGCCCAGTGCTAATGACGGTACTTGTTCTTGCACATTAATCGAACGAATATTCGTTAAATTTCAGGTCATATGCGAGAAGATATTCCTCGGCTGGACTCTCTCAGGAACCATAATAATTCCCGGTCTACTGATGTCGGAACACACCACCAGCACGTTGGCAGTTCTTTTACGGCAATGTGCAAACCCGGCTAGCGACATCCAACATCTACCACGTGCTGCAGTGTCGGACAGTTTGAAGACACGATTGTACAATATGCTACATGAAATGGAACAGGAGGTTTCTGCTTCCGTGTAGAGGCGTTTTTTAGTTCGAGTAGAAAGAGGTCATGGGAATCTAGAAGACTTTAATGAATAAACAGATATGCATACGTGTTGAAAAATACTTAATAAACGAACAAATATGCATAAGGTGGGCACGTGTTGAAAAATATTGAAATGAAACGAGGGAACGTGTTACAAAGGCTAATTGTTGAAATTTGTGAGAATTTTATTTTGGATGACGGAGAAACGTTGCCTGACGAATGAGCGTATAAAAGAGAAACAATTGAAGAATTTGAACAAGAAGTGTGTTAGTCGATAAATTTTTGAAAAATTTGGTAGCGAAAGAAGAGATTTATTGACATTTTTCATTTTGAATGGTTTAATTAGTCTTGTTACAATTTTTTTTTTTTTTTTCAAATTCTTACAACATTTGTCATATGGAAATATGAAATTTGAAATTACGTTTGTATTTTTAATCATTATTCTTTGGAAAGATTATGAATTAAGTAAACTCTCATCATTCAATTTTTTCAATTTAATACACTTTTTGAAATACAATACTAATCGAACTTATTCAGACAACTATACATGTTGAAAGGCAGTAAATATCTCTAATACGAAATAATGTCTAAAAATTAAGCATTTCCAAAATAAGTATCAGTTTTACTCAACGTTATTTTCTGAAGTATAAAAACGTGAAAAACATAGAATCATTGCATTCATGAAACAATGTTAAAGTTCTTTATATTTCAAGCAGTTGCAAACATTGTTCGATATAGATTTACAGAATGAAGCAGAAACTTCTAAATAGCTGACATTTACAGTTACAATACCGTTCGTTAAATCCCACTATCGCCTTAACTTTGAAGATTGATTTGCGTTCAGTCTGAAAACTAATAAAAGTAGGAAACTCTGTAAAATGTGAAAAAAATAACGCGGAATCTTCCAATCAAATGTAAACAACCGCAAAGTTTTTTACTTTCTACGAGTTCGGAGAGATGAGAAACCATAAAACCTTTGTATGGCAAAACTATAAGGAAATAAGTGACCACTAGAGGCTAGTGATAGTAATTAAGAATAGAAATCGTAAACAAATATTATCAACAACGAGCACAAATGCGAACTACCTTACACGTAATTGTAGCCTTACTTATACGTACATTAAATTGAAAAATCAATACGCTTAGATAGAAGTCAAAGGTATACAAATATTATTTTTTAGTATTCATGCGAAAGGCTTGAAAACTTACTAAATACCAAATAAGAATTTAACATCCTAATTATAATAACCGATAGCATTCGTTAAAGGAGCATTGCTAAGTTGTATTTTAATCGTTCATTAATGAAATTTCAATATCTGTTGCAATATGACTTTCGGCTGTAGGAATTCATCTATGACTTTAATATTGGACTTTAAGATTAACCTATAGTTCATAGAATTTATCAGATACCAATAAAAAATCATTTCTGTACACAATATTTACTAATTTGTTTTAACTAAAAAATTACTGAATCTTAATTTTGGAAATAAATGATTCTTGCCTTAAACTATGTGTATTTAATATTTTTCATAAGATTAGAAATAAAAAAGATTTATGTTCTCAAGTATTGATCATGTTAATATAAAAACACATTCCTATAACATATTTTGCTGAATGTATAAGTTTAATACATAATATATATTATTCAATCTAATCTACTGAATCCATAGTACATTTATTACAAGTTCAATTTTAGAAGTACACATATTTTCTACTTAAATGGAATGAAATCAAAAATTTACTTCGTATTTATTATATATATTATCAGATTATTCATTCAACAAATGTGTTCTCGTTAATGAAGAAATTGATTTAAAGGATCAAAGATATTTAAAATTATTAGAAATACTATAATGACCAATGAAATCTTCTTAAATCACTAGTAAAAAAAAACTCCATGAAGTTGTTCACTGCTTGTCTAGGGATTTTGTCTTTAGTGGTTATGCATCCTGTATTTAGAACAGTTCGTATAGTTAGAGATAATCAGAAGTGATTGTCCGACCTTTTCATTAATTCTTAAGTATAATCGTTAAATAATTTCATAATGGCTTTACAAAAAGCAGCTAGTTCATTAGGTAGTATGATTAATCTAAAAAGTATTGGTAATTATCCTAAAGGATATGATCCAGCTAAACACGGTCCATTCGTTCCTTCTCAATACTATGGAAAACGTAAGTCACATACCATCTTTTTTCTTATTAATTTAATAGTAAATAAATTAATTGCAATTAAAGATATGATTTTTTGTAGCCGATACGCCATTTGGCGAAGTCAAACTTGCCGAATTACCAGCATGGTTTAGTCGACGTGAAAAAGGACTTAGACCATTGGCATGGTTATTTTCTCGAGGTATATGTTCTACAAACGCAGTAACCTTATTGCGGTCTGAAAATTATATAATACTTTCATTATATCTTATTAATATTATCAAAAAAATGATATCATTTTTAGATATTTCAACAAATTAAGTTAAGCTTAGAGTTAAATATAATTAGAATGAAATGGAATAAAAATTTGTCTTGATAGTCTTAGCATTCAAAGTTAGTTTAATTATATTATAAAATTACAGCATACTGGCGTTGGCAGTTAAAATATGTACTTGCAAGGAAAGGAAATGCTGCTCCAATTTGGCAAGTTGCTGTTTCAGCATCAATATTCGCTTATGTGATAAATTATTGGCGGATTCGTAAGTTTATACATAATTAAAAATTTAATTTCTAATGCAATTATGATAAAACTATAAAATGTGATGTATATTTTTATCTTTAGGTGGACACAGAAGCTATAAGTATCATTAAAATATTATATATAGGAAATACATTTACATCAAATAGTGTACTGTTATAACATATTAGTTAATGAAATAATGTAAACAGTTTTAAATGCTTATAATGTGAAATAAATGTTACTTAATCATTTAACTATATGAAATATAAAATTATTTAAGAAATTTTCCAAGAATACATAAATAGTTCAAAAGCAATAATTACTTGTTTCTTATAGTGCCCTTATTTTAGATTTAGTACATTATGTTTTAAATAAAATTGTATTGAAATTTGTCATTCATTAAATTAAAAGAAATCAAAGTATTACTATTATATAAAATTTTAATTAAAATAAGTAACAGAATTATGGTTAAAAAGAATTCTAACAATTGCTAAAAGCCTTTTTATTGAAACAATTTTTAGCTGTTACTATATCATATAAAAGAAAATTTGTCAATCTCAAATAAAGATTCATAAAAATTTTATACATTTAATACAATTATAAAAATCTTTTATACTTTAAAAAGGATTAATAAATTGAAATATTTAATGTCTTATGCTTTATGTCTCCATTAAAAAAAAATAAAAATATCTTAACTTAATAAATTTAATAAATAATTTTAAGAATAATAGAAGTAATAAAAATATACCCTAAACTATAATGAAACATGTAATGCAACTTTAATTACATAAAATTTAAAATGATAAAACTTTCATATTTAAAACTAATGCATTACTAATTTCGAAATGATTAAAATAAAGTAATAAAGATATTGGGATGGCTCGAGATTGAAAACTAAATTTTACGTTTCATTTAATTGATTCTAATACCTTAATAACGACATACGTATATTCGGAAAATTTTCAACAGCATTTTGACAAATGTATCTAAAATTATTTTGAACATTTTTTAATAAATGTTTTCTGATTATACTGCACAGTAGCAAATAGAAATTCCATACTGATACAGACATACAAATCGCTTTATGAAGCGTCATATGCTAAAAAAGCTTATGCGTTTCACCTTACAGCTCAAAACATAGTATAGAATAAATCATAATATTATGAAATATGATGTCAAGTAAAACATAAATATGTCCTAAGTATAAAATTTATAAAATAATGTGTGAGAGAATATACAAGCATCCTTCAGTTGAATTACACAATTAATTGAAATGCTTGGTAACAAGCAATTAGTAGAAAATAATCAATAACATGAATAATAATAAGCAATATACATACTCATTGAACACTATTAAATCATAGGTCAATTCTGGAAGGAGCAATGCATCCTGTTAAGTATGTGTACTCAGCATAAATCGATCCTATGTATGAAATACGTGCTACTTGATGCGATCATTGTACGAAGAAAACGTTGATTGGCCGATCGATCCATAAGATGCGTATAATCCTCCAATGAGAGCAAAATCAGGGGACAAAACTCAGGTTCCCCTGCAATATGGCTGTCAGTATAAATTTGATGCTTGTAACATGCGTTTCTCTCCGAAAAATTTGACAAATAGTGTGTCTATTTGTCGACTTTTTCGAAATATACAACGTAATGTGATTTTTAAGAAATCATTACAGTGGGAAACGGCTATGCGGGTTAGCTGAAGCGTAGCAGTTAAATAAATTGTATTTTAAAATCAGGTATGTTGAAGCGTTCTTCGATCACTATTTATTTATATATCCATATTGTATTTTTTAAAAACATTATATTCCATTCAATATTCTTAATTAAAACTTAACTGTTTCCACTGAATTTTGCATTATCTAGATGTTCGAACTTATATACTGATTAAAAAATGCATTCTCTCAGATGTCATCTATTTCCTTCACCTCATCAATCTAACTATAGTAAACTTTCATTCTCAAACTTGACAATTGATTTTTCCTATTTGGATCAGCTTTTTCTTTTCATCAGATAAAACATGAATAATATGTAATTTGTTTTAGTATTTCTTGTACACCATTTTATTTTGCACAGCTGGAGCCTTCCATGCACTTCTTAGTAAACTTCTGTAATATATGAAAACATAATAAATATATATTTAACAGCTATCATTAATATATCTAA
Source organism: Tetrapedia diversipes (assembly GCA_033822845.1). Taxonomy (NCBI): domain Eukaryota; kingdom Metazoa; phylum Arthropoda; class Insecta; order Hymenoptera; family Apidae; genus Tetrapedia; species Tetrapedia diversipes. The sequence goes on from JAOPTO010001140.1 coordinate 125,854, forward strand.
AACATATATTTTTTAGTTATTTGTATTAATTCCCTATTAATATTATAGAAATATATACTTATTTTTAAATGATTATTAATCCCTTATATGTTTGTAAAGTACATACTTGCACATATATGTTTTATTTTGATTTTAGGCATTCGCAACTGTTTATTAATCAATACCACTTATAAACATGACATCAAGGTAAAGTATTAATATTTATTTAATTCATGTATTTATAATATATGTAAATGTTTATATTAATATGTTTATATTGTTAATGTCATTAATTTAATATTAATAAAATATTGTCAAAACTTACATATATTTTTATTAAAATGTATTTTATGAATACTTTTTTAAATGTATGGTATAATAATTAGATTTAATGAAGGATAAATTTTATTTGACTAAATATTTTTAATTTTACATAGTAATGAAAAAATTAATATAATACATGCAATAAATATATCTATAAAAGACAGTAAATTTAATGACATGATTATATATATTGTAATATATGGATTTCCTACCAGGTTAGACAGGTTATTTATACTACTAGAAACAGGAACAAATGCAGTAACTAAAAGAGCTGCAGCACAACAATTAGGAGAAGCACAGAGATTACATCCCCATGATTTACATCACTTATTAGCAAGAGTTTCAGTTCTTTTAAAGTCACCACAATGGGATACTAGAGTTTCAGCTGCACAAGCTGTACAAGCTATACTTGCTCAAGTTCCTGCTTGGGATCCACAACATATTAAAAAAGAAACACGTACAAATAATTGATATCATTTTTATATTACTTAATAATTGAATTTATTATATTCTGTTGTTAATATGTAAATTTTTTTAACTGACAGAAGATGCAGAAACAAAAAGATCAAATAATAGATTAAATTTGGAGGACTTTGATATGGAAAAGGTTTTAGCACGAAGTTCACATCTTACTGGATCAGAAGGTAGTGAATATGATTTAATTGCTGCTGATGGAGAACAAATGCCAAATCAAGAGGAAAAAATTGCTGCTAAATTGGGTCTTCATCCACGATTAATGGGAGTTGATACATCAGAATTATTTACCGCTGAAGATCTTACTCCAGCAGTATTACCACCTACCTCAATTACACAGTCTAAAGTATCTGTGAGTGAAACATTAAAACAACCTGGTGGGCTTAGTAGACGCGAAATGAATAGAGCCAGACGTAAGGTAACACAACTGTTTAACTAGAATCTTTTATCATGTTAATTATAAAGTTATAATCTACTTAAACATTTTAATAGGCACGGCAGTCAGTTTCGAAACAACGTTCACGAGAACCGGATGATCATCGTAACAACGAAGAGTATCATAACAATTCGAATGCTCAATCTCCCATTAATAGTACAGGAGAAACATTAAGTAAAAAAATAAAATTAGAGGAAGTAATTTCATCAGAGATCAATATTAATTATAACACACAGACTGAATCAACCAGTGGAATACCAGATAGTACTGGTTGCTGGCCAGAATCTGTAATAGACTGGCCTCTAGAATCATTTGCAGAAAGTCTCTGTCAAGATTTATTTAGTCAAAAATGGGAAGTAAGACATGGGGCTGCAACTGCTTTGCGAGAATTAGTAAAACTTCATGGAAAAGGTATGGAACGTGTTAAGAAATATGTTATAAGCAAATGTTAAAATTTAATATTAATTGAAATATAACAGGTGCAGGTAAATCGAGGGATCAAACGGCAGAAGAAATGATAGAAAGTCATAATCAATGGATTATTGATGCTGCTTTAAGATTATTATGTGTCTTAGGATTAGATAGATTTGGAGATTTTGTTTCTGATCAAGTCGTTGCGCCCGTACGAGAAACATGTGCTCAAGCACTAGGTTCTCTTTTATTACTAGTGCCAAATCAAAAAGATGATGGAAATAAAAATAAAGGTATTATAGGAATACTTTCGGTTATGCTAAAGCTTTTAGAACATGACGAATGGGAAGCAAGACATGGTGCACTACTCGCACTTAAATATTTACTTGCTGTACGAGATGATCTATTGGACGACATACTACCAAGAGTATTTCCAGCCACTATGCAAGGTCTTTCTGATCCGGTCGATGATGTAGGTGCTGCTGCTGCCAGTGCGCTTATACCAGTAGCATCTGCTTTACCACGTTTATTAAAACCATCTGAATTAGAAGCGATTGTAATACGTCTTTGGGAACTCTTACGCGAACAAGACGATCTAGCAGCAGCATGTAATAGTTTTATGGGATTACTTGCTGCTATACTTTCATTACCTTCTGCACGTGCTTGTCTTACACCTCAGCCGTTGTCACAGGTAGCGATCAAATCAATGTAATTATTGGTTTTCTTGTGATGAGTATATTTTACATTAATCTAAAATAAATAAAAAAATAATTCTAGGTTTTACCACGATTATGGCCATTTCTTAGTCATTCTAGTTCGAGTGTACGCAAAGCTACTTTACAGACATTACAAACATTAACTGGAGATGACTGTGTTCATAATGAAAATAAAAAAGAACGATGGGGCGAGGGGGGTGGATTCGTATTGCAAGAAGCTCTCCGTCATGTTTTTCAACGCGTATTAATAGAACACGTAACTGCCATACAAGATGTAGCCGAGCATGTTTGGGAGAATCTAGTCGTACAGAGCGATCTCGAACTATTATTGCATGCAGCGTGTCCTCTTGTCAGCACATGGCTCTGTCTTGCTATGCAACCAGAACACGTGCCATTTAATCCAAACTTATTAATGACTATTAGTACTCTTAACAAAGGTATTAAAACGAATCAAGTTATTGGTACTTGCGACGGACAATCAGATGTTAGTAATAATGGAGGGAATAATACCGTTAGTGGAAACGTAAAATCGATATCTGAACTGAAGGTTTATATCGGTGGAATTGAAACAGTAGCTCAAAATATAAGGAAATCAAATGTAATACAAGCTCGTTGTAGAGCTGCGCGAATGTTAGGATTGCTATCACATTACGTAGTACAACCAGCACCAGGTGTCATTTATACACCAGACATACCTAGTCCTTCACTTTGTTACGCTAAAGTATTACTGGCACATCTTAATTCACGTTCAGCACTGCAACGCACCGTTGTAGGTTTAACGATGTCTCACTGGGCGAGTATAAACAACATGAAACCACCTACTATACCAGATATTCTTAGGTATAAAAATAAATCTTCCTATCTTATTTTTATTTAATTCAATATAATAATAATAATAATAACAACATTATTATTTTTGCTTAAAAGGACTAAACTCTTGGAGTGTTTAAACGAATGCGTATACTATGATGAGATTGCCGCATCTTTTACTCGTTTATTACACGACAGCCGTGATTATATTGCTACTCTCAAACATTATAAATTACTTGTTCCTGTCGAAATAGATGCATCGGGAGTGATGACGCTCGATCAAATTGCAAGTCTTGCTGGAAAACCAATTTCAGAACTTTGTGCCATGACTAGTACAAGTTCCGGAGGATCAGCTGGAAATATTGGCGGCAATCCCAGTACAATTAAACTAAAGCCAAAGTTAATTGAAAGTTTGGAAGAAAGGAGAAAAGCGTTGGAAGTAGGTGCTGCTGATACAGCAGCTCAACAACTTTCATATAATATTATGTCAATGGCGGCACTTGCTGGTGCTGCTACGATGTTACATTGCCTTCCTCCTACACCACAGCCCCTTAATCCATTAGTAAAACCATTAATGGAAGCTATTAAGCGCGAAGAAAACGAAGAATTACAAAAACTAGCTGCAAAACATTTGTCATATTTAATTGATCTTTGCGTAGATAGAAAACCTTCTCCTAATGCAAAGGTAGGCACAGGAAATAAAATAAATAATGTAATCAAGGATTATGTTTTTCCTTTTTTTTTTTTAATAATCTTATACCGACTTTATATCACAGATATCGACCAATTTATGTACATTCCTATGTTCGGATATTGAATTTACTCCTCGTGTAAACTGTAACACTGATCCAGATCTGTTTGATGGAATTCTTACTTTAAGTAATAGACAAAAACATGCTGAAAGAGTAGCGTATAATCGAGGAGCGAACAGTGGACTTGGTGGAGGAAGAGGACCTGGTAGACCACCAACGACTGAAATTCCTTTAGAAGAGCTACTCGCTTGTGAAGAACCCGAAGCCAAAGCTGCTAGAACACGGCGTCGTGGAGCTACTTTAGCGCTGACTACTATAGGTTAATAATAAAGAATTGTAATGATACAAATACACAGTATACATATAATAAAATAGAGTACAAATTCTTTATATATTTTGTTTATATAGCTACTCTGTTTGGTGCACAATTACCTACACGTTTACCGCACCTTTGGGAACTAATATTACCACCTGTATTACAAGAAGAGGATAAGATCACTGGTTGCAATAATACTCAAGATGAAGTAAATCAGTTAATTTTTGGTTTACAAGTTTTAGAAATAATGGCTCCAAGCCTTGATAAAGCTTTACTACCTCCTGCTCTAGAATGCCTTTCATGTTTATGTAAATTGTTGGCTCATCCTTACAAAGCTGTTAGACACATGGCATCGCGATGTATTGCTGCATTAGCTACATTAGATACAGAAAAGGTAATAGTTAAAATTAATATAGTATTTGATATTTATATGGTGATCAAGTTATAATGATTATTATTATATCAATGAAAAAATTTGGTTGCAGATAATAATGCACATTACACACAATGTGATACCACTGTTAGAAGCTAGTGGTGGAGAAAAATTATATTCAGGAACTATAGCTGCACCAAGTGAGATAGATTCAATAAGACAAGGCGCAGCTGAAGCACTGGCATGCCTTGTCGAAAGTTTAGGTGTTAAGATTGTTCCATATGCTATATTGTTTATGGTTCCTTTGCTTGGACGTATGAGTGATCAGAATCAGTCTGTAAGACTAGCTTGTAGCGCGACGTTCGCAACACTCGTACAACTTTTACCGCTTGATCCTGGTGAGATTGCGGATCCACCAGATTTGATGTAAGTTTAAAAAATTTTGTCAGCAGAAGTAAAATTGGTATACATATTGTAACTGTTCAAAATGTTTTAGAGAGAAAAAAGCTCAAGAACGACGGTTTTTAGAACAACTTCTAAATCCACGAAGTATTCCAGACACGGAGTTACCAATCAAAGTAGCTGCCGAATTACGTTCTTATCAACGACAAGGTTTAAATTGGTTAAACTTTTTGAACCGTTATCGACTTCATGGAGTTTTATGCGATGACATGGGTCTGGGAAAAACATTACAAACTCTTTGTATACTAGCGTTAGATCATCATCGTAATCCTAACGCACCACCAAGTCTCGTAGTATGTCCACCGACTCTGACTGGTCATTGGGTGTACGAAGCAGAAAAGTTCTTTGAAACCAAAGATCTCTCAGTGCTGCAATATGCTGGTACACCACCCGAACGTGAAAAATTACGTCCAAGGGTTACTTGTCATAAGCTCATTGTAGCAAGTTATGATATAGTTCGAAAAGATATCGGTTATTTTGAAACACTTCAATGGAATTATTGTGTGTTAGATGAAGGACATATTATAAAGAATGGAAAAACGAAAAGTGCAAAAGCGACGAAACGGTTACACGCAAATCACAGACTTATACTCTCGGGAACACCAGTACAAAATGACGTACTTGAATTGTGGTCTTTATTTGATTTTTTAATGCCAGGTTTCCTAGGTACTGAGAAACAATTTGCAGCAAGATACTCACGTCCTATTTTAGCTTGTAGGGAGCCAAAAGCTGGTCCGAAAGAACAAGAAGCAGGAGCTTTGGCTATGGAAGCACTCCATAGACAAGTAATCTTCTTTTTTATACATGCTTATATTATTTTTTTTTTTTTTTTTACTAACGATCAAATGTATTTATTATTTAAATTAAATTATCCATAAATCTTTGTAATTTACTTTGAACAGGTTTTGCCATTTTTACTTAGACGAAATAAAGAAGATGTTCTTCAAGATTTACCACCCAAAATTACACAGGACTATTATTGCGATTTGTCACCGTTACAACGTATGTTGTACGAAGATTTTCGAACTCGACATTCTTCCACTCTATTATCTACCACATCATGTACCTCATCTGGAAATCCACACGGTGGTCACGTATTTGAAGCATTACGATATCTACGTAACGTTTGTAACCACCCTAAATTAGTGCTAAATCAACGACATCCGTTATATCAAACAGTCAGTAATCAATTTGATAGCTAGTGGAATTATTTATGTATAAGATTCGAATAATAATTACTTTTTATTTCTAGGTATGCAATACGCTAAAACAACAAAAGAGCACTTTAGCCGACATAGAACACGGAGCCAAATTACCTGCATTAAAACAATTATTATTAGATTGCGGTATAGGACAACCACAACAGCAACAAAGTCGCAATTCCGTATCTACTGGTGGTACACAGGATAACCAGCCTCCACAACAACAACAGTTAGTAAGCCAACATCGTGCTTTAATCTTTTGTCAATTAAAAACGATGTTGGATGTCGTGGAAAAAGATCTTCTTCGTACACATTTACCAACGGTTACATATCTTCGTCTTGATGGAAGTATACCAGCGACGCAAAGACATTCCGTAGTTGCACGTTTCAATGCTGATCCATCGATAGACGTGCTTCTGCTAACGACACAAGTTGGCGGACTTGGATTAAATCTAACCGGTGCAGATACTGTTATATTCGTAGAACATGATTGGAATCCTATGAAGGATCTTCAAGCTATGGATCGAGCACATCGTATTGGACAAAAAAAAGTAGTGAATGTATATAGGTTAATCACGAGATCGACAGTAGAAGAAAAGATTATGGGATTACAGAAATTCAAACTTCTCACCGCGAGTACCGTAATTTCAACAGAAAACGCATCTCTCGAAACAATGGCGACCGATCAGGTAAAATACATAAATTATTATATCAATTTTCATAGTTACATCTATTTCAACAACAAAAGCTTATAATGAATTTTTTGTTTTTTAACAAAACTGTATTATATACAATTTTAAAACATTATTTTTACTTCCTTTCGGTTATTGAAAATTACTTTGTGTTAAGCTTATTATAATTTTATTGTCATAACAATGAAACTAAATAGTTGTAACTATATATATACGAACATCAAAAATAGAATACATGTTTATGTAACACTTGCTCTGATCAAATTATTAGGGAAATCTTAATTTATGAATTTTATTTATAAAAATTTTTTTAGTTATTGGACTTGTTTTCGTTGGACAACGGCAAGGGAAAGAAATCAGAAGCACAGGATGGTGGGCCTAAAATTACTGGTGTCCCAGGTGTTAGTCGTTCTGTTTTAGAAATTCTCCCTGAACTATGGGAACAACAACAATACGATGACGAATATGATTTTGACTCATTTCTATCCACTTTAAAGGCTGATAACCAGTGAGCTTATTGTTTTTACATCAGTATCATCAAGTACATAATAATTTAGCAACAGTTTAACATAGCAATGAACATACACAAATTGCATCTGATTAATGGAAAGATGATTCTCTTAATTCTATGGACTGAAAGTAATGAATATTCTTTTAATTAGCGAAAAAGAAATGACATGTGGAATTACTTATAAAACAAAAAAAAAGGAAAGAAACTCAGTTAAGTTATGGATAATATCGATTAAGTACTATAAGTAAGCGAGTCTTGTTTATTTATAATAACTTATAAAAACGTCGATACAATTACAATTCCGTATTTGTACCAAATAACACCGTGGTTCAATATTTATATTATACTAGTCCTTTCCTTCGCCACTGCTTCTTTGAACTGTCCTGACCTGTCAGTGGAAAAAATTGGCAATGCCTATTGTCTTTTTTCTCAGTTTCCCTTTTAATTCACTACCGAATTTCTTTCAATCACTCTCGCGAATAAAATAATTCCTGTTGTAACAAATTTCAAACTATCACAATGCTTCCTTGTCGTTTAGTTCACAATTTTGATACACATTGCGGATCCAAATTCCCGGCCGCAAATATATTATGGGGATCCAAGTGGGCTTTGGCTGCTCGATAAAGAGACACTCCTGCTTCTCCTACTGCATCCGCGTAGAAACAAGAACGTAATTTCCCTATACCATGATGATGGGACAGAGAACCACCGTTTGCAAGGATTTCTTTGCGCGCGGTATGCTCGATACTCTCATACGTTTCTATCGGGTTTAGAAGGTTCTTATAATTAAATGCCATATAGAAGTACACACAACAACCAGTGTCGTAGGTTTGCGTAACACGACAAGAGATAAAGTATTGTTCAATGTTATGCGCATAGCACTCCCTGGCCACACGAGATTTCACGTTTCTGCATAACGACAATGCACGATTCCAGGAGACAGACGTCTCGAACGATTCAGACAAAACCCAATAATCAAGACCCAGATCTCGAATATATGCTATAACGAATGTTAAAACGTAACCCCGTTCACCATTTGTTTCTCCCGCTGGAACACCATTATGTTGCTTCGCGATATCGTAAATTTTCCGTTCTTGCGCTGCAACTTCAGCAGTCGAACTGCCTTCAAATAACAAAGTAGCAACACATATTTGGTCCCACTTGAAACGTTTTATCCTTGTAATATAAAGCTGTTTTAATCCCTGTAGAATTAGACCACCCCATCCAGGTTCAGGTCTCAACATTTGGCCAAATTGAAATTGTTCATTATCCATCAAGCGTATACTAGCAGGTTGGCACCTTTCTTTGGCTACCTGCTCATAAAAATGTAAAGTGATCAAATTTTTTTTATGCAAAGTAGCTGCAAAATATCCAATATTAATTCTAACAAAATTTTTTTAATAGGTGATAATTTTAATAAAAAAGAAAAAAATACAAATGTTTAATTTAAAAAAAAAAAGGAATATTAACGTTGATCCATACAAGAAAATATATGAAATTAAAATCTTAAATTTCATAAATATTAATATTCAATATATTACTAATATAAAGTATAAGAAAACGATACATGCTTATACAGTAGAATATCCCATATACGAACTAATAAACAATAAAGTTGTTCACATAAAAGGAGTTTCGAATAATAGAACAATCACTCTTTCTTACACTAAACTTCATTTATTCAAATGGGTATTATGAAGGTTAATAGTTTGTTTAAATATTTCTCTATCCTATATCTTTTTCATTGTTAAATTTCATAATTTTTTAAAATAAAGAGCTATTATTAGATGATACTCTATTCGGATAAAGGAGGTTCTACTGTATCCTTATTAAATTGAACAACTATTTACCTGACGTAATGCCAACACACCGTTTTGAAAATTTGGGAAAACTATGCTACCATATTTGACTACTTTAGGTAACGGCCTGATCTTTAACACCACTTCCGTAACAACACCCAAGGTTCCTTCGCTACCAAGAATCATGTGGTCAAAGTCAGGACCACAAGAAGCTCTAGGTACAAGTATACCCCTTTCTAATGTTATTTCTGGATCGTCCGTTCTACCGGTGACCATTCTGACTCGTACAACTAAGTCTTCAATATTTCCATATCGATTCTTTTTCATACCACTAGCCCTCGTCGCAACCCATCCACCTAAACTGTTCTTTCAAGAAATACAAACGATTATGTTAGTAGTAAGTTGTACTCTATTAGGTATATTAACTTGTGTTAATTAATAACTACAAATAATTATTTAGAATGATTTTAATAAAACATTCAAATTTTGGACACTTATTTTTAAAACTTAAACGAAGATTGAAAAATTGAAATTTTTATAAAAAAAAATTAATCAATATACTCCATGAAACGGTTATTAATATCTTAACACATTGCGGACGGATGACGAGATATCTCGTCTTTCATATTGTGTCAGAGGCTATTGACGAGATATCGCACAGTTGCTACGCGATAGTCAAGAGCAGTTTTTGGTCGTTTGTATTGCGAATGAATTATTTGAAACCCTGAAATATGGATAGCGACAAAATGATTAACAATATTACATAAATATTTGCGGACAGTTTATCAACGGAAAAAGAAGTAAAACTCGTTACGTTTGCAAACTTTATGGTGTTCTATTTCACTTGGTTACATGTTTTACTAAATATCATGCTTTGACAAATTTTTTGTTTATACAAATTTTTACTTATCGAAAAATATTAAAAAATCATTCGTTCTTAAAGTTATCGTTGAAAATAAATATTTCACGTGACAATGATTTTTAACTACTAACAAATCATCACTAATTTAAAAATATTTGACGCAAAAAAATACCCGGCCACTGGGGACAGTTAGCAGTAAAATGTCTGTTCCGCAATGTGTTAAAACATATAATGCTTCATTTTCAGTTTTTTTCTGTTTCTTTCCATATGTAAATAAACAACAATTAGATTTTTATATGTACTTGAAGAAAATATAAACGGTCGTGTATTTTACGACACACGGTATCATCATGGCCTTCAACTATCCAATACCTTTCTACTTTACGCGATTAAATGTGTTGAGAACAACTTGGAATGGTAAAATCTTTCTCGTAAGAGTGAGCTTCGATTTAATATTTCAATTTTTGTTCGCTGAATTTCTCCTTCTCTAAGCATAACGAAAGAATTTTATAATTTCTTAAAGAAAAAAATCTTATATCTTCTATAACAAAGAACTTTACATAAAAAGTAAAACAATTCGAATATAAATAATTAGCAAATTTAAAACCAAAAAGGAAACTGAACAAGTTTCGAAACGTGGGATTTTTACTGAACAGCTGAATTAAAAATGTCATAAAACGACAATCGCTTATACTTCGAACAAGTACATACCATGACTCACATATTTGTTCGTGTGTGTATATCCAAATTGTAAGAAACATTCTGTCATTTTTTGTATTTTAAAACTTTAAATCGCCCAGCATGTTTAGGTACCGTAGTTCTTTGATCTTAAATCTAATACCTGAGTGACACTGAACAAATTATTTGCAAATTGTAGTATTCATAATAGAAGTCTTGCCAAATTGTGGAAAAATATTCAAATAAAATGGGTAAACGTTGGAGAAAATTATTGTAAAACAATAATAAGTGTTACATTAAAATGAATCAATATAGTTCTAAAAGAGTAAAGTAGCTATATCAAATATTAATTAATAAATAATCTAACTCGTATAACTGTTCACCTTTATCTACAAACTACATCATGTTTTCTAAAAATAAAATACCATTTCTCCTAAAACATGGTGTTTGTTAACTAGTCACCTTAGCTAATTTATACCTTTTATACCCCAATTTTGAGTTTCTAAGATAAAAAATCTGACTGTACCCAAGAAGAGAAGAGGTATGCACGTCTAGAACATATGAACAAATTTGTGAGTCACTGTATTTCGAAAAAAAACGTTCGGTTCTAGGGTGAAAAGAGCAAACTTTCTCTCTTTAATGCAATTATCGTGTACCTAGAAAATTCATAAGAATCAGGTTCATGACCAGAAGTCAGACCTTGCAGTCGGAGTTGCCTCTCAAGATCCTGACCAATAATACCAGCCTCGCAACAGGCGATCAATGTTTCCCTGTCTATCCAGAGTATTCGGTTCATCTGCGACGTGTCCAGCAGTATTATCGTCCGCCGCTCGTTTATCGGACAGGCTGCTGCACCGCTCACGCTCGTTCCACCACCAAACGGAATACAGGCTGATCCGTATCGAGCACACAATTTAATTATTTGCACGACCTCCTCGTGGCACTCTAAAAATGACACACAGATTATTAGCGTATAAAGCATCTTAGTCTACTGAAATTTTTTCGAACTTTCTTTTGACGCAAATTGTGATTCCTCGTCAAAAACATTATTTAATTTGACGGAAACTTGAGAAAGATTAAAATTTGAATTGATTTTAAATACTCTGAAAAGATGGAATTTTGAATTTTTAAACTTAAAAGATTAGCAGCAATTAATCTTTTTATCTTCAAATAAATTATTTTTTTGTAGATATACCTAGTCTTTTTTTTTTGTTGTAGCATTTTTATGTTTTATTGCAATTCTACCCTCTATCTTATTGTTTGTTTAAGATAGTTCTCAATCTTTACAATTGATCAATGTTAGATTATGCAATGAGTCACGATAAATACATTTCTACCAACTTATGCACCGGTATAGAGGAGCTAAATTAGTCATTCTTTGTAAGCATATTCAGCTGCAGACAAGTATATTTGCTTGAAGCAACTAAAAGGTTAAATACCGACCCGTTTTAAGATGTAACGTGAACATTGACTTGCAGAATACGTTAAAAATATTAATCATCAGTATTAGAGAAAAATAAAAATGCTTCTCTACAACAGTGGTACTTAACTGGTGTTCCATGAACTTATTACAAGTGTTTTGCAAAGTTAAGAAAGATTACAAGAAATTCCTTGACAACAATGCAAATGTGATTTGTTATTTGCTTTACTAACTCGTATTTGCTTACGCTATTCTTATCCTTATCGGTGTTTTATAATTTTTTCTTGCAATCAAAAGTGTTACATGATTTATAAAACGTTAAAAACCACTGCTGTACAATTAAAAACTTGAACAGTTTTATTTTAACTTTATGCAATATAGTTCTAAATAACAATAATAAGATATTTTAATTCAAACAGAAAATTTAATATTAAAAATTTTCTAAATTGAAAAATATAATAGAGGTTTTATTTGAAGAATTAAATTCATTAGAAGTATTTAATTTATATTAATAATAAAAATGATATTTCACAATAAAATGAAATGAAGATTGAACAAATATTTTTTAAACAAAACAAAAGGACAAAATTGATTTTTATTACAAAATTCCACGACCCTGCGTTCACTTAATGAAACTTATACACGCTTCATTCACGGTTCATGTTATTACATACAAACGCGGTCAAATTATAGAGTGTAACGAAGTCAAGGTTTGAGAATTCCGTCGTTCACCTATCCGCTGTGCTAGTCGATATCACCTAGGCATAACTATGAGTTCAAGCGAAACAAGCATGAAATATGAATCAAATAAAATCGAAAGTAAGAAGGGCACATTAATGAATTCTGTGAAATATTCCATGGAATAAAATGTTATGAATAGAAACCTGTATGCACTGAAAATGAACACCAAACAATGAACGCTATTCTTCTTGAAGCTAATTTGCATTAAATAAAGACATTTAATGAAATAAATCACGATACTTATTATCTTAATATTGATACGTTCCCTGTCGACTTGTTTCTGCTCAGTTCTTCATTTAGGTCACATGCTAGTATTATTAAATGTACATTTGTTCAGATAAATGTGTTACAATTCTTTATTTTATAATTTCTGTGAAATTGGAAAGTTATTTCTTACTATAGTAAAATAACTAAGTTCGCGTTAAATAAAATTTTGCTTTTGAACATTTTTCTCAGTTACAATTCAATGCTACTATACGTACATATGATGTTTTACTAACTCTTTGCAACCACAATAATTTACTTTACAACCACGAGTCACACGCGTAACAAATTATAGCTTCGCAAAATGTCATTAGTCATTTTGTCATTTTGTCGTACCACTTTACAGGCTTTATAAATGAGAATAACGCAGCGCAATAAATAATAAGTAAAGGCGTCGCAAAACAGAACTATGGGGACTGTACGATTAAAAATTCATCCCTACACCTCATGCTGAAAGCACGATAACAATACAAATTAGCGATACAATATACCGTTTTATTATGCCTTGTTAATAACGAATATATCAATTAGTCTGAACAGAAACAATGCATGTAACAGAGAGCGCGTTAAAAACTAGAATCACATAATTATACAAGACAATGTAACCTGGTGGGTCCCTAATTTCAATGTGACAAAATTCTAATTTTGCGAGTACAGTAGAATTCCCATTATCCAGAATGCCCGATTAACCGGCACATTTGCCTATCCATTGTGGACATCTACATGGGCAGTAATCAATTATATTTTGATGATTATTATAACTGATTACTGGAAGTAATCATAATAATTCAACATTAATAAGATTACGTTTTACTCAACTCTAATTTCACAAGCAAGCTGACCTACAAACAATTTTTACTAGAAATGCAGTTACATATACATGTATCAATTAACCCTATTATTCCCCTTGGATCCATTAGACTTAAAAGTAAGATTATCTTTCAATAGGCATTACATAAACTAGACAAATAAATATTAATTTTCCTATACTTAATAAACATAATATCAACTACATACATTTTTGAATATTCCTAAAACATCATATTTTGAATACTAGGACATTTAAATCCAAATAATATAAATACAAAGAGTAAACAAGCAGAACAAAAGGGTTAATACATTTTATACGTTCTGTATGTACATATTCCATTTTATAGTTTATTTTTGTTAATAAATTGCCTATTAGTATAACATCCAAGGTTGCTTTTTAAGCTATGTCCCTTTTATCTGTTCATACGTAGGTGTAGTCCAATTATCCCGCACTATCTCGGTCCCAAGTAAGCCGGATAATCGGAATTCTACTGTAATTTCGAATTACTCACTCGGCCAGAGCACTATATCTGGTATTCGTTTAAAGGATCCATGCTTGAGCAGATAAATTTCCCGGAGCGTGTGCCCGTGTGCTCTAACCAATCGATCGATCCCCTTCAACGAATATTCGATCTTCAATTCTTGAATCGCCTCAAACAGTTCCGGCGAAATGATCGGTTCCGGTAGATTCGTCGGAATCGGTTGGGACACGTTCTTTTCGCTCGTATCCACGTCGAATGTGTCTTTCACCCATTGCGTGAAATATGGCAGTTCCTTATTGCCGATGGAATACCTGCAAATAGATTTGACTGATTAGTATTAATTCCACATAATTTCTTTATTTGTTTTTTTTTTTTACTTTCAACGTCTCATTAATTGCGTGCAGATATTAGTTAGAGACGATGAGACAAATATGCTGTGAAACATTAAATTATTTTATTATAAATTTAAATTACAAGATAAGATAAGATAACTTTATTGTTTTCTCTATGGGATTACAAGAGAGTTCCGTTCCTTTATATCCTCCTTATTTTCTCACCTTGTTTATTCCTTAAATAAAAATTAAATTAACAAAAAATTAAATTAAATTAAAATTAAAATTAACAATGAGTGTAAAAAGAAAAATTCCTGTATAATAATAACCTTACATACTACTATGTTTATGTACACTAAATTTAATTTACAATTATAGATTTTATTCTGTTTTTTTTTTAATACTTAGTTGACGACTCACTTACTAATTTAGTATTCTTTTCAAAGTTACTTAAGCTTGTGATCTGCAAACGATCTGCACGAAGAGACTTGGTACATTTAGAACAGTTCCAAAGAATGTACAAACATAACTTAAGCAATACTTGTAACAGTAAATATTAAATTATATGGTTTAATAGCAAATAATATTTAATATTCATTTGATTAAAAATACAAAACAATTAACTTAAAAGTCAGTTAAAATGGTCAACTACCGTTTTTCTAACGACGACCAAAGTAATCTAAATTATCCAAATGCATACTTATGTTTATCAGCAATTATTCAATTAAAAGTAATTTCCGACGACACAGTAAAGATAATTAATTGCATTCCAAAATATTGAATTTCGTTTAAATGATCAAATAATTAAAATACATATAAACTTAAACATAATGTTAACTGTTCTTAACCATGTAATATTAAACAATTGATCGCAAAATATTTCCTTTCCTTTTGCAATGACTGCACGAATACACCAGATCAAAAAGTTTGCAAACGTAGATTAAAGTAGAAAAGTTTTCGGGACCTGCTTTACGAGTATTACATGTAAATGTGTTTAATCAGTATATCTTATCATGGTAATTTCTCGTGAATCTAATCACGCGTTTCCTGTAGGTCGAAGATCGTTATTACTTACATTGTAGCCTAATGGTCATTGCATTCTTACAACTCATTTTCTTAAGAAATACAAATGAAATAGAATATTGAAAATAATATTGTTCCCGGTACATTTTGTAACATTTTATTGGTATACATTTCTGTGCATTTTGTTCTGTTAATTACAAAATTACTTGCTTCATTCAAAATTATTTAGTTTCCAAAAACAAACACGAATTTATTTTTCATAAATATTGCATTCACATGTAAAGGATTGGAATAAACTACTGAAGAAGGCAGAACTCTTCAGAATATAATATTTGGAATGTTATCTCATATGTTTAGCTTATTTCATTTAATTGATTTTATACTATTATCGTATGATATTTTATTACAACTGTGTTTACGTTTTCAATAAAATTTGTAAATTATTGTATTTATTTATTTTATATTTATGTACTTTGATTATATCATCTTACGTCTCATTGTTATTAAATTATTTTAATCTATAACGTTACGAATTTACCATTAAAACTAATTATTTATCATAGTTTTTTCCCGAATCATATTTTTATAAGAAAACATTTTTATTAAACTTTGTCCGCCATTAAAAGGATTAAAAAATATAATGATATTTTATTTTGCATATTTTGCATATATTGCATATGCAAAGTCAATCAAACGGTTGAGTTATCTATATTTTTTAATAAATGCAGCTACAAATTCCCTACTTGATAAATTTTCTAAGAAACATTTCTGTCGGTATTTTTTGAAGTTTTAAATTAATCCCTGTAATCAATGATCAGCGATCATATCTGAATTAAATGGAACATGAAATAAAAGGAAACTTAACATTCTACAATGTTGATAAGAACTTGAAAACTTCAAACTATAAAACTTTAAAATCTAAACTTAAAACTCTCTTTAATCCTTTCGCCATGGCCGATTTTACGACAAAATAGTCGCATAATATAGTTGTAAATTATACATAACATACATAGATAATATATTAAGTATTAATAATATTAATACACTGAATGATGATCAAATTTAACACCTTAGCATAAATCAAATAATGTTTTCTACATCGTATGCCTGTTACATTAAAATGTAAATACGATTCATTAGACCGTGCGTAAAACATTGGAATAAGAAAATAAATTATTTAAAAAAAACTGTAACATTCAAAAGAGTTTGAAAAGGTTATAAGGATATATAGGTTGTTATAACAGGTTCACAAACAAATTTCAACATCTGAAAGCCAGACTAATTCACATTTCTTTCGAAATTAGGATGTACACATTATGTTACTACTCTTTCTTTCACTTACAATTAGTAAGATGGTACATACAGGGTATCACCGACAGTTACGTACAAGGGGACAGCAAGTGAATCAGCAAGTTTTTTTCATGAGATAGCGTATACATATTAACCCTTTGCACTCGAGAGGTGACTGTTAGTCGTTTAATGATACTAACTTCAAAAAGTTTCAAATTCGAAATATTTACTATGATTCACGTATATTAAACTTCATTTAGTTTAGTTAAGTCGTATATTAAAATTTACATATATGACTATTTAACGTCCAGGTCTGAACTAAAGTGTGAAAATTTGCGAAACTATCATATGCTAGGATTACGATGTCCCATGAGAGGGGACAGCCGAGTGCAAAGGGTTAATCTTATAATGTTGTATAATGTAAAATTTCTTTTTCATCTGCATATGTAGGATTATAATTGTTGATTTTCCGTTCCATTAATTTTTTTTTATACTTAAAACAAAAATTCGGCCCGTAGAGGGTTAACTTAAACCTCAATCGTGTGTATTTTTATTAGATACGTTCATATTTTGTATTTTTGGAATAAGGAATCATTTCCGAAAGGCGAGATACGCTGAGAGAACATGTGAACGAATTTGTGAGCCACCGTGTACGTGTACGTACAGTAATCAGTCTCTAGAGTGCTGGTTGTGTAGTAGCGAAAGGGTTAATTCGCTGTTCCAACATTAGAAGTATGTGTACGTTAACTGCTTGACTGATTTTAGAACTATGCTATATTTCTGCGAGTCCTATATGTCTGCCAACTATTCTCTTACGTGCATGAAGCACTATAACGACATTATTTTGTTACTATGATGCTTAACCGTTCTTAACATTCGAACAGACGTTGCATAAAATATAATAATTTATTGGACGTGGCTTGCTATTGCGATGATAAAAATAATGTGTACCGATAAGTATGCAAATGTCTTGAAACAATAAATCATTTAACCCTATTTAAGCTTATTAAACCTTCCTTAATTAAAATGTCCTATCCGAGACAGTTCGCTAATTTTACACACGATATCGTGTTCGTAAAAATTGTATAATTCCTAAGAATTAAATTTTTCTTGCGACTTAGTATAAAAAAAAAACAAAAAACACGTGGATAATACAAAGAAAATGGTTACTTTTAGGTCAGTATCTATTTTACTAATGAAAAAGTTGTATAGATTGGTGTAATATACACGTAAAATGAATAAAACTTGATTTGAATATCTAATTTCGACAAATTTTATTTAAAAAATTTGTTTTAGGCTCGCAACTCGAAGAAAAGGAAACTCTGCTCCAAAAAGACTATCAACAGTACAGGCAACACAAATTCTTACTCGACAATTTAATCTAACTAGACATTATTAAACAATTTATGTGATGCTTAATTGCATTTATAACAGATATGCATAATAGTTTAACGAGACGCATGTAAATAATTAAACAAGGCAGCAAGAACTTCTTTTTATTGCAGTAAAGTGATTTAATACATTCGTTACATACACATTATGCACATTTACTTTGCATAAATCTTAACACATTACTGATTACTGAACTGCGGATTTTTATCCTAATTCAAGTGTCTATTATAAATAAAGAAAAATAATAGATTTATAATAATTATGTTCCTAAATTACTCTAAATTATGTTTCTTTATTTATAATAGACACTTGAATTTGGATGAAAATCCACAGTCCAGTAATCAGTAATGTGTTAAATAATTAATAATTATGTAAATTCTCCCTTAATTATTCTAAATTATGTTTCTTTATTTATAATAGACACTTGAATTTGGATGAAAATCCACAGTCCAGTAATCAGTAATGTGTTCAATAATTAATAATTATGTAAATTCTCCCTTAATTATTCTAAATTATGTTTCTTTATTTATAATAGAAACTTGAATTTGAATGAAAATCTGTAGTTCAGTAATCAGTAATTATGTAAATTCTCCCTTAATTATTCTAAATTATGTTTCTTTATTTATAATAGACACTTGAATTTGGATGAAAATCCACAGTCCAGTAATCAGTAATGTGTTCAATAATCAGTAATTATGTAAATTGTCCCTTAATTTACCGTTTCCCTCCCTAAATTATATAATTTGTAATTAACTTTAAATACTTTTGCACATTCTATGTTTCTTCGGCGTTCGAATTTTCTACAAATGCATACAAATCCACAGTCCACTAATTACCATTCCAACGATACTTCACATCCGGCGCAAATATTCCTAACGAATACGTTCGAAAGATTACTTACTTAGTCTATTGGTCGTTAATTAAACGGATATTGACATTGTGTTACGTTATTAATTGTTAGCTTTCTGCGAAGCGTACCATGCGAAAGAAAAAGAGGAAGCGTATCGAAAATCAGATGCGTATTCTGAGATTCATGTGTTCAAGTTTACCTGCATCACCGGGCGCGTTCGTTTAGATTCATTAGAATTCATTTGCCGCACAAAAATGGGTACGCTAAGCCGCGTTCTCAGGATCTGCACTTGGCAAACACGAAGAAGATGGAATTTCTAGCACGCTTAAAATTACGACACCCGCGGTAAACGAGTTTCGCGCAAATACAACGTTCGCTACCAAACAAGACCTAATAATTTGCATAACGATCTATTACAAAAACTTTTTGATTGGACACGTGAAACATAAGAAAAATAAGCGTAACCCTCGATTTTGTGTTCCATTGCACAATTGAAATTGAATTAATCGAACTGCAACAATGTGTTAGTAAATTAAAGATGCTAATCACCTTTCTGATTGCATGGTTGGAAATACGAATTTGAAAAAAGAAAGAAAATACTGTGTTGGTATTATGTTTCTCAGAATTGAGATAATAGAAAAATTATAATATATATTTAAAATATTTTTCTTAAATTACGAATTATTAGAAACAATGGACACAAGTAATGAATGGCTGCCAGTTGTAAAAACTATAGTCTGATATGGTAAATTTGTATCAATTCTAAAAAAAATCATTTTCCTTTCAAATTCATACATTTTAATAAATTTGTTAAACAAATAATTGTAAGATTTCGTTTCGTTATTTGCTTTATTTTATTTTGTATTTTATTAAATTTTAGAAATATTAAAGAATATTTAAAATGTTTTTTATATTTTCACTTCTTTTTAATTTTATTGAATATTTTATAGATTTATTAAAACTTCCTTATGACAATTATTTTGTATTTAAATTAAAACGTGCAATGTTCGTCCAATTATACAAATCGTTTAAGGTCATTGCAATACTATAAAAAATACAACTGTAACAGACGGAACTTGAAACATAATTACAGTAATTTATTAATAATAGATATTAATTTTATCAGATACGTTGCAATTTATTTTTGAAACTGTTTGCAATGAAAATTTATCGACAGGCATTAATTTGTTAAAAATTAAATACGGGGAATTAAAAGTGGTTTTAAGTAAATTAAAATTTTTCATGAAGATCCGCTAGACAATTGTAACTTCTTATCCTACCATCAATTAACTATCTCTGAATCCTACGTACTCTAATCGGCTTATGCAGTGGATCTAATTATCTGTAGTTCTATTTTCGAGTTATAATCACATCTTATATATGTTGAAATATAAAGTAATACGAAAAATAATACGTTTAAAATTACAATTATTTGTATTATTATTAGATAACTACAATATAAATATTATAAAATTGCAGGTTAAATAATTTTTATTAAACTTTATTTATTGTTTGTGTAAGTTGTAAAGCTTCTTTCTTGATAGGTTTTACTAATTTTTTATGTCAGATGCATAAATATTATTACTGTCAGAAATAGCGACATAAATATTAATAAAAGACTTACCTATTACCAGTAAATTCCATCATCTGGTTCTCGTTTAGACGAAATTCAGAATCCTTGTATCCCCAGCCATTCCACTTCAATAATTCTTGCCTTTAATAGATTTGGAAAGATACAATTATTTAATTCGTACTGCATCCGTTTATAAATCGTTAATAAATCCGTAAAATATATTAAAAGACAAAAGAATGAAATGAGTCTACAAATGAAAGTTCGTAACAAATTCGGCGCGCGCGTTTCTGCACCACGTGACTGATCGAGCAACCAATTGGTAGAAGTAGTGTTAGCTTCTCAGGTAACAAGTACCCGGTAAATGAATCGATTTTGTTGAGAAAATATCAAGTAATAAAAATAACAATAACAGAAACTAATCATCCTACTATTTTAGGTGTTTATTTCACAAGTAAGACATGATACTCGCGCGAGAAATCACAATCGTTACCGAAGAAAAAAATGTTATCGATCGATTTCTTTCTCTTTCATGCTCGAATAGTACGAAGGGTGCTTTAGATTCGTAACATCTACCGATGAGTCAGCTAGTACTCGCTTCAAGGCGTGGCTGCAAGCAATTTAACAACGTCCTAAATCTTGTGAGACACTTTTCGTGATATTGTCCCTGGCGTACACTGGATTCTGCACGAACTGACGCGAACCAGAAACTGCCGGTACAAAACTGACCTTTCTTTTGGTACAACACTCTGGAAGCGAATGGGTCCGTTTAAATTCTCCACATCTTCATTAGTTTCGATTTTCGGATTTGTCGACATATCCTTCTGATCACCGCAAAGGGCCTAACCTTTCGATCCGCACAATACAACCAGCAAAACGTAGATGCTTGAGCGCGCGCTCTTCGCGGCACTGTGTTGACTATTGACACGCGCACCGGCAAACCAAATTTAAATCAATAGAGCCCCCGCCCTACGACTACCCGCCTACCAACGGATCTCCTCGTGAAAGGAACCAATCACTTTACACCCGATACATTCTTGGTGTAAATAACGAACACTTTCCACCTACTGGTGGCAAGCCAACTCACCACGTTCAGCGTTCTTCACACATGTTCTTTGATGCTATTACAGCCTGCTAAATTGAGGGATTCTTTTCATGAAAAGGATTTCTCACGCATGCGCACTTGGATTAGATACTTTATAGGATGAACTCGCAAAATCTGTCCTTGCACAAATATTATTCATATACAATTAACAGAAATTAGAAACTTTGGTCGTACTGTTAAACAATGGTATTTAAAATATTGTAAAATAGTTAAACATTCTAACATACCGATACCTATGAGTTCAATTTTAGTACTATAAATTGTGTTAGTGTGATTCAATTGTAACCTAAATTATATTAGTAGCATGCTAAATAAACAAGAAAAAAAGGCAATACTTTTATCCAGTAATAATTTTAAATATCTTTAAAACGTGAAAAACTGAATAATAAATATTAAATTTAATTTTGTATAATTCTTTCTTTGTTTATGATAAAATACTATAAACAATTCTATATTTAACTTTTATTATAGATGCCTATGAAATGGAGCATAAGTTATGTTTTCCTAAATTAAAATTATTCTGAAAAACATTTTTCTATATAGTTTATAATATTTACATCATAGTTACATATATACATTTCCATCTTTTAATATTTTAATAATCTTTTAAACGAAACTTTTATGCAAGTAAGTGATAGCACACACAAGTACCTAGTAAATTTTAAAACCCAGTACATTATACTTATTTTGTATTTTTCATTAAAACGTATTACTATTTGTATATAAATTACAATCTCCTGAAGCGTTTTTTAATTAATTTATATATCATTTGTGTTATTTTTTCTGTGTAGGAAGATTAAAAAATTAAAATATATAATTTCTATCAATATAACCTAAACATAACCTAAACATAACCTATACTCACACAAATATGACGCCACGAACAAAAATGCAACCGAAATTACTCAATGTAAATAGAACACCTAGTCAACCAAAAAAACGGAAGAAAATTACTCTTGTATTCGATGAAAAAAAAAGACGGTAATTATTATAATATTAGTTAAATGAGTTGAAGATGTTATACACCATATAAATATTTTATATTTTTATATGCAGAGAATTCCTAACAGGATTTCGTAAAAGAAAATTACAAAGACAACAAAAAGCAAAAGAAGAATTGCAACAACAGTTAAAAGAAGAACGAAAAAAAATTAAACTCCAGGAAAGTATATATATACATATATATAAATTTAACTATGATATAATAATAAAGTATATTATTTTTATAGGCAAGAGAACGTTACAAAAAATTATTATCAAGTCGTGATATTCCAGAAATTCAACAATTATTGTTCCAGCAAGAATATGAAACAGAGGGTCACACTGTTAGTATCTTGGAATTAAATATTGCAGATTTAGCAGAAAAAAACGCATTAATTGGTGAAAATAAAGGCACCAATGAAGTACAAAACAATGAGGAAGAAAATGATAAAAATTCAGAAAGTAATGAAGAAATTGTTGGAATGTCCTTAAATAAAAAGAAAGAAATTAGAAACTCTAAAGAAGATGTAAAAGAAAAGCAAATTAATAGTGGAAAGAATTTAAAGAAGGTGATAAAGAAAGCTGCATTAAAACAAGTAAAAAAGAGTAAAGCATTTCAACAAAAGCAAAGATTAGAACGTCAAAAAAATAGAAAAGAAAGCATCAGAAAACGTAAAAGAGTTGAGAAAGCTCAGAAACATAGCAAAAAATTAAAAAAAAAATTAAATCACTAAATTTTTCCAGTCTTTTTTTATTAATGTTGTAAATAAACATACTTATAGTAAACAACCTTATAGTATTATGTACTTTTCATTCCATTTTTTCTACTGAATGGACATATATCTTTATTTAGGCATTCATCACACTTAGGAAATCTTGGTAAACAAATTTCTTGCCCAAACCCAACAAGTAAATAATTTACATCAGTCCAAATATCCTTTGGAAGCCATTCTTCTACTGCTTTCCTTGTTTCTTCTGGTGTTTTTGTTAACTTTTTTACCCATCCCAATCTATTACATATACGATGTACATGTGTATCAACACCAATACCAGAAACCTCATCCCATGCTATTTGCATACACAGATGTGCCATTTTTGGGCCCACTCCTGGCAACTGACATAATTCTTCTAAAGTTTTGGGAATATCACTATTATATTTAGTAATTAAAATTGCTGATGCCTTTTTAATGTATTCCACTTTTCTCTAAAAAACAAAAATCCTTTTTAATTAGAATATCATTTACTTAATCTTTACCTAAGATTAGAAATATTTTTCATATATGATATTATTAATATCTTATATGATTCTTATATGAATTATATCATAACAAAATTAAACTTAATTAATTAACAAAAAGTCATACCTTCCAAAATCCAACTGGATATATAAGCTTCCCAAGTACATCATCAGGAGTATTTGCTATTATTTCTGGAGTACAACCATAAGTCTTTAATTTCTGCATAGCTGCATAAGTAACTTGATCCTTAGTCTGACTACTTAGCATTAATGCAATTAATGATTGATATCTAGCGACCTTGCCACTAGCTTTTGGATCTACACATTTATGACAACCCATTTCATCCACAGGTGCTGTTTTGTGTTTTCGCATTTCTTTAATATTCTTTAAAACAGTTTCCCAATTTGATGGCATCCATTTATTTTCCGTTTGTTTTGAACTTTCTTTAACAATTTCATTTTGTAAATCTTTAACTTTCATTTCACTGTTATTTGAATTAGTTGCATTTTCTATTTCATCACATTCTATTTTTATCGGTGTACGTTGTTTTCTTCCATTTTTTTTTGATAAACCATCTTTATCATCAAAATATTTTGATGTTGTAGAAGATGCATCCTCATTACATTTTTTATTTCCAGATCGTAAAGATCTCGATGTTGTAAGTCCATCAAACTTTAATCTTTTACTCATTTTACAAAACTAAACGTACGAAAACATATAACCGAACTTCTTTACAAAACACAAGTACTACAGAGTATTAGAGTATATGGAGACCGGTTCAAAGACAACATAACCTTTTACGCTTCTTTTGAAACAATTTACAATCTGCGCATGTGCTTTAATATAAAACTTCTAATTTTATTCAAGTATTAAATACTATAAATCAAATAATTTTATAAAATTCGAAAAATATTAAAATAATTATTTTTACACTATATCCCTAAAAGTTCATGCAGGAAAAATAGAATTTAAAAAATCTATACATAGTATAGATGGTTTTTTATTTATTTATTTTCTTTGTATGAGAATACTTACATAAATGAATGAATAAATAAATCAATTAGTATAGTACAGATTTCACATAAATCACTGAAATGATATTCATGTTAATGTATATTCATTCTGTAATAGCATTGAACCCAGATAGATTAATACACTTGCTTTATTTGTTTCTTAAATATTTACAACAAAATCTTATCAAATAAAACTGCTTTCTTAAGATAAAACATAAATTCCTCGAAACAAATGCATAAACAAGAAAATTAAATGATATGATTTGTAAATTATCATATTTTTATGTGGGATAAAAATTGGTCTTTTGTCATAAATATAATTATAATATTAAATGAAATTATACTTATGTATAATTAAAAGTTATTACTCAGAAATACTTTTATAATTATTTAAAATTTGTAGTTAATAATTAGAACACCATGACCAAAGATTACCTTATATATACATAATATACTTAGTATTGATAGATGTACCAGAAATCAGTAAAACAGAGTCCAAAATTTCATTATAACGATAAAATACTTATATTATAGAAATGTATCTTTATTGTAATAGATATATATATATATATATTAATTAAATTGTATGCAATTACAATTATTTACTATAAATAATGTAAGTATAAAAAAGATGAATTAATATAACAAAAATTGTGCAGTCCTTTCACTGCTCCACATCACTCCCATTTGAATTCAAGTTGAAGAAATGGTATCATCTTATATTTACTGTGTTATGTTAATATAAACATCTTTTTACTGTGCTATTTGATACCACCATGCATTAGAGCTCATTTTTTCTATATATATATATACATATAGATGAGCAAACAGTTTGTTACAAATATTGTCAACCACACTTAATGCTGCCATTATTTGACTGGGCAGATAATACAAAAACCATTTGTTTATACATGCGCACATAATTGGTCTGTTTAAACCAATGATGCTCTAATGTAAATTATCATTATACCAAAAGAATTCATATTAGTATTATTATAAAATATATTCTATATTTAAATAATAATGAAAATAATGTTTTCAAAAATATCTTATATGCTTTTCTAAACAAATTTTTCCCAATATTTCTATTTATGATATCTGGATTCAATGCTTGTTACCACATTACTAAAGTCAATGGACGGAGTGGAGGAATGCATAATTAAAGGATAAAATTGTAAAAAATATAGCAAATAAAATCTTACACTAACACTTGTGCTGATAATCTACAGAAATCAAATTTCTTACATTTTAAATTTAGGCTAACGTTTCAAATGAATTTATAGAACTGATATCAATAAAAATTATTACTGGAGAAATTAGAAAAGAATAACTTTTCTATTTGTAAATAAATCACATAAATTGCACAACTGCAAAAACTGACTCAGACTGATTCTTACAAAATAAAAAACATGTCCATATTGTGTGTTCTTACTACACATGGATGCATTTAAGCTTTGTACTCAACCTGGTATCTGATTAGCAATGGTATTAGGACCAGTAGAGACAACTGAAGGAATTGTAGAATCCTGCATTAGAGTATGGGTTTCCTCTTCTTGATCAGAAAGTGGGATTGCTGGAGTATCATGGGAACTTGTTTGCTTCAGCTTCAGTTGACTTGGCAGCTCCGTGAGTACCGGCCCGTACTGCGAAGTGGAACCCACCAGCAAGTCAGTCGATGGATTCAAACCGCCCAACATCTTTCCTCATAGTAACGCGTATATAAGATAAAGAAACGAATGTACGAGCCAAAGCACGGATGGCTTCCAATAAATAAAACCAAACTCAAAATACATATCTATTAAAAATAGTTTGCCTACCTGACCACTACTTCCAACCATTCCACCTCTTGGAGATTTACCACGATGAAAGAAACGAAGCCAAGCCCAACCAAAGCCCATCAGAAGCCCTATTGGCATCATACTAACACCTAATACTATACAACTTTTTGTAGCATCTTCAACATGTTCTTCAACATTCGTTGCAGATGTTGTTGGATTTTCATTTACCTTTATGTATAATCATTTTTTTAATTTAGTTTTGTGTATCATGCAATAAACATATATATATATATGTATATAACTATGAAACTATCTAACAATATAATCTGTATTAAAAGCATGCAACTATTTGTTTACAAATTTATATAAATATGCATCATATTATAAATTTTGTATATATTTGCATCACATACAAAACCCAAAATAAGAATAATAAGCATAAGATTTTAAGATCTAATTTTCATTTTCATTAATATCATAATTTATAGAATTATAGGCATAAAAATGTATATTTTAGATTAAAAAATGTTAATTTGAAAAGATACTTTAAATCAAAATAAAAATTTTCAATTTCTGAATACTACGTAAACGAAGCAATTGATGATCATAGCAACTGATGATCAAAGCAAGACTATAGGTTATAGATTTAATTTGAACAGAACAAAAGATACAGTATAATTTAAATACATAATTATATTGTCATTTCTTAAGAATTAAAATATATACGACGTAAGAATCATAGTGTTAAAAGGTTATCAAACATTTCTAAAGTTACCTCTATTTTATTCTCCTGTGGTGTGTCATCGGATATAAAACTGACCAACATCGTTATCAAGCCAGCGACAAAACACGATATAGCAACTGAGAGTAATACCAATTCCAACCATTTTCTGGAACTGAGTTTATGTCTCGATATGATTCTGCAGAAACCATTTCTTAAACCGCCACCACCTCCAACACCGTCCCCACCGTTATCATATGTGTAACCCACTGTCGTGGGTTGATAAACAGCTCCACTATCTGGCATTTCTTCTTGTGAAATGTAGGCGACTTTTACAATTTTTTGTGTTCAGTAATATACACCTTAATTATACGCAAAACTTTTGGATAAAATCATTGATTGAAGATGAGTAAAAAAATAGTATTGCTCAATGCTACGCATAAGTTGAAATTACTCCGTTGTCAATGGTATCAGCTGTTAATTAGCGTCTATAGTTATTTATAAATTATTTTATGCACTGTAGTTTTAATTTTTCACGACAATACTATATATATTCGCAATGCAGATGCAACATGCACAAATGACGTACAGAGATCTAGACATCAGACAGACAGACTCCAAAAACATACTACCCGAGATAAGATACAACAAAGATCTTATACCTAATGTACATTTAGATCCTCGTAGCTCAAAGGTTTACGAGCTTTTCAATGTTACCGATTCAGCTTAAAATAACGTTACAAGACTTTGTTTGTGGTCTTTAGAGGCAAAAATACATTCGGTATAAACACAGACGAAGTACTTGCAAAATAGACTTAATATCTTACAGGATTTTGTGTTTAAAAAGTCGAAATTCCAATCATACAAAAAAAATTAGAAGCTTTACAAGAGCCGAATTGTAATTTTAGAAATTATATTCAATTACAGATAAAGGCAGTGAACAAAATTAACAGATGTATAATTGTGTCGGCAAAAGATGCATTGGTTTTCCCCTCTCCATCGATGTAACATTCCAAAAACATTCCACCACTTCCCAACTAGTAATCATATTCCCAATTTCTTGGCTTATAAATAATATTTTTAAACATTTCGCATTTCAAATCACAGAAGAAGCCATTTCAGGCAATTCTCATTCAATTTTGTTGTAATTCTCTACCTCATTTGCTAATTAAATGCGTATATTATGAATTATTGTGATTTCGGGCATTACTGCATCATCCGGCAGAGATTAGTAGTACCATCCAATTTGCGATTTCTATTATTAAAGCGAACATCGTAACAACATTATCAGAGAAAAGCGCAGGGCCTAACAAAAAGTTTGCATCCAAAAATGCTTAGAAGATTTTGCTTTAAATACGCCCTTTTACAAATTGAAAATTTGATCAGTTTGCGGTCATCGTAACACTATAGCCACTTGTCACGGTAAATTCTTCGGTAAAATCGGTAAAGTAACAGAAAATTAATTTGTGAGACATCTGGTGATGATGAAAGAAAGCATTATCTTCCGGTAATATGCCCTCAATACTTGCATATAACTGGTTTTAACGCAAAATTTGAATCGATCAAAGCTCTGGTTGTGGGAGGGAACATTCCCGTCGAGTTCTTCCTACTGCATAGTCCATGCATTTTCATTTACCGGCCGACCGTACATATAGTAAATATACATACATGTGGTACACCATACCTGTGATGCCAGACTGAGGACGGGAGATTTCCAGAACACCCCCTTCCATTACGCACACTATCGCAGGAGACGCACGTACGTGAACTCAGCATTTCGGACGACTTCGGAAAATCGAGAGAGAAAACAAATGAAAGACGTTCTCTCTCGGTCTTGAAGCGCTGAAATCTAATGTGGTTGGATTCTTACCAGGGCACATTTTACATGTAGCGAAATTTTAAAAAATCGTACATTAAGCATTGAAAATAGTTACGAAATGTTTAAAAATCATAGAAACATAAATAATTTAGTAGCACCTCGTTGAGTACATAATGAATTTAGGAATAACTACTTTGTGTTAAAAATTGGCTATATTTGCAAACTAATAATTAATTAAGCAATGCCGTTCACTAGATACTGTAATAATTTATTGCAGGAACAATTAAAATTTACTAAATTATTCGTGTGTTTAAAGATACCATAAATTTACGATTCTAAAACATCGTTAATTGTTAAAAGAACATGTTCTGTATAATATTCTTGGTATTTATTATTAATATTTTTACAAAATATAATAAATTTTATATAAACTATTGCAAATACTACCGAAATGTTTAAAAACTATGAAGAATTTAGTTGCACAGTTCATTAAGTACGAAGAAATTTAAGAATAACTCTGTTTAACATAAAATAGCGCAATATTCGCATAGTAAAGGATAATTAAGTAATAAAAAACAATGGGCGCAGTAATAATTTATTGCGTAAACAATAAAAATTTGGTAAATTATTATTAATATAGCAAAATAAATGTTCATATGCATGATCATATTTCATTCAGTGGTGATCAAGGCTATGCCACGGAGCATGCACTACTGCGCATATCGCTCAACTGCGCAACTCGTGGGTGATCTATTGCTCATTCATTGGTAATACGTTAGTCGTCGGTTGACCTTCTTACCGACGACGTCTCTGTGTCGGTTGTGTTTCCGAACACATGTTGACATTTCGACCGTGACGTCACGGGTACTCGTGTTCCCTCGCGACCTTTTCTTCGTGCGTTACCGCATATTATCACACGTATTCGCTATCGATTATAGCGATTCTTCGCACGTGTTTTCTTTCGACTATCGCGAGTTTTCGCGAGCTTTTTCTACCGACCATTATGATCTTTCGCGAGTCTTTTCTTCTGACTATCGCGAGTTTTCGCGAGCGTTTTCGATCGATCGTTGCGACTTTGTCAGCAACATGATAACCAAGTAGCCGTACAGTGCCACTATATATTTCGCGATTATAACATTAGATTCTAGTGTTGCGAACATCAAAACGCGTTATCGGAAATTGGTTTTGTCATCTATAACGCGAATACTATTTGAGGGGATTAGTGTTAGGTTATTAGTTCGCGTTAGAGGGTTAAGGGTGGGGGGGTTTTCTAACAGTTAGGGGGTTTTGGGTAAGGGGTAATCGGGGCGCGTCGGTTATGGGTGGTGGGTGGCGGGGTGTTCGCTCGTGGGTTATCCGTCCGTGGGGTAGATGTGGTGCGGTGGTTTGTGGGTGGGAAGGTGCGGGGGTAGGGGGGGAACTAGCACAAGGATCTGGCACCGTCGGTCTCATGGGGCCCTCCGGCTGACACCGGAGCTTATGTGTACCTATGTACGGTCATCTGCCTTGTGGTAGTTCAGGGGTATTTGGGCGGGTGGGTTTCGCGAGGGGTAGGGAGTTGGGTCGCGTCGCGGGGGTAGGGGGTACGGTGGGGAAGTAGCACAAGGATCTGGGGCCGTCGGTTTCATGGGGCCCTCCGGCTGACACCGGAGCTTATGTTACCTATGTACGGACATCTGCCTTTTGCTACTTCAGGGGTATATTTGGGGGGAAGGGAGTCGTAGTAGGGGGGAACGGGTTGGGAGAACTAGCACAGGGATCTGGCACCGTCGGTCTCATGGGGCCCTCCGGCTCACACCGGAGCTTATGTGTACCTATGTACGGTCATCTGCCCTGTGGTAGTTCTGTTTTCCGATGAGGGTGGATTAGATGGCGGGGTTTGGGAGGGTCGCGAGTTAGGCGGTGGGGTTTTTAGAATCGGTGTAGGTTATGGGGTGGTTTTTTGGGGCTATGGGGTATAGATTAGCGTTAGGGGGTTTTGGGGTACGCGATAAGGGTTAAGGGAAAGGGGTGGGAAGTACAAATAGTATTCGCGTGTAGTTTATGGAGCCTAAAGTTTATCAGTTTTTCTAAAACAAACTTTGGTAAATTTATACCAAGTCAATCATAATACGAGATATTTATGGCATTGTATGGCTACTTGGAAATCTTTTGCTCTTAGTTTTTCGTTGCATATTCCAAAGAGTCTTAAGTGGCAGCTCGTGAACTCGTTGGTTTTAGTGTTGGGTTTTTGAAGGCGCCTTCATATTGTTGTATTGTATTTTGTTGTATTGTTGAGTGTGTTTTCGGCGGGTCTTTAACAAGGAGAATCTCAGGATAAATCCTCTCATAATGTGTTGAAATTTGGTAGGTTTATAGGTGTATGTGTACAGTAATTGTAACCGGAAGTATAACCGTAGATGAGCAGCCATTCGCAAAAAAGTGAATGCAAAAGTTGTGGAACCCACTTATTTGAGTATATTTAAGTAATAAAGACTCGTAATAGTTTTTCTCCGGTTCAAATCTCGTCACACTTTTTTCATAAATATTTTTTAGTTAACCATAAGTTAACATATGTAATATAATTTATTACAGTTTAACATATATATAATAATTGTTAACTAAAAAAGAATTTATGACAACAAGTGACATGATTTAAATCAGAGACAAAGTATTACGTGTTTTTATTACTTAAATAATCCCGAATAAGCAGTTTTCCCAAATTTTACACTCATTTTTCTTGAGAATGATTGCCCATCTGCAGTTATAATTCTGATTGCAATTATTGTGCGCTACAAGCCTACCAAATCGGAGAGGATAAGCCCTGAGATTCTCCTTGTAAGCGTAGTCACCTCCTCGTGGTGAGACCTGGTAATTGGTATCATTTTCAAATTTATAAATCTTTAGAAAACGATACCAAGCTAAGTACTACGCATACCCGTAGTCCAGTCTATTTGATTGAAACATGCAAATCGTAGACTGGTCTACAGGTAAGAATTTTATGGCACTCTAAAAATTATCTTACATAATACACTATCTTTATAATTTCTCTCTCTTACGGTGACGAAATAAAAATCTTTTGATAACTTTATCAACCATGGAAGCTGGATTAAGCATAGCTTTTATATTGCAAACACGTTTTATTAAAAAGTGAACATTTGTTCGATTTATGGGCACTAAAACACTATCACTACATAGCGGTGAACGAGTAGAACTAATTTTCGTCTACCTGTCACTTCAAACCCAGTAAAAATATTAAAATTTCTCAATTTAATGACAAGTTATTTAGATGATTGGCGGCTCAAATTAAAGGTAAAGATCTCCGTAACTAGAGATTAATCATATTGTATCAAAAGCGAGTGAAACTTCGAAGAAATAAGAATTAAGTAGAAAGGTAAACGAAGAAAGTGATTTTAAATTTTCGCGCATAAATTAAGTACTTTAGATTGTCGCTCCATCTATTGAAGAACGGTTCAAACTGTTAACGAAGTAGTTCGATTGTTTACCGCGCAGGTGGAGCAACGATGTCGTTCTTTCTCTATCTCTTTCTATTTGTTGGTAAATATGTGCGAGTTGTTTGCGGATTTCTTTGGTAGATGACAGCACTCATCAAAGTCAGTTACCACTTTTGTTTACTTGTCGGTAAATGTTTGTCACCAGTTTGGACACTTTTTGCAGAGATGGCGCTATTAACGTTATTAAAACGTTTTAGATATGCGGGAAATTTAAAAATGATTTTATATATTGCAAAAAGATAAATTGTATAATTATTGTATGCCACTATAAGTTACTAATGCTTAACCGTATGTGTATTTACGTATACAATTATTAAGCCGCAATATGTAAAAAAGTAAAGCAGTAATTAAAAAAAAAAATAAAGTGGTAACATTTGCGCAGTAACATATTGAAACTCATAGTAATAGTTGTAATTATTGGTTTTCGATTTTTAAATCTTATTACACATTTGAACGGTTAATAGTGAATATAAAAATAAATATTATTACAGAAATCGTCTGGACCTGGAAATGAACAACGGGAGAACTCCCAGCATCGGAAATCTCCAGAAGAAATTACACACATATTAGAAAATCAGATTTTTCATTGTAAAATTATTTTATACAATGTATTTTAGAAAAATAATAATAAATTAGATTAATTTAACAGTATTACAATGCTTTATCATTTATTCCCTACCCTATCTTATCCAAGATAATAATAAATAATGTTATGCAAAATTTAAAAATAAAATTCGAAAAAATTAGTAAAAAACGCGAAAAAAAAGTAACGAAATCTGTTTAAAAATTCCGAGAAAAATATTCCGTGCTACCTCCTCGGTTGTTATGTTCTCCTGATACAAAATCTCGATTTTCGGGGCAAAGTTCGGTTCCGATTCGAAAGTTCCGCGTTCGGAAAATTCCGAGAAATGACGTCACGTTCCGAGAAATCGCGAAATTCTGAGAAGTGACGTCACGTTCCGAGAAATCGAGAAATTCTGAGAAATGACGTCACGTTCCGAGAAATCGCGAAATTCCGAGAAATGACGTCACGGTCCAACAAATCGAGAAATTCTTAGAAATGACGTCACGTTCCGAGAACTCGAAAAATTCTGAGGAATGACGTCACGTTCCGAGAAATCGCAAAATTCCGAGAAGTGACGTCACGTTCCGAGAAATCGAGAGCGCGGGAAACATGTGCCACCTCCTTGCATGTCATGTTCTCCTGATACAAAATTTCAAATTCATTTCAAATTTTGCTCCGAAAATCTCGATTTTGTATCAGGAGAACATAATGACTGAGGAGGTGGCACGGAATATTTTTCTCGGAACGTGACGTCATTTCTCGGAATTTTCCGAGCGCGGAACTTTCGAATCGGAACCGAACTTTGCCCCGAAAATCGAGATTTTGTATCAGGAGAACATAACAACCGAGGAGGTAGCACGGAATATTTTTCTCGGAATTTTTAAACAGATTTCGTTACTTTTTTTTCGCGTTTTTTACTAATTTTTTCGAATTTTATTTTTAAATTTTGCATAACATTATTTATTATTATCTTGGATAAGATAGGGTAGGGAATAAATGATAAAGCATTGTAATACTGTTAAATTAATCTAATTTATTATTATTTTTCTAAAATACATTGTATAAAATAATTTTACAATGAAAAATCTGATTTTCTAATATGTGTGTAATTTCTTCTGGAGATTTCCGATGCTGGGAGTTCTCCCGTTGTTCATTTCCAGGTCCAGACGATTTCTGTAATAATATTTATTTTTATATTCACTATTAACCGTTCAAATGTGTAATAAGATTTAAAAATCGAAAACCAATAATTACAACTATTACTATGAGTTTCAATATGTTACTGCGCAAATGTTACCACTTTATTTTTTTTTTTAATTACTGCTTTACTTTTTTACATATTGCGGCTTAATAATTGTATACGTAAATACACATACGGTTAAGCATTAGTAACTTATAGTGGCATACAATAATTATACAATTTATCTTTTTGCAATATATAAAATCATTTTTAAATTTCCCGCATATCTAAAACGTTTTAATAACGTTAATAGCGCCATCTCTGCAAAAAGTGTCCAAACTGGTGACAAACATTTACCGACAAGTAAACAAAAGTGGTAACTGACTTTGATGAGTGCTGTCATCTACCAAAGAAATCCGCAAACAACTCGCACATATTTACCAACAAATAGAAAGAGATAGAGAAAGAACGACATCGTTGCTCCACCTGCGCGGTAAACAATCGAACTACTTCGTTAACAGTTTGAACCGTTCTTCAATAGATGGAGCGACAATCTAAAGTACTTAATTTATGCGCGAAAATTTAAAATCACTTTCTTCGTTTACCTTTCTACTTAATTCTTATTTCTTCGAAGTTTCACTCGCTTTTGATACAATATGATTAATCTCTAGTTACGGAGATCTTTACCTTTAATTTGAGCCGCCAATCATCTAAATAACTTGTCATTAAATTGAGAAATTTTAATATTTTTACTGGGTTTGAAGTGACAGGTAGACGAAAATTAGTTCTACTCGTTCACCGCTATGTAGTGATAGTGTTTTAGTGCCCATAAATCGAACAAATGTTCACTTTTTAATAAAACGTGTTTGCAATATAAAAGCTATGCTTAATCCAGCTTCCATGGTTGATAAAGTTATCAAAAGATTTTTATTTCGTCACCGTAAGAGAGAGAAATTATAAAGATAGTGTATTATGTAAGATAATTTTTAGAGTGCCATAAAATTCTTACCTGTAGACCAGTCTACGATTTGCATGTTTCAATCAAATAGACTGGACTACGGGTATGCGTAGTACTTAGCTTGGTATCGTTTTCTAAAGATTTATAAATTTGAAAATGATACCAATTACCAGGTCTCACCACGAGGAGGTGACTACGCTTACAAGGAGAATCTCAGGGCTTATCCTCTCCGATTTGGTAGGCTTGTAGCGCACAATAATTGCAATCAGAATTATAACTGCAGATGGGCAATCATTCTCAAGAAAAATGAGTGTAAAATTTGGGAAAACTGCTTATTCGGGATTATTTAAGTAATAAAAACACGTAATACTTTGTCTCTGATTTAAATCATGTCACTTGTTGTCATAAATTCTTTTTTAGTTAACAATTATTATATATATGTTAAACTGTAATAAATTATATTACATATGATAAGTTATGGTTAACTAAAAAATATTTATGAAAAAAGTGTGACGAGATTTGAACCAGAGAAAAACTATTACGAGTCTTTATTACTTAAATATAGCCGAATAAGTGGGTTCCACAACTTTTGCATTCACTTTTTTGCGAATGGCTGCTTATCTACGGCTAGACTTCCGGTTACAATTACTGTACACATACACCTATAAGCCTACCAAATTTCAACACATTATGAGAGGATTTATCCTGAGATTCTCCTTGTTAAAGACCCGCCGAAAAGACACTCAACAATACAACAAAATACAATACAACAATATGAAGGCGCCTTCAAAAACCCAACACTAAAACCAACGAGTTCGCGACCTGCCACTTAAGACTCTTTGGAATATGCAACGAAAAACTAAGAGCAAAAGATTTCCAAGTAGCCATACAATGCCATAAATATCTCGTATTATGATTGACTTGGTATAAATTTACCAAAGTTTGTTTTAGAAAAACTGATAAACTTTAGGCTCCATAAACTACACGCGAATACTATTTGTACTTCCCACCCCTTTCCCTTAACCCTTATCGCGTACCCCAAAACCCCCTAACGCTAATCTATACCCCATAGCCCCAAAAAACCACCCCATAACCTACACCGATTCTAAAAACCCCACCGCCTAACTCGCGACCCTCCCAAACCCCGCCATCTAATCCACCCTCATCGGAAAACAGAACTACCACAGGGCAGATGACCGTACATAGGTACACATAAGCTCCGGTGTGAGCCGGAGGGCCCCATGAGACCGACGGTGCCAGATCCCTGTGCTAGTTCTCCCAACCCGTTCCCCCCTACTACGACTCCCTTCCCCCCAAATATACCCCTGAAGTAGCAAAAGGCAGATGTCCGTACATAGGTAACATAAGCTCCGGTGTCAGCCGGAGGGCCCCATGAAACCGACGGCCCCAGATCCTTGTGCTACTTCCCCACCGTACCCCCTACCCCCGCGACGCGACCCAACTCCCTACCCCTCGCGAAACCCACCCGCCCAAACACCCCTGAACTACCACAAGGCAGATGACCGTACATAGGTACACATAAGCTCCGGTGTCAGCCGGAGGGCCCCATGAGACCGACGGTGCCAGATCCTTGTGCTAGTTCCCCCCCTACCCCCGCACCTTCCCACCCACAAACCACCGCACCACATCTACCCCACGGACGGATAACCCACGAGCGAACACCCCGCCACCCACCACCCATAACCGACGCGCCCCGATTACCCCTTACCCAAAACCCCCTAACTGTTAGAAAACCCCCCCACCCTTAACCCTCTAACGCGAACTAATAACCTAACACTAATCCCCTCAAATAGTATTCGCGTTATAGATGACAAAACCAATTTCCGATAACGCGTTTTGATGTTCGCAACACTAGAATCTAATGTTATAATCGCGAAATATATAGTGGCACTGTACGGCTACTTGGTTATCATGTTGCTGACAAAGTCGCAACGATCGATCGAAAACGCTCGCGAAAACTCGCGATAGTCAGAAGAAAAGACTCGCGAAAGATCATAATGGTCGGTAGAAAAAGCTCGCGAAAACTCGCGATAGTCGAAAGAAAACACGTGCGAAGAATCGCTATAATCGATAGCGAACACGTGTGATAATATGCGGTAACGCACGAAGAAAAGGTCGCGAGGGAACACGAGTACCCGTGACGTCACGGTCGAAATGTCAACATGTGTTCGGAAACACAACCGACACAGAGACGTCGTCGGTAAGAAGGTCAACCGACGACTGACGTATTGCCAATGAATGAGCAGTAGATCACCTCCGAGTTGCGCAGTTGAGCGATATGCGCAATAGTGCATGCTCCGTGGCATAGCCTTGATCACCACCGACTAAAATATGATCATGAATATGAACATTTATTTTGCTACATGAATAATAATTTACCAAATTTTGATTGTTTGCGCAATAAATTATTACTGCACCCGTTGTTTTTAATTGCTTAATTATACTTTATTATGGAAATATAGCGTTATTTTATGTTAAATAGAGTTATTCTTAAATTTCTTCGTACTTAATGAACTGCAACTAAATTCTTCATAATTTTTAAACATTTCGATAGTATTTGCAATAGTTTATATAAAATTTGTTATATTTTGTAAAAATATTAATAATAAATACCAAGAATATTATACATAACATGTTCTTTTAACAATTAACGATGTTTTAGAATCGTAAATTTATGGTATCTTTAAACACACGAATAATTTAGTAAATTTTAATTGTTCCTGCAATAAATTATTACAGTATCTAGTGACCGGTATTGCTTAATTAATTATTAGTTTGCAAATATAGCCAATTTTTAACACAAAGTAGTTATTCCTAAATTCATTATGTACTCAACGAGGTGCTACTAAATTATTTATGTTTCTATGATTTTTAAACATTTCGTAACTATTTTCAATGCTTAATGTACGATTTTTTAATATTTCATTAAATTTCTAATAGCAAATGAAAAATATTCTACGAAACTTATTCCTTTATCCATTAAAACCTAATCGAATATTGATTGAAATTAATTATAACATATAAGTTACTTTGCCTCCTAACTTTTAACTAATAATTGCTAATTTAATCCTTGAACAATTACTTCATTAACATTGTGTTTCATACATTATTTGTTATTTAACAAATATGCATAAATTAATAGTTTGCAATGAATCTGTAAATCTTTGTATGAATTTCGCTTGCGTGATTTCGTTTCGTAACCGTCATGAATGGTTCATTAAATAATTGCAAGCATTAAGAACAATACTACGATATATCGTTTCTGCGATATACAAATTGTTATGGACTATTTATTATAAAAATAAGTTTATTACAAGTTTGAACTTCTATTATATAATTAATCGTAATATTATTACTTGATCATCATTATTAAACACCATAGTAATCTAATTGTGCTGCTCATTATTTAAAAATTACTTCTTGCAAACTGTACACAACTATAATATGTATATTAGGGATGGTATATTTTTGGTTCAGGTTAATGTTTAACAAGCTCAAAAAGGCCAATTGGAAACCATCAACAGAACGTTCTAAGCAGTTTAACATTTCACTGCGTTGGAAACGACATATGAGTTTTATACAATTAATAACATTTTACTCTGTTATACAGATGTGAACTGTAATAGAATATTCGTAATTTCCTGTATAATCGATCTATATTTTAACCTACATCTCAGCCTACAGACCGTATTTTGTACAAATAAATAGGTGTGTTAGATTGAATACAATGCACTTCATCGATCTTACTCATTGCCTCCGAATGGGAATTCATACGTACATATACGTGGCTACATGTAAAATGTGCCCTGGGAAGAATCCAATCACATTAGATTTCAGCGCTTCAAGAGCGAAAGAGAACATCTTTTATTTGCTTTCTCTCTCGATTTCCCGAAGTCGTCCGAAATGCTGAGTTCACGTACGCGCGTCTCCTGCGATAGTGTGCGTAATGGAAGGGGGTGTTCTGGAGATCTCCCGTCCTCAGTCTGGCATCACAGCACCATACTGCTTATATATAGTAGACTATCTTCTATATTTCAATGAGAGACCACTATATTTACGAGTATCAGCTGTGGAATGACAGGTGGAATAAAAAATGGCTGAAAATGGGTTAGGGTCGGATGCTGGATCTCAAGAATACCTTGCAACTGAGGTTGTTAATTTAGATATCGAAGAGGTAATTAATTATAGTCAACATACCGGTACTTACAATTTCGAGCTGTATGTAACTTTTAATTTTTAGGTTATGTTCTTATAACGAATTGTTCAAACATTTTTTTATTATATTTATAAATATAATATACTATTAAAATAATGCATATTATATTTTATTATGTTAATACTTTATTTCGGTTCTAATTTATTTTTAATTTATTATAATTTATCTTTCCTCTTGTCTTACCTCTAAATTATTATTTGAATTAATTTAATTATGTGTTTAGTTGAAGAAAAATCTACTGTTATTATTGAAGTGTCTTATATTGTAATTTAGTTGGACAATACAGAATATGCTATACCAGCTGTGGAAGAATTACCATCCTTAGAAAGTATATTAACAGAACCTGATTGTGCATCATTATCTGGAACAGATGATGATTTTGGTCTAACAGTAGGTGAAAAGCTAGGTAGCAGTGAAACAACAAGTGTTGGGAGTCATTTATCATTAAATTCTTTAAATAAATCAAATAAAGCTTCACAATCCACATCTTCAGGGGCTATTTTAAGACATGTCATACTGAAAGGAATATCATCACAAATTATATCAGCTAGTGTAAGAAAAAGTATCTTTTTAAAAACTCCTTACATTATAGTGATTTGAGGGTATATCACCTTTAAGCCTATTACACTTGTATAGGAAAAAGTCAATGCTGGTTTAGCAAGTGCAGTTGCTGCAGGAGAAAATATGTTAGTAGTTGGCACTAGTCATGGTCTGGTATTAGGTTTTGATTCTTCCCAAACACTTAGATGGTGTGACCAGGAAGCAAGGCACCAAGGATCTGTATCTGCCTTATGTTTTAATTATGATGGAAGCAGAGTATTAGCTGGTTTTGCTAGAGGACATATATTAATGATAGATAGCATTAATGGAAAAGTATTAAGAACCCTCACTGATGTCCATCCTCTTGACACAGCTGTATTACATGTTAAAGTAAGATCATCTTACATCGGTTTAGTATTTAATATATCATTTTTTGAATTTTTAATTGCTAGAAAATTATATATTTCTGTGTAGTTTACAGATTCATCAAAGGTAGCATTATGCAGTGATAGTGGTGGATCAGTGTTTGAACTAAACTTTACAAGAGTTATGGGAGTAAGAGGCTGTGATAGCAGATGTTTATTTAGTGGATCTAGAGGTGAAGTGTGTACATTGGAACCTTTGTTGCTGAATCATTTACCATCACATCCCCTGAAAAATTATACCTTAGTAGCAATGGCAACATTATCAAAGGTTCTTTATTCATCGTTAAAGAAAATTTAAAAATATGTTGTATTTATATAATTTTATATTGAACTTTTTAGGTAATAGTAGTTTGCATAAGACCACGAATGCGTGTTGTGTTAACTCATTCTTTATCTGGTGCTCCTATAGCACCACCACAATTATCTTGGCAACTTGTTGTCATACAAGCAGCAGATGCTTCTCGTGTAATTGATCCTGTTCTGGCTCTTGCAAGGGATGATGTGGTTCATTTTTATCAAGTATTGATTTTATTTTACATTGTATAATTTTATTCATTGAATAATTACATCATTATCAAATTCAAAATTTGTCACTAGGTATGCACTGAAGCAGGTTCAAGAATAAAACTATCTCCTTTAAGAAGAATGACTCTTTCATATACAATAAGTAACTTAAGATGGTTAAATCCAAGATCATTAGCAGTATTGGATACTCAAGAAAGATTACATTTAATAGATGTAAGAGCACAGGATAATTTAGAAACCTTAGATATGAGTCGTGTTGGTATTTCATATGCATCAAGTCATTTTAAAGGCTTGTCCACTGGCGGGAATGTATCAAAGGTATCAATTATCGAATCAT
The DNA here is from genome assembly GCA_033822845.1 of Tetrapedia diversipes. Classification (NCBI taxonomy): domain Eukaryota; kingdom Metazoa; phylum Arthropoda; class Insecta; order Hymenoptera; family Apidae; genus Tetrapedia; species Tetrapedia diversipes. The sequence continues at coordinate 167,741 of JAOPTO010001140.1, forward strand.
TATACCACCTGATTATTAGATTGAAATTGATAATCACCTCACTTTTATTTTGTAAACTATAGGCAATGGCATTAGCTGGTGAGCGAGCATGTTACAATACTGTAGTAACATTTGGTACACAACTTTTACTATTGGGTACCAAAAGTTTACACGTAGTTTGTATACGAACATGGACCGAACGATTGCGGCACTTGACAATGCAGGTTTGTATACTAGGATATATTTAATTTTTTATTTTGTTATATTATTTTTTATCTTTTTAGAAAAGATTTCCAGAAGCGTTAGCATTAGGACTTTCTTTTTATCAAGACAAAGGAAAGGCGGTTGTAGGTCTCCGAGGTTCAAAGCAACGTCGTAAACAAATAGCTCGTGATAAAGTCTGTCAAGTTTTGATTCAATATATGGAAGAGCTGAATCATTACTCCCCAGATGGAAATACAGAATTTGAGATAGTCACAACTTGTGTAGATTATTGCATACAATTAGAAAATACAGATCTGTTATTTGGAAAATTATGGGACCTAGTTTCAGAGTCTGAGGGATTAAAGGCGAGTTATTTACATGCTCTTGAAAGTCCTTTATTGGATGGTAGTTTACGGCCACGATTACCACCGCTAATTGCTCAACAACTGGTTACCCTTTATGATCAAAAAGAAAAAGTAGATTCACTACAGGCAATTATAGTATTATTAGATGTAGACTGTTTGGATATCCATCAAGTAAGTTAATATGCTTAATTAAGTAAAAAATTAATGTAATTAATTTTGACAGTGCTTATTGATATTTAAAAATATTTTAGGTAACGACACTTTGCCGGCAACGCGGTCTGTGGGAAGCTTTAATACATCTTCAAACGACGGCATTAGGCGATTTCACTGCTCCAATTCATCAATTAGTACCAATATTACAAAGTATGTTAACGAACTCAAAGGATTCGTTAACTCGAGATAGTATACAACTTGGAAACGCGCTTTTGGTTTATGCTAGTTGTTGTTTAGCCGGTCGTGGTTTTCCCAGGGATGAACTTGTTGAAGGCATGTCTCAAAGAGCAAAAACAGATGTATTAAGAGCATTACTATCACAGCATTCAAGTTTGGCTAATGATTCGGAGAGACAATATCCTTATCTGAGAACCTTACTTCAGTTTGATGCAAAAGGATTCCTTGATGTGATAGCAATTGCTTTCCAGGAGCCAGAATTTACATCTGAAATGGGCCTTAGACAACGGCAGAGACTTATAGATATATTATTAAATATCGTGATGCCTAGTACACCATTAAGTCCAAGAAATCCTGATTACATTACTGATGAACAAAGAAACTTAGTTCTTATATTTGTAGCTAATGAAGTTGCGGAAAATACTATTAGTTTAGAACCTAGTATGTTAAATAAAATAATAGAAATATTATGTACTGACTCAAGCATGGGATCATCAAAAGAGCTTAAGACTGATAAAGAAAATGCAATATTAGGATTATTGCATTCAAAAAAGTTGCGTAATATATCCGATAATACTTTACTTAATTTGGCAGAAAGAGCTAATTTGTAAGTATATGCATAAATAATGGTACTAAAGTTAAAAATATAAATTAATTTAATATATATATTATAGTACTATATAGTAATTTTTTAATTTTGTACTATATATACATTACTTAATTTTAATTATATATTCAACATATTCATAATGAAATATATTAATTTTTGACATCATGAAAATATGCATAGTATTATTAATATTAATATCATACATAGTAACTTGTATTGCAGTATATAATGTTACAGTATGCGAGTTGCGGAGTTGCTGTACAGTGCTAGAGAAGATTGGATTGCAGTTTGTAAATGTATGATATTACATCCATCCAGACATCATGATATTTGGATTTGGTTGAAACATCTCTCTCCGAATTCGTTACAAGTAGTTATAATGGCAAATACCGAAGCACTAGTGGAAATTAATGCAAATCAATTTGCACTGTTAATAGCAACACATTTGCAAAATAAAGTTGCTGAAATATTACAAAAACTAGAAAATAATCTAAACTTGCAATATACTCTACTAGAATCTTTATATCAGATAGTACAATACAAAGAGGAAGATATTACATTAGAGCTTACGACTGAAATGTTAGAAAAATATTTAGAACTAATGTGCAAATTACAGTCAGATCGCGTGAGTAAGATTTTGTATTATATTAAGATTTTTAAATGTAGTGTTCATTAAATTGAATTATTCTTTCTAACACAGGTTGTTGCTCATATACAAGGATTTCATGGTTGTAGGCTGAATGAAGCATTGCAAATAGTTCAAGAAGCAAATCATAAAGATGCGGAAGCAGTAATGTTAGAAAAATTAGGAAATTATCAAGATGCATTTGATATTCTTTTAAAGGAGTTTCAAAATAATCTGGAATTGGTAAATATGTGAAATTATTGTAATAATATTAATTATGTGTTATTTTAATAAAATTTATTTTCAGTACTGTCAAAATAATATATCAGAGGATGCACCGATTCATAATACGATACAGCTTGCAGGAATATGTAGACGATCTGCGGGAAATTTAGATTGGATGCCGCTTGTAGAAACTATACTTCAAACACATTCAAGTAGTAACAATGAAAAAGGTGTACTATCTCTCGATATTAATAATTAAAATCTTAAACTTGTAAACAGCACTTTATTAATTTATCTCTATTGATATTATTTTATGTGTAAAATAAATATTAACTTTCATTAATTTTCAGTTGAAAAATTAAGTGGGAAGTTATTGAGAATTGTATTAGAATTTCTTAGCGGTACTACAGCATTGTCGACTGTATTAGAGCAAATATTAAAACATCCATTGGCAACAAGTGGAACAATAGGTGACATAAGACAATTGTTATCTGGAGTACTTACACATTCTCGATATGAACAAACTTTAGTTGAAACTACTGCACGTTTGGTTAGTTTAGAGCTCCATAACGCACTAAAAAAATCACTGAGGTATTGAATGATTGTAAAAATTAATCTTTGTAAATAATATTAACAGAGACATTCATTTCTTTAATATCAACGTATTTACCTTTCAGGGATGCGGGAAGAGCTTGTGCCAGTGTATCAGTAATTTGCTCAGTATGTAGACATTTGTTATCGCAATGTACGGATTACATAATTGTTTTTAATTGTGGCCATGGCTTTCATTCGGAATGCTTGGGAGAATCTAAATCTTGTTATAAATGTTTAAATTCGAAAGGTTGGGCACCTGTTGTTACACATATCACACACACTACCAAATCATTCCATGTAAGTATTATTTTATTTTTAAATAAAAATTTTATACTATTTTTATATTAAGATTAAAATTCATTGTTGTTTAGGAACATAAACAAATTCTACCACCGGAATTTATGCGCAACAAAGTTCTTTCTTTAAGACTTGCACCACCTACTTCTGTACCAGATCTTGAGGGTATTTTTTAATCTAGTCTTTGAATATTAAAATTTAACATCATACTGGTGTGTAGCAGTCTGCTAATAGAAAGAATTGCTATACGTTACACGTATATATTATATTGGATCTCTTATTTTCATTCCATGAACATTACATTAATCTGTTATCATATTTCATGTGAAAAATTAAATTATAATCATTTTTAACAAAGTTCCCTTTTATACAAATACGCTACCCATTTTATTATATTTCCCACAAATTATTGAACTCTGATATTTAAATAGTATATTCAAGTTGCTTGGCAGGATTTAAATATCGTATGTTTGTATATTGTAAAATAACATACCTACATTGTGTATAGTATCAATAAGGACTTGTATACTTTTATCAGTGTAAATTCTATTTGCCCAATGTGCAGTATGTTGCCAAATACCAATCAAGTAAATAAAGATATTAATTAAATACATTCATTCTTATTTACTATTAATAATTATATTAGCCTAGGTATAAAAGTTAATTTTAAAAAAGCTTTTAAATGATGTTTTGAAACTAAGAATATACATATAATACGATTATTTTTTATGTTGGATGATAAGAATAATTTGTCTTGCGTTTAACGTTTTTGATAATGAAAACTGGCTTCTTAGGCATATTTTCCAATAACACATAATTAGGATCCACAGTTTCCTGACCTAATAATTCGCCTGTTAATAATTTTGCAACCAACGAAAAAACGTTTAAATCAAATAAAAAAGACTTCTTTGTTGGTAATAATTCAACATTAGTAACATATTTATCAATTGCAGATTCTAATTTTATAAGATGTGGAGTTATATTTGATATGGATAAATATTGCTGCAACTGCAATTTGTAAACAAAATTAAGCTATTATTTTGTTGGCTATAGTTTATATTAGATATCAGTATTTATAAAGATATAAAATTAAACTAGTTCTTTACCCTGCTATCACATTTTTCTAAGCTGTTTATAAGTTCTTCGCTTTCGGTAATTAGCTTGTATCCTTTTAGTATACGTTCTTGATCATAAGCTGATACACAGATTTGTAATGATACTTTCAATAGAATAATTTCTTTTTTTATTTTATCCAAAAGCAATGATAATGGTATTCCGTGTAACGTTCGACTAGCCATTCGAAACTTAGAATATTTTTCGTAGATCTAGACGTATACACAACTAAATTATTTTAAAACTTCTATTATAATATATTTCTTCAACGAAATATTTTACTTTGTAAGAATAATGTAAAATTTAAATTACATGAATATTAAAAAGGGGGAAATTCGATTGAAAAAATAAAATATGTTTCAAAAATAGAACAAATATTACCTGACGATTCATGGAAGTCCATGAATTCGCAATCTGATCGGCAAACTGTTTTATTTCATTTTCTACTGGTTGATGCACTTCAGCTAATCTCCATAAAGAATCAAGTTTTTCCGCGAGACCACGTGATATATCGTAATACCACGTGAGTTTAACATCCAATTCGTAATTGATTTTTAAATTGTACTGATTCTCTATTCTCAAGATCGCTACCTAAATAAATATTGGGAATGCTATGTTGTAGCTTGACTTTATTTATACTTTTGAAACTATTTTTTTAAATAAGGTATAACGCACTTTTCTATTTTACTTTTTTATACATATATCTATAAATCACGACCATCAATTGTTTTAATTTAACTCTTTCATGCTATGCATCAAAAAATACTTTCTCAAAGTTAATATTATCATACGTTTACAGTTTTATGATAGTAATTTAAATAAAGTCAATGATAATAACTAATGTAAATATTTGTTGAACATGAAAGGGTCAAATTGTATACTCACGTTTCTTTCGAGCGTTTTCATAAGCTCACTATTCGAAGCTTCTTCTTTTTTTATTAGAAGTTCCATTTAGAATTGATGGTAAAAATAAAATAATTAGGATAACTTTTTTTTATAAATTATAGAGGTACAGAACACAAATAAAAAGAGATTACGTGTGTCTACATGACTGTATTATCTTCTCTTCCAAAATGCGATAGTCTTTTTTCTTTGCAGTATAAATGAATTGGTTTCTATGGATTTATCATCTATTTCACTCTATCCGCATCGGTAGTTTAAATCTTGTACAAATGACAATTTCCATTTTATTCATGATACTTAGTACATAAATTAAATCTGGCGTTTACTGTTGTTCGTCGCTATACAGAGCGATATCACACATGTTTACAATAGTAAATGAACCAATTTTATAGAATTTCGAATTTCGTTTTTTCAAACGGTACATGAATTTGTATAATGCCAAGACCATTATTAATATATCTCAGCGGATGCAACAACGTTGTGCTTAATGTAAGGCTATATCACGGTAATTATTTTATATTATATTATATCCACCGTAATACAAAGCTAATGTGATTATTCATTTGCGTCTAATAGGATATTAGGATAAAGATATAGTTCCAGCGTGTGTATACTTCAAGTTCATGTACCTTCTGAAACGAAAAACATCGGCTACCATAAAAGATGTAGTAATTGCTAGATCTTAAAGAATACTTGTTTGTTTGTTTCTCTTTTGGCTAGTATTTAATTTGTAGAATAATATAACGAGGTATTATATATAACAAGCAGGCGAAATAGCCAGCTTTTTTTTATACTTGGCTTAACAAATCATCTATGGCTCCGCAATTTTTAATGCTCTATGAAAAGTCCATAATATTAAAATTCTACACTTATCTATGTAATTTACAATTTCTTTTATTTTTAAAGTAATATCTCAATAACTCAATATTATTAATCCATTACCATTAAACACTTTTCATTCGATTATGCATAATTTCCACAATCGTTCTGGAATTACTTTTATTTGCATATATATAATATATATTATATTAAAAAACTGAAGTTGTGTGTATTCACATGTATGCACATTCACCGTGTTTTAAGAGAAATCATTCGCTTACTGGCTAATCATTATAATTATTACGAATATATTTCTCTTTAGAAAGCGATGACGAAGACCATATTTCTTAATGCTAATGTTCAAGATATATTTTTATTAAATTTTTTTTATACAGTTCAAAGAGGGAGGAGTATCTTTGTTAATTAAAACAAAGGACGGATTATTATATTACAAAAAAATAAAAGATGACCTCCAATATAAAACTTCTAAACCATTTCTTCTTACTTAATTTTATTTTTATACTATTATAGCAATTATTTTAATTAATTTAGCTTCATGTATATATGTAGTTTTTAATAACTGCGTAAACCATTTTATTTGAAAATGTATGTACTCTTTATCGAGATCTATAAACGATTAAACATCTACCGAATAAAGTATACGATGAACATTGCGTTCGTAATATTAATTTAACAATAATATCAATGTAACATAAGTAATATGATTAATATAAAATACTTATTTAAAAGTTTTGTATTACCATATAATATGAATGTTAAATTGCTTTACAATTACATCAAATTAAATAACAAGAACATAATTTTACATCCATAACTAAAGCATAAAAATTTACCTAAAATGTTTTCAAAATTTAGTGATATATAATTTAAAAGGTTATTCATGTAACTTTTAAACATTGCATTCATACGTTTTTTCAATACTATATGTATAACTAAATTAATAACATATGTGTTATATGATATAATTCTGTAATAAATTTTGCTCTGTTCATGTTGAACACAAGATTGGCAGAGTTATTGATACTCATCCCCCATGTACTGTGTAGTACAATGTTCTAGACATGTGTATTACAAGAGAACGACAGAGTACGTGAAGGCTCTGTAAGGAACATGCAATATTATTACAATGCAGTTTATCGATTCATAATAATAAATGTTGAACAATTATATTCAACATCAATTATTGAAATCAGCATTGCCACATCTGTAGTTTAATTTCAATGCACTGAACAAATTATAATTGATATTTTAGCAATTGAAGACTAACGAAGTCTTTCGACATTGGATTGCTTTCGAAACATTTTCCCAATAGCTTATCTTTTTATCTTATCCACGTTGCCAATGTGCACGAGAATGATTATATCTATAATGCGGAGGCCTATAATTTTTGTTATGTCGCGGTCGTGCATTGGTGGAAGTATTATAATAATGTCTTCGGTAATAACCACCACCAAGAGATCGGTTCCACGTTTTACCATTCTGATATTCTTGAAAAGGATTATACCCTGAGTTACTTCTTTCTTCGTATGACCGATGATCTTTTACTTTTTTTACTCGACCACGATCTATTTCTTCATCATCTGCATTAAAGTGTCGTTTACGTTCTTCTCTTCTGTCATTATCAACTTCTCTATCTAAATGTGTTCTATTACCGTTCCAATTTGTAACTGTAAACAGATAAGCATATATTTTATGATGCAGTTCGCTTTATCAGAAAATATGTATATAAATATATATAAAAATAAAATATTTATACACAGTTTTTAATATTTTACCATTTAATAGTGCTACTTTAACACAACATAATTTTTTTTTAATAAATCACAAAACATATTTTTTATTACTATAAGTAACTGTTTCAATTTAACTATTAACAGATCAAAAAATTACGTTTTGTTATATTCACAATTTATCAATGGAAAGTTTATAAACTTAAAATATTAAGTTTTAATTTTTTGTTAAAACTTTGAATGGGAGTTTTGGTTTTAAAACATTTGAGCGAACAAGAATTTTCATTTCTTGTATATTTGTTCTATTGGTTTGTATAGAACTTTTGGACTTAGGACACATGGGTGCACGATGAGTTGGTGGAGATTTTGAAGGAAAACAAGCTGGATTCAATGGATTCTTCAATAGAATTCTTTTGCTGTACTGACCCGAAGAACTGCCGTAACCTCGATGAGACATCTTTAATAAATGGGAAACCGTATCAGAACGATTCGTTCCATTAAAGTTCCTTACAGCTGCAGCACTTGGCGTGGTATTATTCTGAATAACTTTGTTAACATCTTCTCTATAAGAACAAGATTGTTGAATAAATATATATACTACATAATGTTTAATTAAGTTTATCATAGTTATAATTTCAACCATTTTTAATCATATATCTGAAGTAAAATACAACTTACTTATCAGTCACAGACCACCCATTAGGTACTGCAGTTGAGGTAGGAGAGAATGATGTATCTTTTGAGACTTGCCACCCTTTCATACTACTGCTTGTAGCTTTTGTAATTACTTTATCATCTTGTCCTGCTTTCACTCTAACAGATTGGTGCCACTTACTTTTACTATTATTACTACCATTCTCTGTCTTACCATTTGTTTCTGATTTACCATTTTGATACTTTATTGTACCTGTAATGGTGCTACAACTAGAACCATTCTGTGTCTTTATACATTGTGTTATATTAGTTTGATTTTGAGGTACACCATTACCATTCGTTTTTGTTACAGACTTTTGCACTTCTTTAGAACTAAGAACTATTTTAGGTGAACTACTTTTTATTTGAGTACTTTTTTGTGTACCATTAGCAGTACTAGGAGAAGTGTTGATTTTTGCTGGAATACTTGAATTTGTATGACTTTTTAATGTTGCAATTGAATTAACATCTTCTTCTTCACTAGACCCATCATAAGGAACCAAACTATTTCCATTTAAAATTTTTCCATTTTTAATATGCATAATTAATCTTGGTTGAGACTTATCTTGTAATTTCTGTGGCAATTGTGGTCCAATAAAATTTGTGTTTTTTTGAACTGTGTACTGAATTCCTGCATTTTTATTTGTTGATATTTGTAAATTTGTTTCCGAATTATCAATATTATCTTTGCTAGTTGATGTACCATTAATTGATCCATTTAATGAAAGCAATCCAGATGTTGATGCTTTCGAAGTTATAGTTTTATTCATAGGACTACTCGATGAAAATAATGTATTATTTGCAGTCATTGTACCATTTAATTTAACAGTCTGTTGAGTTTGAACCTGAGAGTGTGTTTGTTGTTCCATTTCGAAGATCATTATATATGCATTTGTACTGAGTACATTACTCAAGCTAAGTGGACGAACCTATGTAAATGGTATTTTTAGTAATTAGAACTAACACAGTTATTTTATAAATAAAAAAATATTACTGATACATACACAAGAATCATCAAAGGAATAATATTGGCCTGTTGAAACCTTAGCAACTGCAGTGTAATGCCCACAGTTTACTGATGGACCCATATGTGTAACTATTGACATAAGTTTATATGTAAGTGGTTGTGTAGGTTCTCCTGGTTCTTTCCACAGATAAGGGCCCATGTCTATGGTTTGCTTGAAACCTATATGTTTAGATATTTTTCCTCCTAGAACGCTGAATCTTTTTAATTGTACACAAAGTACTTTAGGAGGTCGTTCTAAGCTAAATTGTTTTGTAGCAGGAACTCTTCTTTTGCAAGCTTCGCATTTATAATCATTGTTATCTAGTTGTTCACGACTAAAATAACTGCTTAATGCTTCATCCAAAGTACTTGCTTTACGTATATCAACTAGTAAGTCCTGTAAAGATTTTAAAACACTTAGTTTATTATACATTTAAAATAATAGTATTGTTACTTAAAAAAATATGTTTACTTGAAAGTGTTGAAAGGTAGTAGAAACATGTCTACATTGCAGGCACTTTACTTCAGTGCGAATATAGCCACCAAAAATTTGATTAATAGGTGTTGTTTCTTTAGAATAATTATCTAGTTTGCTGGCTTTGTGTCTTGTTAAATAAGCTTTTTCCATGCCTTCTAATAAATAACGTAAAAACTCATGTGCATCTTCTTGCTGTCCTGGTACCATGGTTCGACAAATAACTAATAAACAAATATGAAACATAAGATTTAATAATAATTGATTAACAATTATCAATACTTCATAATTATTTAGTACTCACGTTTTAATTTATTGTATATATAGAATGGCTTAATTGCACATCCTGATTTTTGATGACTAAATTGTAAAGTTTTAGCCACTGCACATGTAAGGCATTCTCCACCTCCATCTAAAACTAACCTATTATCAAAATATGATACAAAACTATGGAATTATAATTTTATTACTTTTTTTCTTTTAATTTTTAGAATATGTAATGCTCCAAATTTTAATAACTTACCATTTTGTTCACATTTTGATGTATGATGTGAATCAGATAATAACCAGTTAACAAGTGCTGGTACGTGAAACAAAGCTTGAAGAGTACTATTTAAATAACATGTATTTCCAACATTGTGCATGCCAGCTCCAACTGGAAATGTGCCCTTCCATCCTAGACTAATTTTCTTTGGAGAATATAAAGTAACAGTTGGTTCTGGTAAGCTGGGTCCTTTAGGCACTCTTTCACTTTTCTTTGTATAATTTGTTCCATCTTTTACTTTGTCATCTGAATTTTCTGAATTTGGTAAACTTAATACAATATATTTGGCTTTAAGCTGATCTAAAATTGTTGTTTGGTAATCATCTACTTCTTTGTATTGAATTTCTGATTGAAGAATTCTTGATGCACTTGTAACTAAATTGGCTGATAAGTCATCTGATGTTTTGGATTGACCAGAATCCAAACTATGGCGGAGAGTAGCTGTAACTGGGTCACAAATGCTTACAGCAGGCATTTTTACTTTACTTTACTTTATGTCAAATTTTTATTATCAGTTCCACCTGCATAAAACATATGTAAAATGACATAATACTTAAGAACACAATTTTAAATCATTTAAATAAATGAAAAAGTTCATGTTGCACAAATAAATTTATATTAACATCTTAACTTTAATATTAATAAATAAATAAAAATGTTGACTTTTCATAATACTTTCATTAAATTGGAAATACAAATAATAACAGTTATAACAAATTAAATAATTTTTTGAACTTTGTTATTAAAAATGTGAACATTCATTATTTTTGCATAACATGTAGAATAATAACATAATTATTACACAAATTATTCAAATGATCGTATTAAGAATAAATAAAATTTTTCACAACACAATCGAACACAACTGAAAATATGAAGTTATTACAAACGCACGGATTTTACAAATATAGAGATAAAACTGTTAATTTCACTATTAATTCGTTTCTAATTGCATTACTAGTAATGTTGAAATAATAATATGTGAATTATTCAATATGAAGTATAAAAAGACGAAATTATGTGATACTTTTCCCATAATTACACGACATCAGCCCCAACCTTTAATGAAGTACGCTAAAAGCACGCGGCATGCAATAGATATCGCGCCAACTGATACATTGTTTACCTTTTCTTTGTGATTATATACGTTATAGCTTATACAAATAATTTTTGTCAATAGTATTATAACACATTTCGCACTATAAATGATATTTTTCAACCATGACCACGTAGAATCACAATGCTATCGATTAATTCGAAATTCCACGCGCTTACGTGCCTCGAAACGGTTACCGGATGAGTTTAACTGAGGGCGCGTGTCTCCGGCCACGAGTCGTTTTTTCCCGCGTACTTTGTTGCACTTACCCCACTCTTGTTTAATTCACATACAACAGTGACAATAATTTCAATAAAAAACACTATTAAGATTAACACGTGTCAATATTACACGACATTTTTTGAAATATTAGTTATCATTATACGAAATCAAGGCCCATCCTTTATCGTCATGTCAGCCATTTGCAATTACATCGGTAGCCATTAAACTCTTTCCGTTGGATTCTATGATTCTATTGAGGGCGCCCGCCTGAAGCATGAAGTCTCATTTCTATGTGTAGAAGTTGTTAAACTTACAATTACCATTCGTAGTGAAAAATTTGGAATTATTTGATATGTAAATACAAATTCTACGAAAGTCTTATATATTTAATCTAATTTTATGATTTCCAAGTATTTTAAGTAATCGTGCTTTAATTTTATAATTTTAGTTAGATATGTTAAAAATATAATTTATAAGCAATTTTATTATACTTAACAAGTGTAAATAAATAAATAAAGTATTACAAATAAAAGTTATTTAGATTTTATATTTTTCTGTTTTTTCTTTAAACTCCTGCTATATTTTTTCAATAATCTGGCATTAAAATTGTATCCATCTGTAATATCATATTATCAAAACTTTGACACAAATTAAAGCCAAAAACAAGCCAAACCTTGTTTTCATCAGGCTTTACTACAATTTTAAAATCAATTGGTGTTACTTTGGTTACAAAACTTAATGTCTTTTTGGTTCAAACTTTGATATAAACTTTTGTGTGTTGCTGCTATTAATGTAGTAATCTGATACCAATTTTATAACATATTAGTGAAAGGTTTGCAGTATACATTTCGACAATCTAGCATTGATAGATAGGCCAGCGGGGCAATATTTTGAATTGAAAGGTTGCTTTAAAATCATGAAAACGAAATCTGTGTTGAAAAGTATATCCTTTGTTTTACATTTCATGCAATACTCTATATACGTATTTATTTATATATTATAGAAAAACAAAGTCTTAAATGAAACAAATTTTTTACTTCTGGATATTTTTACCATAAATTTGTTAATCAGATTCGATGAAAAATTGATCATCCATAAAATTTATTTATAATTATTCTTATACAATGAATTAAGAAATGTTATATATAATAAATTCTTTTGTTTTCAATAGACAATGTATCATACAATTAACAAATGACTATCATTTCTTGAAATTTTAAACGCATATAACTTCTTAATTTGTTGATTTTCTAACAATTAGAACCATATTTTCTGTTATAATAGTATCTTTATTAATGGCTATCGATAATCTTTGCTTACAAAATATACAGGTTAACACAATTTTTAAGCGACAAGATAATAATATCCCAGATAAAATATTTTTAACGTATAATAGTAATAGCAGTTTTAATACGTTTACGATGGCGAAAGGGAACATCGATATTCGATTACTGTTGCTTTTCGTTTTTACTCTTCCATTTTAATTAATACATACCAAATTTGCTGCAATACTTTATTCCTATTTGCATTTTTTAAAAAACGATACAAATTTAATTTTTTAAGTAAGTAACGCTACAAAATAATTAAAATATGTACTTAATTGACCGAGGTTTCTTTATTCGAAAATGATAAAACCAATCTATACTTATATTCTTAATTATATTTTAGGAGATCTATATTATTTTTCAAATATTTTCTGGCAGTGATAAAACAGACTAAACTTTTCATTAGAAAAGTTTGCTTTATCCCAGTTGCTTTGGCAAGAGCTGTCCTTTTTACTAATCATAAGTCTTCGAATATGCTATCGAATAGAAAAGAAACTCTAACAAAAAGTTTAGAGACTTTTACCGTATGCTTCGAAATTTATGATTATGAAATGATATGTAATTACATTGCATTGTTTAGAAACAATGTTGAGAGAAATTTTGATAGATACGACGATGAAAAGTTACGCCATCGTGAACGTTTTATCATTATTCCATAAATATTATTGTGATATTTCTAATTTTAAGCTTATCGATAGAACTTTCTCGATTACGTGTATTAATCGGCAATACGATAATGTATTCGTGCCGTTGCAAAATTTTTTCTTGCTTTAAGCCGTTTTTCTTAAATTTCTGTGTAACGTATAGCGCTTAGTTAATTCGTATCTGATAAACTCAAGTTTCGTGGTTAAATTCGGCCATAGACTATACGTATGTGTAGTTAAGTAACTTTAAGAGACAATTACAATCATTAAAAATTAATGTAGCGCTATGAACTCAATTTTAATTTAAATATGTTAAACAGTAAGAAGTAAATGTGAATAAATCAGTTTTAGTTAAATACGAAATTTTTACTAAATTTTTGAAATCCCCGTCAACAGATCAATTACTTTATTTCTTTTTATCAGATACGGATTAAAAATCATTCACCAGTAACTTTAATTAAAATTCGTCTTAACAGTTTCAGCGTAACATTCCAATTGGTCATTAAACGGCTACCTGTATGATAAGAATAATTGAATGTTCTCGATGACCAACCAAAAAGTCATCATTGCGCGTTAATAAACTCAATCTACCCCTGTTATTTTTATCACCTTTATGTCCTGTTATGTATCCTAATATTTACAATAAAAGTACTCAGCATGTACCGTGATGTACTATGGAGTAATCTGAAGATGTATGCGCAATATGCTTTCAATTCCTTCTTCTAGCGTTAACAAGCGATCAAAAAAAAAAGAAAGGAAGCTTTGATATTAAAATGAGACGATTCGTGTGATGATATCGGCATTCGACGGCAGAGACGATCTCATAGAGCACCATTATAAAAATTCTTATAGCTAAGTGTGTGCGTTGAATGACTTAATATTAAGCTGGATGCCAATATGCAACAAGGAACCTGTTTTGCTTCATTATCATAGTTATCCTACTTAAATAAAAACGACGAATATCTAACGCATTCTTATCACTATGATTTAGGTTTATAGTTTGATGAATTCATGGAAAATTGTTAAACATGATAAATAGCATGGAAATTAATTTTACAGAAAATTATAGAACGAAACAGTTTCGATGTCGAAACTCGCGTTCGATGAGAAAATTAGCACAATTATATTTCTCTTGTTAATTACTAAAAATATTTGTTACATTATGAGAATGATCTTTTCCTTGTTGCACTTTGTCCAGATACGCGTCATGTTAAATACTACCATGGGACAAATATCTTAGGGAGAAATACAATTCGTCTTAGGACGATGAAACGCCAGAGACAAAAAGGAAACGATGGTTTTACAAGTTGAAACTATAAGAAATCATGGCTTTAACGATGGCATCTCTATCTCTATCGTTCCATCGCGTTCTACACACGAACGAAACGAGTTCGCCAAGAACAGAGATGAATCCAAATCTTACACATGTACATACGATTTCCCCCAAAAATATTTCCTTCGTCTTTTCTCCTTTATCTATTACAAATCACTTCACGTTCGAAAATAAATTGCTTGTTTGCTTGCCTAGAAACGTATTCGTATTTTATTCCCTCATCGAAACTATTCGTGTTCGCTAAACTCCTCCTAAGGTATAATGTATTTATTTATGTAAAGGAAGCGGACATCTTATAAATTAAGGCAAACATCTCGCCCACTGTAGAAGGAAATCTCAGCAAAATGGGATGTCGTTCGATAACAAACGAATGTTCGGTAGCGGTGTATCTAGCGTCGTTTTAATTGCTCTTTCCCTTTTTTTCTTTTCTTTACTTTTTTTCTGTTTTTTTTCTTTTTTATTCTTCCCAGCTGTATATACTAATGGCAATGAAAAAATAGTTATCTACGTATCGCTTGCTCGATAGATATGTTTCCTTCAAGATTCATCGCTTGTTGCAAAAAAAAAAAAAAAGAAGAATCGCACAGGCTATCTCATTGATCTTCGATCGATAGAAAGAAGTGATCGTTAACTAAATTGTAAAACGAAATCGATTATCCTCTTAAGTTAAAATATCCTATGTTCCAGTTTTTCATTTTTTAAGCTATATTGATGTATTCGAGGTTTCACTAAAATCGACCTCGAAATTTGCTTCTTACTTTTCAAATAAAATTAGAAATAGTTCAATTTATTCGTCTTAACTGCTTTTCAAGCAATGTTATTAATTTTAAATAATTGAACTTCAGTTTTCGAATATTTCGAAACGCTAGGCAGGATATTTTAACTCGGGGTGGCAGTACAGTGGAACTCGGTTTATAACAACGTAATGTTAGCGATGCCTGATCAATTGAACACTTCAAGAACAAACGTTTGTCTGATTCTATTTATATGAACGTGAATTCCTGTTATTTGAACTCGGAATCTGGATGGTGGGGGAAAATTAGGTGAACTTCTGTTACATGAACGATCTGGTTGTTTAATTCAACTTGTCCCCCAAAGAGGTTCATATAAACAGAGCTCCGCTGTACGTAATATATGTAATTTATTACACACGCATCGTAACTGGGATTAATTTGTCATCGAATTGTGAAATTAACAAATTCAACGTCGTCATTACGTTTCATTGGATCGTTTCGAAAGAATATTCACGTAATTGATCGAGGGTTTGTTAAAATTTCATCAATCGAGGACCAAGGAGGATCGGATTTTGAAACCGCGACTATCGCCCATGAGCGAAAGGAAAACAATTGCAAGCGCGAATTGTTGCTCGGGAATCATTCGAAATAAACTCTACGTCGACTATCCACGTTCTATAATATGTTTCCTTACTTATAGTAACTTACGTTAGTTACGTAGTGTTATTGTTTAACCTTACGTCTCGTTATCGTTACGACTATCAGCGATCATTGAAAAACGAAACCGATTTTAATTACTTACGTAGTTGCTTTTACGCAAACGAACTCGGTTAATTAAGCTGCATCCACTTATATCTACTCCCGATGAAAGATGGTTTAATGCTACTTAAACGTTTATTACGCTATAAGCGCGAATTCGTCGTCTTTTTCTTTGCTTTATGAGAGGACACCACGCGCATCGTTTTCGTTAGCCGTCGATAAGAAAATTGGTAAAAATTCCGAACGACAGATTTCTCGCGGTGATAGGGGTGGTCGGATCCGTTTTGTACGCCCAGACGACTAATGGTTGTCGATCGATATTATACAGATAAAATATTAAATGGTTGCTTTTAAAGGTGATCCTGTATTCCGCACGGATACGAATTTTGTTGCCTTTTTTTCACAGATACACCTGAACGGTACAAATCAGTGTTAGTTAAATCGTGGTGCATGTTATATTTGGATTTTAACCGTTTGAGTGCTAAGAAATTTTCTTGTGTGTATGTTAAAAGTGCGGGATGAAATGCGTAGTTATTTTTTTTGGAAAATAATAAAAACAGCAATAATTAACTCTAATTGTTATATAAGAAGTAATTCTTAGCAAATAAAAATTTTTAGATTTTTCTCTTCATATTATAGTCATTTTCAGATAAAGTAGAATTTGGTGCGTTTTGTAATTATCAGTGTAACGCTTATCTTAAAAAGATGAAAATAATTTTTAATTTTTATATTATCAAGGATCATAATTGAATGACATTAATACAAACTGAAATTAATATGAACACAACCGCTTTCATTATAGTAACAAACAGCAGCGCGATCGCGCTTCGCCGCACTCAAACGGTTAAAGTTTCGCAAACCGAAGAAAAATTTTGATGTCGGAGCACGTTCCATTACTGCGTTCAGGCTTACGTGATTCATTCGTGTTGTTAAATCAATACATCGCCTTTTTTCCTTTCCGAACTTCACCGGAACCAGGTTTCTCTGTTAGAATTTGTGAATGAACGTTTCATCAGGCTTTTCAAACTCGTTATGCAATTACCGTGGGTTCTCACGAAGTTTTTACACAGTAGAAGGATCAAAGCTGTAATGAACATGTTGGCAGAGCGTTCATCATGTAAATCACGCGAACCTATTATGATCTGGGCGTGTAACGAGAACCGATCGTTGGGACATGAGCTATCGATTATATTACGCATGAAATAGAAAATGTAATATGATTCTAACAGCCTTTCTGGGATCGATACGATCGTTTTTTTTTTCTCGAGCAATCATCCTTAAATTCAACAATGTTCAATCCCCCTTCGAGAATCTCGTTCACCTCGTCCTCTTCGTAACACACGAACGAGCAGCCTTAACGCCTATGGACTAAGCCTAAACATCCATTTATGTTTCGTAATATGAAGCACATCATTTATTAATAATCGTCTCTCGGGTATGTTTCACCGTTCGATTTTCTTCATCGAACATCTTCCGATCGACTACGCTGACGATCAATCAAAACCACGACATTTATCCAAAATTTACCCGTGGAACAGAGTGTCACGTTACCTCGTGTTCCACGGTCTTATGTTCAACGGGCACACCACGATGATGAACCGCGGTTACATTCGTCTCTGTCATCCCTTCACGTTATGGTACGACGTATCGTTGCGCGATGAAAAATCTTGAGAACACCTGCACACGTATAAATTCCTTTATCGGTGAACCCGTGAAGAGGATATCGCACGGACGACGCCGGAAATCGTTGAAAACGTGTGCCGAAAGGATCGGTTGATCGGTGTCCCAATGAAGCACATAAAATTCTGATGCCAAGCACAGTAATGACGATCATGCGTATGTATCTGTACCTCGTTACTCGTGAGATTAGTTACTAATTTAAAAGACACAAGTATATGTTTATACCTATATACGTATCGTGTATCGCAAACCCTTTTTCCTCGCTTTAACATCTTAACTCTCTCAATCGAATTTGTCGATCATAAAAATATTTCACGAAATATATCGTCGCTCGTAAAATTCACTAGGTTATCAGAACGTTCGCGAAGTATCTCGGTTTTCGTTTAATTTTTTTAAGCTATCCAAATATCCACGACTTCCTTTCTGCGAGTCTTAACGACCCCTTTTCCCCGTTCGAAAGTGTATCTCATCGAACACAGACAGTATTGACAAGAAGTGTGTCATGGTAATTTAGCAGGAACTCGATATCTGATAGTGAGTATCGTTCTTTCGTGTATTTGGTTGTCCCGTACACGTGTATGTACGTTTTTTTATTAAAGGAGCAGGAGGATGTTGAAGAAACCGTGCTGGGTAAAATCGCGGGAGAGAATACGAAGTCGTCGATGATTTTATTTACTACAGAGGATCACGGTTTAACTAGATATGGCTTTTTTCTCTTCAATTTACGAGGCTCCTCCTTCGTCTTAACGAGACAACTTACATCAGAAATTCTCTCCCCCTTCTCTATTTTTTTCAAATTCGTTTACAGCTACTACTTAATACTCGAAGATATGTGCAAATACATTATGTGGTGATAGATTTCTTGCGTGAAAGTTTTCCACTTAAATTGTATTACTGGCAAGTGAACGAGCACGAAGGCCCGACTAAAAATATTCTGCGTGTTTGTGTTGACTATTAACAAGGCCGCTCCAAGCTACGTGATTCGCTTGATCGTTTCCAAATCGCGCCTCAAACATCACGCATCGTCGATGCACAAAATTTTCCAACCTCTCCCCCTCTTTTCCACTCCTTCCCCTTCTATTCCCCGATGAAATGATCAGTTGCAATGAATTAATCGAGTGTCGTAATTAATCTAACTTTTTTTCATACAAAAGATTTTTATCGACATACAACTTTGTTTCCTTTTTCTGTTGTCACTGCGACACGTCGATCTAGATATATATTTTTCTCTTTTCGTTTGGTAACGCTTAAACGGGTTAACGTACTTGAGAGTCAGACTTGTATCTTGGCGATTTGAACACAATAAAGTCTCAAAACAAATTGCTTTTTTGGTCTCTTATGGTGAACGATGTTCTGAACAATCGAGAACTTTCAGTGATCGTTAGCCGTGAAGCAGCCTTAGAGTGTTCCTGACGATAATTTTTTAATTTTTAATTCTCTCCTATTGTTTCTCTAAAAAAGTTCCTTCAAACGGAGATTTATATACGAACGACAGACTGACTGGTCTCCTCGACGACGAGTACATCTATGTTGCTCGCCTCGAGGGACGACCAGTCTTGTCGTTGGTTCAATCTTGAACGAGCACAACGAAAAGGTAGATAGATCCCTTTCAGAGTCGTGTTTAAGTGCGATTCTCGTGTCAAGTCGATATCGTTATGTTGTTACGCTACTCTTACTCTTATCTAACAATTAAATGGTGCGGAGACTCGGTCGAAAACATATACGAACCGCGTGCACGGTGTGTTCTCGCAGTTCTTGACGATCTGCGAGCCAAAACTATCGATCACAAAATCGATCGACTAAGTTTAACACGTTTAACACGCTATCCCTGTTAAAAATCCGAGCAAGGAAGCAGGCGTGTGTGCACTTACTCCGGAACAAAAGAAATGTCCGCGCGTGCTGAACAGAGATACATAGGTCCTAAATGTGAATCGAGAGAGTTTTTGAACGACGATCAAAGGAAGGCAGCCGATTATTAGGTCCCTTTTACTTCATTTTACGCGGTTCGAGGTCCCATTCACTCGTTCCTCTCCTGAACTTCCAGCCGAGATAAGACTGCCTGCAAGCATCCTCATTCATTCAGTCCACTCGCAAAGAAAATGTCACGTTCGCCCAATTGATCATCATTATCACCATTCACGACATCATCACATCGTGATTAAGGTTCCAACGTGTCGAGTTCTCGTGTCTTCCTTAACTGCCTCGTCGGATGTTCTTCGATTCACGCTCGAATCTCCACTGAACGGTTTCCTCGAAATAACTGGACCCGTGTCCACGAAGCAACAACTGTCGATTAAACGAAAAGAACTTGGCCGTGCTGCGTTTGCGGGCGATTCGATCGCGAGTGCTTGAAGAAAAGAGCAACGTGATCGTTCTTGCGCCTGTGGCGTTTCACTGGATCGCTTTAGAGAACACCACTTGCACCAAGCTAAAGGCAGGCGTGCGAAACCTTCGTAGAAAGAAACATCTTTTGCGGTGTGCACGATTAGTCGAGAATCGATTATGGTCTAGAGGACCTAGCTGGCCGATGAGCCAGTTCCTTACGTTTTGCCTTCTTCCTTTAAACCAGACTATGTTCGCGAGAGTCATAACGATGCGTGTAAAGAATGGATGAACTAGTTCCTGGCGACGTCGATGATGATGGTGTGTTCGAGCACGGTGGTGACGATGGATGGGCCTTCTTCGAGGCCGACAGTACCTAGGTATTGTGGCCCTGTTTACGAATTTTGTTCTCCAGGGCGGATGTTGGTCGGCCGACGAGGTCCTCCAGTTCGTCTGGCGTCAGAACCGTGAAGTCCCTGTATGGAAAAATGAATTTATGCATCATATCATATTACTGCACTTGCATTTTTATTTGACTCGGCTTTTAATTATTTTTTGAACTTTTTGAGTTTGTTCTATTAGGAATTGCCTGTGTTTTCTTCTTTTGGATAGAATATAATCTGTCAAGCTTTGAAATTTATTAATTTTCCCTCGATTAGTGGGAGTTATTTAAACTATCGAGACATTTTTTCTCAGATATTTTGAAATAACTGTTAATCGTCGTAGATACAATGAAACTGCTGCAGCTAATCTGTACTAAAAGAATTAAATGTCTTCACTGTGTTTTATGTAGTAATTTCCAAATTTTCTGATGTATTCGTACGTAAATCAAAAGTGACAGAAAATTATAGAGATGTTTACTTGACAAATGATTATTTCTTATCGATGTATTTAAGCATTAGCGTTCTTAATCAATGGTAACAAAAGAATTACGTAAATAAATTAACAGGTTAGTTACGCGTGAGAATTCAAGGTTCTCATTCATGTTGTTTTAATTGATTTGTTCTCACCTGTGCTGCGCCAGCAGCATGTCTATGCTGGTGACACTTCTTTGATGTGTCCCATCCTTCTGGGCAGCCTTTTGTTTCTTGATGCATAAAGCTCTGAGCGGAGCAAGGAACACGCCAACTACCAACAAACTGCATCCGACGACAATAAGGGCGGTCGAGTTTTGTGCAGCCTCTGCTCCAGGTGCAAGTTGCACCAGGCCTACCACCAATACCACCGCACCCAACAGCAACGACCCAACCACCACGTGTAAAGAATTGACCTTCGAAAATATAGAAGAAACTTCAATCAATAATCAGCTTCATCGTTTACACTTTGTGCTGTGTATCGGGCCATGCTACGAGTAATGAGTATATTAAAACGTTGACAGTGGAATAGAGAAGATTTTGTTTTAAAAGGAAAGGCTGAAAAATTAGTGAACAACTGAATCGTAATTGTAAGAAATGAGGAAAGATATATTTGTTGTAATTTTCTTGGAAAGCAAGAGATGTTCGTAATTATTTGGGTTTTATATCTTAAGGCATGATCTGATAATGGAATGTATTCTTATGTCTCAGGAAAATAAAGTTGATTATTTATGAAGCTTTATTATAAAATATGAGGATATTTTTTCCTGGTCAGGAAAAGCCGTTGTTTTCCTTTCACTATTACATATAAATGGAATAATATCCTATTTGAAATTAAATGTATAGAACTATAGCTACTTATAATTAATATAGGTTATTCGATTCTTTTAAATATTTCAGCTACGTTACAGCTTCAGTATTTCATTATTTAAAACAAACCTATAAAAGGTTTATTTAAAGCTGTGCTAGCAACGTTAACGAGCTACAAATTTGCTGAACGCGAAGCTCAACTTTGAAGGTTCCTCTTTGTGAGGAACCCTCCTCTAAGTATAGCGTTACGCAAAAGCAAACATTGTTTCTACTACGTCGCATACAAGTGAATCGACTTAATTAGAAATACAATTCTTGAAATACCTTGTTGCTGCGGATTTAAATAAAATAATGACGAAACCTCGATGTGTAACTCTATTTTACAGAATGTACAAGCAGATATTTTCTATTGATTCTTTGTACTTATCGAACAAAAAGAATCATAACGCTTAGGAAAAAGGAGCGAATATTTACGCGACGATCAAACGACGAAGAGCAGGATTGTGGACGCGAGACAGATGAAAGAACTTTGAGTGCTTTATTGTGCTTTAACCTTTACGCCTTGACTACGTGGTGCACACCAACAAAATGGATTCCAATGGGATCTCTTTGTCTACGAAGAATAAATATGGTTAAGTTAGTTAAAAAATTTCCACGAAGGGTCCTGGATGCGTAGTTCCTTTGAACTTCATTTCTTTCGCGTTCAAGGATTTCTGAAAGTATTTTGGAATTTTCAAGGTGTGCGCAGGAAAAGCATTTTCATTGCCAAAAACAGAGAAATTCGAGTTTCGTGTTTTTCCATTGATATAACTTTCTATATATTCGACAACATCAAGTTTCAAGGCTAAACCTTGAAGATTTTAATTAATTCCTTGAATTACGCCATTTTAGCTGGCTAGCAGATTTAAATTTAGCTCGCAGCCACGCAACGTTGTTTACAGGAACACCAAAACTGTTGTACATATCTTCCTTATTTAGAGAGATAATACGACAGTATTTATTAAAATTGGTTATTTATATGTGTAACGAAATTCCTTTAACTATAAATATATATGTTGTAAATCTTTGTACATAAATTGTTACAATTTTAACTTTAGGATTATAAAACAGTATTGCTTCCAATTTTTCATTAATATGAAAATTTTAGTATATCTTAATTATCGAACGAATTATTGGCAAATTTCAGATATTAATAAAATCATAGAGTACTAACGAATTTTTCTTAAAACTACATTGGACGTGATTTTTTATAAACTAAGAAGCTGATTTTCCTAATTCAATTAAAAAAAAAATATTAATAATAATTCTAAGTCATACAAGAAATTGAATTAAACAAAGTTTGTTTAAAATAATTTGTGTTTTTTTTATTTCAATAAATAATTGAAGAATAGAGGCAATTATATTGACGAAATCAAATACTATAATTGTTTGATAGAAGCAAAAAAAGCAATTATATTAATAGTGAAACAGAAATTTTTAGAATCAAACACACATCAATAAATGTATCTGAGTAAATATCTCTCGTTGTTCAATGTAACGTCATGAAAATATCAACAAAGTGTTAATAAATTAATGTGCAAAACAAGAACCAGTGAACATTTTAATACGGATCAAAGATTTCACAAAAGCTGACTGTTTTCATAAATATACAGAGTACTTAACGAAACGTACTGGTTCAGCTATATTTTTTATCAAATCTTATTGCAAATTTCTTATATACTTTTTGGATTCTAAAACTGATTAAATTATTGTATACTCCAATCACACGAAGAAAGGTATAATGGAAGGAAAATATTTGATCATTCTCATGAGTCACTGCATCCTTCTCGATCATTTCGTATCAAACAATCCCGTAGACACTTGCAGACCTAAAAAAAAATCCCGATTACTCCATAGTGTGTAGGGTATGTCGTAAAACATCGTCAACAATGGCTCAACGTCTCATTGGTCTATTATTACCATCGAGCCTCTATCAACAACGAAGAAGAAGACCGTCGTTTAGATGTAAAAAAAGAGCAACTAAATTTAGTGTCAATCGTCGGGGAAGGATGTCCATAAAAATTACCCTGAGAGGATCAGCGGGGGTACAGACGGGGAGAGAAAAATAAATCCCGAACAAGACTTTGTGTGCTTTATCGCGCAGTTACAGGCCGCTTCCACAGAACGCCCACCAGTTTTCAATGACGTCACTCTCTCTGCACACCGTGGAGATATTCCATTTCTATCACGGTAATTTGCCGAGCGACCACAGCACCGCGAAATGCAGCACGTTTTCCGGCGAACAATTATGCGAAGGAAAATTCGCTGTTAATTCGCAACCCCCCTCCCGCGAACCGAAGCAGTCGCGAGGGATTCATCGAAGAGCAATCGAATCATTGCATCCCGTTGCTCTTGCAAGAATAATGGAACACGTACGGGGGAATAAAAATTGTTGAAGAATTCCAGGGAAACGCGCGCGTTCTCTATTGGGGCTTTGTGTTTCGTGAAATTTCGCGGGAAGCGGAAGACAAAAAGTGAATGGATAGATTCCTAGAACGAATTTTTAGATATACTTCTTTGAACGGCAGGATACTTGTTTTGCAATTCGATGAAACCACAGAATACAATAGAGCTTTCGATATGCGAACTAATATGACGACGAAAAAGTGTTCAGATGAAAGAATTTTCAAATAATAGAGCAATTACCTTTTGTAATACTAAACTTCGTTTATTGAAATGGATATTCAAAAGGTTAACAGTTCGTTGAAATATTTGATAATCCTATATATTTTTCATTGTTAAACTTCATAATTTTTAGAAATAAAGAACTATTGTTAGGTGATGGTCTGTTCGAATAATAGGGTATTGTTATTGGAAAAAGAGAAAAGTGTTTTTAAATAAAAATTAAGTAACAAATAACTAGCCATTCTTTAATTTCAATATTATAGTTATGTAATTTTAATCGTCGGTTGATCAGCAAAATGCAACTACATTATTTTCTTTTTCGATGAAATTTTATAATTCAGGGTGGATTATTACTTTGGATTATTATAATATATATAATAAGGATTATTAATCGATCGAATTATTTATTTTCAACATAACAGTATATTAAGGTATTTATGTTGCAAAACTTTTTGCTTAAAACTTGCTTTATGTATACGGTGTGCAATAAGAAAATTTCATCGTATGCTTGATTAACAACGAATCATCACAAGCTGCCAGGGATGTCGATGGTGTCTCATCAAGAAATTGAATAGTGATAATGTATTTCATTTGCAGGAAACACGACCATGGAAACACTACTACTGTCCATCCTATTCTATCCTTTCCCTTGAAATCTGTATGAAAGAACCTGCCAGAGGATGATCAACGAGTTATGTCGAAATCAGTCTTCCGTTATCCTGTCGAAACTGTCAGAATATGTTGAATTGTTGGCTATCGTTACCGGTTGAATCAAAGTGATTATCAGTTCTGGACCAGTTCTTCCCCAACAAGCATGTATTGGGTTGGAGGAAAAGTTCTGTCGTATTTTAAATAGGCAGGTAATTTTTCTTGTAAATAAAATAAAACATTTGGCTAGTGAGTCATTGGGAATTTTTTTTGTTTTTTTACCTGCTGTATAATATAATAAAAGGAGTCCTTTTTTACCGTTCATCATTTACTTGTGATATTTAAAGTGAAAAACATGTCAGTAGATAAAGTGTATTTACGACACTGCATTTTGTATGAATTCCAAAAAGGAAGCAACGCATCGGTTGCATGTAAAAATTTACGTGCGGTATTTGGAAAAGATATTGTAAATGTTCGTACTTGTCAAAGATGGTTTAGCAAATTTCGTTCCGGGGATCTGAGCCTCCAAGAAAGTGATCGATTTGGACGACCATCCAAGATCGATAATGATGCTTTGCGATCCATGTTGGAAAATAATCCACATTTAACAAGTCGAGAAATTGCAGAAGAGTTTGGCATTCATCATACAACTGTTGGAGATCACATTAAATCTGTTGGGTTTGTGTTAAAGCAAAGTGTTTGGGTTCCACGTGAATTAACGGAAACGGAAAATACGACAGAACTTTCCCTCCAACCCAATAATTTAAATCGGTTTCGTTTTATAATTTTCTAACAATTTTGTGATTTTTTATTACCATCGAAAATTTGTTACTACTCGTTGTAACACTGAATACATCGATAAAGTAACGTTTAAAGATTTTTCTATTTTTAAAGAAATATAACAGGATACTTGTTAATATAATAGAATTCAAATGATGCTGTGTTGCAAAGGGAGGTTGCAGAAATAACATAAGAATTACGAGGCAAGAATTGCAGATAAAACTAAAATTAGTGGAGTCCAAAGTTAAAATTTCGTACACATGATTACTTCATAGATTATGCTTCCTTCGACTGTTTGCTTCAACCTTCACCTTTCGGAGTCTGGCGGAAAATAACGGGCCTCGCTACTGCGCTATACTGCGTTAGATTCTTCTTGCTTTCTTTGCACAAGTGATATCGATCGTTGTTTTTATCAGTATCGAGTAGTAGGTGTCGAATATTTCCGGCTTGGTAGACGAAGGAGATGCTTTGCTTCGATTACGTTTTCCAAGGATTTGTCAAACGATTAATACCACTTTTCTAATTGCAATCGACCTTATCTTTTTACCTTCCTACGTGATACAACGGGAAATATTTGCTACGTGTTTAGTCTTACGAAATGAAGTTAATTTTTCGTTGCATATTATAGAATTTTATATATAATTTAAAACAATTTCACGGGGAAAATTATTTCGAATTCAGTAGAATTCCAAATATTTATTTGTAGCTTCATACATAATTTAATGCGTTTCACGAATGTGTTCTTTCGTTTCGATTTAGTCTGAATTATTATGAACAATTTTATCTCAAACGCTTGATCTCTGAATGTAAACGTTAATTAATAAAAACATATTAATTTTTAATGCGTTATTTAAACTCAAATGAATTTTTTAGATACCTTACTCCATAGTTGAATTTTCTACTTCAATGCAAGCAGTTTCAAGGATTGAAACGTTTTCTTGGATCTAATAGTTTTCAAGGTATTCCAAAGAATATGTCCTCTGCCATGTTTCTATTTATAAACTGAATTTATCTTTTCAATACGAATATCAACGTAAAAAAAAGTACACGTAGATATAATGTCAAGCATTTTTTTGTGAACTATTACACGTCATACATAAGTTTAATAAAAATCGTCGATCTATACTCGAATATAGTTTCTTTGAAACGAATAATTCTTTATAGTTACTTTTAAATTCTTCATAAAAATTCTATATAATTTCTTTGAAACAAATAATTACCAACATTGACTCTGATACATCTCTTGTATTTTCAATTTCCAATTTCGCATTAACGAGCTGTCTACCTCATAGAGAGGTATTATTTTAAAATTATTTCAAAATTACTTATAAATAATTACAAATTATTCAATTTTGTTTACAAATTTGCCAAAAATTAAAATTGAACTATAACCTCTGCGTACCTCTTTTCTCTAGAGAATCTTTCCCTTAACCCAGTTTCTGGCCAGCAATAAAAAATGTTAATCCCACCGAATTTCCGGGACCCTGCGTACAGTCGAAAGTTTTACCGTTTCGAGGGTAATTTGCCTTTGAAATCTCAAGTAGAAATCATTTGAAATTCATAAGCTGGGCTCGCAGTTTCCCCCTTTTTTTTTCACGAGTTTCCGCGCCCCGCCGGAAGATTTTCTTCTTCGCATACGCGCCAATGAGGAACTTCGAGTTCGCGCGTCCGCACGCGGATCACGTTCTCGCCACGTTCTTCACCGAACTCGGTCCGGAAATTCTATTTATAAAGAGCGCCGGCGGAATCTGATAAAGGGTACGACACAATTTCTGCTGGTAGACATCGGTTTTTCATTTTTGCCTTTCTTTTTTTCCGTTGAAAGCCGGTCGAAGGGTACATCCTGTTTCGCAAGCGACAAAGCAACGTGGGCAGCACGCTGGGCGTGGGGATGTCATAACGGTTACAACCGAAATCATTTAACCGGTTATTCTGATCAAATTTACTATTATTCGATAATCGGTTATTGGAGTTTGGTAACGGGTTAATTACTTTTTTGCATGCAAACAAGGTTAAAGTCATGTAATCGATAGTCACTTGTCGCGTGGACAATTTAGTAGATGTTTAGCTTTTGACTGTCAATGATTCAGAAAGAAATGAAATTTTTTGAAAACACAGGACAATGTACAAGAATTTTAGACAATTTACACGATGTTCTATTAATGATAATATTAACTTCTACTGATATGGAACGAATTTTTTGAAAGATTAGAAATGGAATTAATACTGAACTTCTAGACACACTAGTGTATTTGAAACACTATTTTTTTGAATAAATGAATTTTTATACTTTACATCCTCTACTTTAGTAGTTATAATTATTTGTAAGCAAATATATACAGATCATTGCGATTAATTGACTCGACAAGATTTCGTCTTTCTTCTTATTTTCTGTGGGTTCAAAAATACTTCAGTTAATTGGTAAAACAAGTTACCTACTGCGAAAATAATCGAAAAACCGGTTATTAAAACAATCCGATTATTTGACATCCTTAGTTGGACGTTACAGTAAAAAGACGTTAGATATTCAAGTATTTGTTAGTGTTGGAAAATTTTGAAAAATTTTATGTTGATCTTTTGTCGATGAAGTCTGAAAAATTCTAAAAAAATGTTCGACACTTTTCTGGAGAAACTGTATAAAAAATTGTGTAGAAAAATGGTGTATACGTTATTGAATAAAACAATAATTATACCAAAATATAAAGAAGTTTTGTTTCTTTGAATATCGACAAGAAGCTTTCCAGACAGCTTAACGCATTGTATTTTTAAGATGAAATGTAGATTGTGGAAAAATTATGATATATTCGTGCGTTGTTTCTGTATGCTAAAATGTACAATGTTTTTGTTGATAGCGTAAAATTACTTCTAGGTAAACAGGATATTTTCAGTTTTCCTTGGAAAACCTTGAAAGCATAATCCATAAGTAAAAATAAGAAAATAACACAAATAAAAAAATAATAGTATAATCCAATTATATTCAAACGTGACCTATATCTGTTGTATGAAATGTAGAACAAGGATGCGAATGTAATTAATAGCGATTTAGAAATTACAAATAATTTAATTTAAATAATGCAAAAGATATGATAGACAGTCCTTAAGAAAAATACAAACATTTTGTTTCTAATTTTAACTTTAAAGAAATAAAGTGCTTTTAAGTATAAGGTACGATCAGCTTATACGCTTCTTACTGATAAATACAATGATTCAGTTCGTGAGTCATCTTTTTAGATTCTCAGAAACAGAAACCCCTAACTTTTTGCAAACAATATAGCGTTGCCTTAGCAAAACATCAAACACTTCAGAGTCTCTGAAACATCTCGTAATTTTAACATGTAATAAAAATATTGTTTTATTGAATCACTTGAAATACCCCTTTCAACCATCCTAATTTCTCGTTTTTTTCGCGTATTATCTGCACATATTGGCCAAATAATTTTTGTTCGATATGTTTGCTCGTCTTTTCGTTTTTATTTCCAGATACAAGCTTCTCAAAAAAATATAGAACAGGTAACAGAAGCTGTGCGATGTTACGTCAATACGTAACATCCCACATCGGGAAACTCGGAACATTTGGATTAGAAGATGAAACGTTGCGTCAGCAATTTTCTTGAACACGTTCGGGCGTTGAAAGTGCACTTCAGTAGATTGAATACTTCTTGTCGAATGCAGTAAAAATGCGATTCTTGGAATAAGCGAGGAACGTTTGACAGCAGAAGACGAATAAAGCTAATTATCGAAGGAAGTTGTTGAAGTGGTTTTGGCACATCGTAAACAACCATTTTCCTAGTACGTCACTATTTCTCAATATCGTGCTTCAATTTTCATCGGAATTTTATATTTCGTGGAAATTTTGCTGCAGCACTTGATTAATCGATAATTGTTAAATACGTTACATTGTTTGGCTTACAAAGTTATTATTAGATTAGTCGTGTACGTAATTCGTTACGTTACTTTAACGAAAATATTGTGGTTTTGAAAAATTGGTTCACGTAATTAGATAAGGATATTATAAAAAATTTTGGTGAAAAATAGTCTTTTATTATTTTTATCGTTGGGCAAATATTCAGAAGGCAAGTAAAACGCTCATTTTTTAATAATACAGTCTGAAGATTTTTAACAGCAAAAAACTATTTAGTTTCTAAACGAATGAAAATAATGTTATAAATAATTCTAAAGTTTATTTCAGTACGTTTTGCAATGGATGGAGTTTCTGTAGAAACTTGGTGAACCAATCAAAAAGAAAATTTTCTAATGTACACTTGCAGAATATAAGTAATTGGTAACTGTGAAACAAAGTTCACGTGTACACGTTGTATTTGCAGTCGACAACATAGGTAGGTTTTGATTAGTGCAAACAATAAATTCCAGGAAGTAATCGCGTTCGACAGTATTTCATTTCAACTTAATAGAAACATAAATAAAAGCTCTTAAGTATATATATTATTATGTTTATTAAATCACGATGGTAAAAGCGTCTTTATTTTTTTTTTAATATTTAACCATTTTAAACTACATTTTTTGATATCATTATGCATTCTTCTCGCATTAATCGAATTTTTAGTTCGCATTTCAATTATTTTATAATTTGTACTAAATTGAATATCGTACTATTTGAACTCGCATTAATCGAAACCCATCTGTACTCAAAAGTAATTTGTAGGTTGTCTATTTAAATCACATTAAAGAACTTATTAAGTTAGCAATTAAATTAATTAGTACAATGTGAAATATACTACTTTGTATCAATATAATTAATTTCTTCTGTTTCAAATATAATTATTAAAAGGTATTTATATTTAAACAATCATTAACTTTTATTCAATTTCTGTTTTCAATAGATAGACACTTTTACATTCGTGAAGATCCTGATATTTTTGTTGTTTATTGATTTTAGTTAAGTTTTTAGAACCCTTTTAGAACCCTATTGAGTATCAATAAAGAAACTGAACTGAATCAATTAAACGTAATGGACGACAGCCTTAAAAATTAAATTAACTTCGTATACTTCAATTAAACGTAATGGACGACAGCCTTAAAAATTAAATTAACTTCGTATACTTAATTTTGATACCTAGACTTCTAACAGATACTGTTGTTAAAAAAGTAACTAAATCAATTAAACGTAATGGACGACAGCCTTAAAAATTAAATTAACTTCGTATACTTAATTTTGATACCTAGACTCCTAACAGATACTGTTGTTAAAAAAGTAACAACTTTCTCTCGTGACTCTAGAAAACCTTTTTACATTTATCGACTTCCTGGTTTAGTTCTTCTTACCTTTCCGCAGATGTAATATTCTGGTGGTTCCTTGTCAACTAAAGCAAGCACTGCTTCGCTCTCGGCTAACGGACTTCCGGGTTGACTGCTCGCTATCCTGGATCCTTTTTCTTGATAGTAGGTTTTGTGGAAGACCTTTACCGAGGGCACAGGCAACGCCGTGATCATCTTTAAAAGAAGGCATATAAAAAAAAATTTGTTATTCTCATAATCCAATCATTCGGTAATTAATGAAGGATCCAATAAGCTGGATACCGAGCTTCCTATAAAACAATAGTGTAACGTGGTAAAAAGAAAATACAAGGGTGAAGCAAGCGAAGCGAAAATTTCAATCAATAATCAATGATTTCACGTGGTATACGGCACGCTTTTAATTGCGCGAGCAAACTTTTACAATTTAAACTGTAACGTGTCCAATAACTTTGAAACGAGTGGCAATAAACGTCACTTCATTCCGGCGATTTTTTGCCTAATTGTGTACAGTAAGTTAGAGAAGTACGTACAACTTTTTGTAAGTTTCTTGTGCATGGTTCAAGTGGATTACTGTAACACTATGATGAAAAATTGTAGAACGTTGCTTACAAGTAACAACAATTTTATACTTTTTAAGATTTGTCTGATACAGATTCCCTATCGATTTATTACTGTCCTTTCTAAATAGTTGTTTTATATCGCTTAAAGAGAATAAGACTGAAACACATAGACAAAATAAAATTATGATTATTTTATTGCATTCAGACTAGTTTATTATGATTTTTATTACTACCGCAAGAAATAATCATCTATTAATTTTACGGTATTACAAACAAATTCCTTCTTTTCAATGATTTTCGCGACACGTAGATTTCTATAATAATTATTTTTTAAATTATTTTCTATTCTCATAGTGATTAAAAAACAATTATAACCATGTTTATATTTGAATATAATCCCATGTTTTATAACTTTCCCATCACTAAGATAAATTTCCAGAAATTGATAAAATACCACCATAACCTATCTAGCTTTAAGAAAATTTGTCGTTTTCTGCATTGTAGTTGCATCATCAAAAAAGTTCACGGTCCAGCAAACAGAATTAAAACGACCAAAATTCTTTCTGCAATCTAAAAATGTCCCTCTATATTAAAAGATGAAATTTGATCTCGTATCGTCACTGGTATTCTCAAGAAAAATTCATAAAGATCGCTCTGTTGCACGAGAATCACCCTCTTAAGTTCGTGATTCGAGTTGACGTCCTCCAAAACTTTCTCCAGTCCCAATTGCACGTTGCTCCAGCAACATCCAGCAACTATCTTCGGGGCCAAGTCACAGCGGGCAGTTGAGAAAACAAGGGAAACCCCCGAGCCGCCACGGTCCGGCGATAAAACAGCAATAACGCGACCCTCCCCTTTGGTTGTTCGATTTCAAAGATAGGTTGCAGCTTGTCCTTGGCTTTAATTTCCCAGTCGCCCCGGACATTCCTTTTTCTGGCCCGTTCGCGCGACGAAGAAGCCAAGCGTGTCGCGTTTCCATGGTACGGCGCGGTGACGAGCTTATTGTTCGCTCAACATGTGGCAATCCGTTGTGCTTCCACAATATATTACGGAAACTTGTAGTTTTATATCTTGCCTCTGCCGCTTCTTCTTCTTCTTCTTCTCCTTCTGCTGCATGCTTCTTTCTGCGATCGATGACAAGGCGGTGGTGTGCGAGTAGAGTTGATGTTAAATGGTAACTTGTGTCTCCAGCGAGACTAATGATCGTGTCCTTGGCACAGCTTTAAGCGTCTTCCTATGAAAGCTTCGCCTAGTTTCTTTTTATGATGTATGCACCCGAGACGATTGATATGGGAAAATTGAATTCGTTGGAGTTGATCTTGTAATTTGCAGGTTGTAGATAACAGACAACGTACAGATTGTAGATTGTACTTTATAGATTCTGAAAGATGTTGTAGTAATATTCGATGATGTGTGGAGCTTCGCTTAGTTGTTTGTTCATTGTTAAGTTTGACGATGTTTGAGGTAAAAATGGTCGGAAGATTGTAAGATAACTGTTTTTTAAATTAAAGTTTGAAGTCAGTGTTTCTTAGTAATGTAGATACTTTTTGTTTGCTTATTATTAAATATTCTTTAGATTTCTAGAACAGGATTTAAACGAACATTCATTTAATATATTCTATATGTACGTGAAGAAGAATACTTGGAAGACGTAAAGTACGAGATTGTTATCAAAAATGTATAACTGAAAAATTTGGAATTAGTTCATGTTGTTACAAACAAATTCACGTAAAAATAGTTTTATAAAGTGCATGTAACTTTTGCCCTGTAATATTTATCAAAGTGCACGTGTTTGATAAAAAATAGTAGTGACCTTTCATATCGATTAATGGCGGCAACGTGTTTAAATCGCTGGTAGCGATGGTTGCAAGTGGATTTATCATATTTTACAAGATATTTGCTATTAAGTATTTAACATTTTAATAATTACTAATTGTTCTAAATAGCATGCTTGATCCAGCGCCATTAAAGATTTAGTTTATGTTATAAAAAAATGTTTTTAAACATTCCTTAACGCTAGAAGCATCGGAATTTCCATTTAGCCCAGTTAAGTGTACCTTCTTCGTTCCTTAAAAATTAATTTACTACTACTTTTCTCATAGGAAAAATTCATGCTCTTGAAAGCCCAGAAAATTGCAAACAGTTAAACTTGTTTGCCGTGAAAGTAGTAACCTTTAGCAATTTTTTAATGGCAAAATTGACCTAATTGGTCTTTCTACTGTGAAACATAAAGTACTTTTTCGATACGCATATTCGAGCTACTATTTCAAATTCTGCGTCCTTAACAATTTCAAAAACAAATGCTCACATCACTCAGTAATATAGTCACTGTTTCAAAATTTTTGAAATGTCCCCTAATTCAAATATTTGATAAAATCACTGACATTTGAAAGTACCTGCCTTAATTTTTCAACCCTTACATTTTCATATTCTTCCTTCGATCATAAAAAATGGTGATTATGTATCCCAAAATCAATCCATTCGGACAAAAATTTAATTTTGTATATAAGGACGTTCAAGCACTTAAGTAAATCATTTGACAACCCGTTAAATGTAAATGGAAGAATAGGAGAGAAGATACATTAATTGAAGAAATTGGTAAAAAATATTAAATCACACGAATTTCAAAAATTATGATATACACAGGTTTATTTCCTCTTTTGTAAGATTAATATGCATACGCATTCAAGTATTCTCGCTTTATACCCTCTGCATTATCTCACAATTTCTATTAGTCGAAGCAAGTTCACTGTTAAGTTCTTCAAGGATCTCTACAAGCAAACGCGAAATCAGATTTTACACCAAACGGATTGATTTCAAGGACCTATGCTACTTCCAAATCCTCTACCACACTTCTTAAGTATTACAAGGCCCAAAGTCTTAGTCCCGATTATCCATCCTTCTGTGTAACTGTCAGCAAAACAATAACAATGTTGTAGTATGAATATACGACGCCTCGCGATGGTTGTAGCAGTAGCAATGATATTGATGGTGGTGCTAGCCGTGGTGGTGGTGGAAATGCTGGTGCCGGTGGCCTAGATACGCTCTTGGGGCCGACGGCCGTTGCACCTCGGTTATCGAACAGCAGAGCTTGCACAGGGTGCAGCTGCACCGCTAGAAAACTATTGCAGTCCCGTTTTCGGCGTCCTCCTTGATTTCCTTTTGGAATCGACCGGTTGCGTTGGAATTAGCACGGCTGACAAAACGTTACAGCTTCTAAACACCGACGCGTCGTCTCAGTCGATGATTTAACTGATCCAGTTTCGAGTCTGGATCGATAATATGTATGTCTGAAGGGGAGATGCGTTTTTAAGGTCACAGTTGCAACGACTCGAACGTTTACGATAATCGAAACGATTATTGTTCATTGCTTTTCAATAACTTTTTTATGAAACTGTTTTTATATTTTGAGATTCTACAGATTTAAAGGATATATATTTGTAAATAGAATTTATATTGGGATCTTTTTGTGAAAGTTACAGCTACATGATTTAAGGGAAATATAAGATGATTTGAATATTGAGTTAGTTAATTTTGTAATACTTTAAAACAATTATGTTTAATAAGAGACAGTAGTGGAGAAAAGTTTAAGATAAAAATATAATGAAAAGCATAACCTCTTGATTTCTAATTACTGTCTACGCATTAATTTTGGTTTTTAATAGAATAATATTCTACTTATCGATTAACGTGAAACATAACTTTTACGTAAACTTAATGAATTTATTTTTACCTAATATTTGGTCTCAAACTATTGCTCGTTACCGTTTATATATAATCAGTCTAATCAGAAAAGTTGAGTCTATTTCAAAATAACAAATTCAATTCTTTCGTTCAAGATAATAAATTCAACTCAATTTAAGTAGTACACTTCTGAATTATAAGATAAATAAAAAAGGAAAGCATTAACATACTTGAAATAATTTAAACTATACTTCACATATTATATATTTTTTTCGAACCTTCGATCTTGGTGATTAACACTAGGTTTACAGGATCCGTCAATTTTACGGGTTTTGGACTTCGTGAGTAAAATTTGCTAAAATAATTACTATTATCCCTACCAATTTTTGCTCAGTTTTATTGATGGAGTGATACAAATTTACCCAAATCTATTTCCTTCTCAGTTCTGTAATTTAAAATTCTTTTTGATCTATACCCATACTTTAACCCTTTGCACTCGAGAGGTGACCGTTTAATGATACCAACTTCAAAAATTTTCAAATTCAAAATATTTACTATGATTCACGTATATTAAACTTCAGTTAGTTTAGTTAAGTTGTATATTAAAATTTACATATATGACTATTTAACGTCAGGATCTGAACTAACGTCTGAAAATTTGCGAAACTATCATATGCTAGGATTACGATGTCCCATAAGAGGGGACAGCCGAGTGCAAAGGGTTAATATATGAGTATTAAAAACAGATGTACAAGAAATGTCCGTAAATCTAGTGTTAAGTATCCATTAGAAAAAAATATCTAATATAAGTAATCTAGTATAAATCTAGTATAAGTAACCAATGATATGTCATTCTCACAATGAACTACAATTTTAAGTAAAAAATATTTTCCAATCTCAATAGGAAGTAAAAATGTTAAAATTTTGTCAGCTTCAGTTTCTATGCGATGGCAACGAATTTTCAACCAGAATAAAGTTCGTTCATCTGCACGACAGATCGGACTACGGCTGTTGCTCGTCGTATTTCACCGTTAATCTTATAAAAGAATAATCCTGCACGTGTTAATGATAAACACGATCTCGCGTGTCCATAGCTACTACGTTCACGAAGGACGAGAGATGAACGACACGCGATCCAACGTGTAAGGGTTGAGGTACCGTGCGTTGTACGTATAACCAGGGTATTCAACTGTACACGAATTCCGAGCCTGGGCAGCGAGAAAGGAATCAGAGGATCGACTGTTCCACAGTTCTGATTTGTTTACCCATACGTTTGCTACGCCAGTAGAACAGAGCGTTTTCAATTATCAAATTTATTTTCGTTGTTCTGGCTTCAGTTTGAATTAGAACGCGAGTCTTCCACCGCTGTTATTGGCTAGCCTACACAAGCAATCGATTTTTCTTGCTTTTGATTTCTTCTTCTTTGATGCTGGATTTTTACTTACAATTTTTGCAACAAGTGTGTGATTTTTCTTACGTTTACCAATTTTATTAATTGGTATGTTGCTGTACAAGTTGTTTAGATTAAAGGATGTTGGTAATATTAAATACAGAGGAGAAGCTATTTTATATTTTGTAACGTAAACGAATTTTTCAATACTGGATCATCACTTTAACAGTGCATCATTTTGTGAATTAAATTTCTTTCAGAAGTACTACAATTAAAGCGACAAAATGTAGCTTTATATTATATTAAACAAAGAAATTATTAAATTAAAGATTATTAATTGTCATTTAATTTTTAATGTATTTAGACAATTTGTTATTCCTTTAATTATAAATGTACGTATGTATAGAGTACCATTTAAAAATGTTGATATGATGTCTTTGAATAAAATTATCTAGTAAATGCAATTAAAAAAACAAGCTGAAATGCTTTTTATAAAGAATTGTAGACGCATGACTATATTCCTTTACAAAACTTCTTCAAGAAATCTTTCTAACCAATATTATTTTCCCAATGCCATAATTAGAACTGGGTAAAATAGGTATTTTAAATAAAAACAGTCGTTTATATAAACATTTAGTGACTTTGACCTCGACGCTTTTCACCTTATAAAAATATACACTTAATATTAAAGTTGTATCGTTGAAAAAAAAAATTCAAAATTTTTGTTCAACAATTTCAATTTTCACACCACTCAAAACTTTTCTCGATCAACAACAGTTGAAGTGCTTTCAAATATCTGTTCCACCCCGCTCCGATCATAATATACCATCGCGTCCCTCTTAAGTACCCCTTGCATGGCTCTTAAAAAAGAGGTTAAAGCAGAAGAAACCGTAGGAATCGCGGGCTGGCGATTCGAGGGAACCTAGATTCTAAACGCGGACAACTTTCGTCGGGGCAACTTTCAAGGCTGCTCGTTCAAGAGGACCTCCTCGTCAATGGTCGCGGCTTTTCACAGTGGCTGCGTGGCTGTAAACCAGATCCCAAGGCCGTCGATTGTCACCACCAGGTCCACCCTCTTCACCCATCCTCCCCCACCTGCCCGTATCCGTTTCTAACGCCTGAATCCCGCCGCATAGGTATAGAGAGGAACACACCCGGCGTCTCCTCGCTCCTCCAGCCGGGAATCGTACAAATTTCGTAACGAGTCGGTTACGTGCACGAAAAGCGAAGGGGTAACCTTTATTGCTCGGAAAGGCGTAAAGTGGGACAGTGGCCTGATTCTTGGTGTCATGGCTGCGGCCGCATGTGCACCGACCACAGTGAAACGGCTATAGGCGCACACCGAATGTGCAACCAGTACTGCTCCGCTCTGGTCCGTCTTGGACCCCTGCCAAAAGCTCGCGGGGATTCCCAGTTTCTCTCTTTGCTCTGTGCGGAAAAAGGGGGGTGCGAGGAGACAGGTCCGATTAATATGTGGCGCGTTTACGCGGACGACGCCACAGTGGACTCGTCTGTTTCGCTACGCGGCTCCGACTCGCTCCACTTTTTTCGGTTCGTTTCACGGGAAAAGCGGGCCGGTCAAAGGGGGATGTGATCCTACGTTGGCCGAAAATTTCTTTTCCAATCTTGGATGGTATTTTGCGAACCATTCCGCATGAAGTCTTTGGTTAAGTATTCGGTTAACACGGTTCGCTGGCGAACGTACGGACTGCTCTAGAGGGGTGAAGGTTTTAGGTTCGAGCCGACTTCCACGGGATCCGGTCTCTAGGCTCTAGAACGCGAATAATTAGAGGAGGATCGATAATCTATTTCATGCATGACGGAGTTATCGATTCGAGGAATTGGATTAACGGGACACACCGGCCAGTTTCGAGTAAAAATTGGTAAACAGATTGTTGACCGCGATAAACGGCCCTCGTGCGTCCGCACCACGCGATTGAATTTTGGTTTGCGGGAGACGCGCGATTAATTCCTGACACATTGTTCTCACGGATACTTCGTTCTATCCTAAGCGGAGTAGAATAACGAATTTTTTTTTTTTGCCGTAAAACGTTCTATTTGACATTTCTATTGAAAATACTGAAAAAAGGCCGATGACCCACGATTTTTCCTTAGAATATTATCACCGACTGTCTAATTGAACGAACCGTAGAAGGTCCAGCTTCGACGATAAAAGAAAATAACTTGGGAAGTATTTATGCTAATACACGCCTTCGCATGGTACATGCAACTCGGCTTTATCGAAGGTGGCACGACATCAAGGTGGTTCACCCTTTCGCGGAAGGTACCAATCTACAGGGGTGTTCCGTGCACTGCGTGAAAATAAACGTTCGCCCGCCTAGTAGCGACTCTAGAGCGATCTCAATAAAAATTCGTCCAACAATCTACCCTTTTTCCCGTCAAATCTAACTCTTCATACATTTCCCCTTAACAATCCTATAAATTTCAATCTCCCCATTATAATTCTCCAACAAATGTTTCCCTATTTTTCACCCTCAATCTCTCGTGCACTTATTAAACTCGGAAAGAATTTGTTCTGTCTCAACTAATTTTTATTCTGCTAGTCCCCTTCGTGAATCGATTAACCCTTTCAGGATTCCCACGAAGCTGTCACAAATATTCCGTTATCCTTCTTGCTGCCTCTTGAAATTGTTTTCTTCTCGATTGTACATTGTTAGCGTTTACAAAAAACGCGATTACCTGAAAGCTCCAGACATTTTCTGTTCTCCCGCGTTTCGCGTACCTTCCTCTAGCCCGAATCGGAAAACGGAATCGGATAACCGACTCAAATCTTAGAGAGACCTAATTATCGACCATGTGAAAGGCCGGAATCCTCGTGAACGTCGAACAGCATCGATTTACGGACGCGTCCCCGGCCAGAGGGATCCTTCGTACGTTGACTCACGGCTGCCAGTCGCGTTGAATGCAGTTGCAAGTTGGCTGGCTTCGTTCCAGCGGCGCACAACTATATTCTGCCTCGATAGATTCGGTAATTGAGGTCAGTGTACCCGTTGCTTTGACGTACCCATTTGCAGAGTAATTTTAATGTCCGCCCCTTTCGCGAAGCTTTGGCCCCAGCCACGAGGGACCGGAAACAATCGGATAACCCCATCCCTTTGGTAATGGAATGCGCCTCTTTCAGAGCTTTGATTCAACGAATAAAACAACGATCAATTGAATGATAAAGTTTCTGTAACCGAAATGCGAATAAAAAGATGTCTGAATGATGTTCTTGTTTGTTTTGAATAATTCAATCTTCCCTGATAGAGCTTCAAAGGAAGAGATATTCGCTTTGCTGGAACGACAACAAGGGAAAAGTACTCGACGAGCTGCGTAGCGGTAAACGCGATGAAAACAATTGTAGAAATAGTTCATTAAAATCTCGGGAATCGATAAATGGGTCACCGCAGGTCGTCGGGCAATATCTCACGTATCCACGATGAATACCCGATCGTCAACTGGGTCATTCGACTGTAACGAGGGACAGATAACAAGGAATCGAACCTTCAAATCGTCCGCTATTTCTCTACACCCCCGGACATCTCCACGACTACGACGAACTACGATGAATCGAGATGTGTACACGCACAACACTAACGCCAACGATCACAACAAACAGCCAACCCCAACGAACGAGCCGCGTTTCTACAACTCCTACCACCATTCTATACAAACAACCCCATCTAATTTATACCATACCGTCGATCCTGTCTTCGTAAATCACGAAAATGTCGTTGAGAAACCACCGCGAAACCAGACGTCGCCTCTATTTACATTGTTTATCGTCAGCTAGTTAGCCTCATCCCTCGGGAATTCCACCCAAACAACACCTCGTCCCATTCTTCGGTAACTACCGATGAATTCTGTCGTACTACACCTCCGAGGAAGTGTTCAGGTCGCGAGTACGGAATCCTATCGCACAACAAACGTGCGTATCAGGCGGGACACACTTACTTTGCTGGTTGCGTTCGACGAGCCTCCGTTGGAGAAACGTAGTCGCGTTTTTTCGCGAGGATTAAAAGCTGGTCCCAGTGACAGAGGGCTTGCTTTCACGAGGAACGGCACATCGAGTTCGACGAACGAAACAGAGTCGCGCCGCGAAACACCGTGTTAAGCAAGTACGTATCCCGGTCTCGACGAGAGATTGCTTCGACGGGGTGGTGGTCCCGCGAATACTGAGCCTCCGGAGCCTCGTATCCCGGTCGATAAGCCACCCCCCGGGCCACCCACTCGCGCTAAAGCCACGATCACACCTGCGCTCGCGTGAACCCGCGTGCGTTCACACGGCGAGCCGAGCCAGCGAGCACCCGAACGCAC
Organism: Tetrapedia diversipes; assembly: GCA_033822845.1. Classification (NCBI taxonomy): domain Eukaryota; kingdom Metazoa; phylum Arthropoda; class Insecta; order Hymenoptera; family Apidae; genus Tetrapedia; species Tetrapedia diversipes. The sequence continues at coordinate 209,412 of JAOPTO010001140.1, forward strand.
CACCTTTCACCTTTCTCTGCGTTGACTGCCGACCGATACAAGGTGTACGTACATTACTGTTCAAAAGTTCGGCTGGAGCTGTGGAACATTATTTTATTTTATTTTATTTTTTTTATTTTAACGCAGTTTCAACCTCCAGAAGAAAATTATTCTGCGACGCAATTTTACATTTGTAATACTTTATGCGCTACTAACTGTTGCCCGCGGCTTTGTCTGCGCGGAAATACTTTGACTTCTATTTTAATTATTTTCAAAAGATGTCCAATTTTGCAAGCCCTTAACTTTAATTTTAGCCAGAACGTTAAATACTTACGAATTTTATACTATTTGATATTTATACTATTATTACAAGTACAACATTATTTATGAATATAGCCAAACTTTTCGGTTACAGTGCTTGCGAAAATGCGATTTCGGTGCATCGAGTTTGCTTTCGCCGAGCTGTTCTTTCTATTTGCTTTGCAATTTGTCTGCTCGTGTCTGTTTGAGGTACAGTCTGCCTAGGCAGTCCCATCCTGTTTGCCTCCCTCTGTGTTTACCCGCTGTTTATTATGCACCAGCCGGCCGAAACGCGCCGATGCCCGTTATTACTTGCTGATGCGTTTTGCGGAAAACCCATGGCGCAACAAGTATGCACAAGTATGGAGCTTCGGTTTTTTTTAGATAGCTGTGGACCAAGAGTCGAGCACACTGGCGAAAAACTGCGAAATCGTCGCCAAAAAAGACCCTTACTGTAAAAGACCCACCTTACTGTAACTGCTGCAACCAACAAATTACCATCCAACACCTACTATATCTAGGAATGCGATCGAGTGGATGCAAGTTTAGGAAAATGTGAAGAGTGCTTGAGTTGAGCGATAGCCATGTGAACGTAGAATTTTTGGTCTCGAGTGTTTCTAAGACACGAAAGATGAGCACTTGAGAAAACTGAGTAATTTTGGGTGAACGTGACCGAATGCATCGAGTGAGAAGAGTTTAGAATTAGAGAGAAAGGAAATGAACGTTTGGAAGTATATATGACGGAAAGAATGTGAGCTCGAGATAGAAAGAGTGA
>JAOPTO010001140.1:210585-241066 GCA_033822845.1 Tetrapedia diversipes
GGGGGAATGCGAGCGCGTGGCAGAAAGAATTTGACTGTGAAGGCAGAAAGAGTGTGATTCTGAAGGAAGTAAGAACGTCATAGCTGCTAAGTCGAAAAGTCGTTTAAATTGTTACTATTAAACTATTTTAAACATTTTCTAAGTTTTATGTATTGATCATAAGTACTTGTCATTCTGATTTAGTGGGTTTAGACTTCGTATCAATAGAGAGAGAGAGAGGTTCTCATAAAATTTGGAAAATGTAAAAAAATAAAAGCGAATGGATAATATTAATAATGTTAAATTGATAGTACAATAATTATGTTGCAGTATGCAATAATGATTCAAGAAAAATATTTAATATATTTAAAAATAATAATTAATTTTTACAAGTTTCCATAAAATTCTTTTTGTCTAGCGTAATCACATAAAATCAAACGAAATTTAGTAACAGAAATAATTACTAATTGATTGTGTTTGTTAAAATTGTAGCACGTAATTCTAAAGATGCTCGCTGAGTTAAATTCGTGTGGATAATTAATGTTATTTATGTCAACATCACGATAGAGGTGTAACACGTGCCAACTTCCAACAATGGATTAAAACGATCGTCGACTGTAATTAGTAGTATTGACGAACCAGTCGAGTAATATTATATTAATTAAAGTAAAATAGAGCAGAGAGGATGCCGTCGATATTATGTTATAAGGTAAAAGTTCAATCTGTACGTAAAGTAAATGGAAGTACCCACTTAAAGAGTGATTGATGTTCTAAATGGAAACGAATGCGGTTACAAATGAAAACAGTTTATCTGCCTTTAATATTCTTAGCATGTTGTATCGCAATTTATGCACTGCACGGATACTTCCTCGTTGTTAGCACACCTTTAACCTTTCTTCTCGACCATTGACATTTTTGCAACGAGAAGCGAACCATTTGATAGTATTTTCAAATACTTGGTAACGCGTTCCCTTTTTTCCGCTCTAAACATTGTGCGTGTCATGTAAAAACTAATGTTTATTTTGGGTTAAAACTTTACGAAGCAATTAATATGATCGTTTGGCATTGAAGTGTTTATGAATTTTATAATTCGGATGATATTTTGATACTTGGTTCAGATCTCGTTTGCATTATCTTGTTTAAAATTATAATACCGATGGAACGTTTTAGATAGACTCTTCTAAAGTCTTAGAATTAGAGTCTTCTAAAGCTATTCTAAAGCTGTATGGCTACACGATGAAAAGAAAACGTGTGTAAATATGTACATAAAAAGGCAAAAAATTAATAAATAATGAAACCAAACAGAAATAAGTAAACAGTTGAAAAAAGTAATTAAACGTTTTGCAGACTGTAAATAAATGATGTATTCATTTGTTTCAAATTTAATTTATTCCATGTTATTTTCAATTTTGATTCAGTCGATTACAATTCTGCACATTACACCCTCGCAAATATTGTATTTAAAATTATCTTTATATCATTTCAATATCAATACTGCAATGGAAGTAGCGTCTAAAAATATTTAGTCCAACAAAAGTATGAGTGTATAAAGATGCATAATTTCTGTTTCAATTTTATCGAATATTAAAATTAATTTATGCACTTCACATTGTTCCTTTACAATTATAGTAAAAAAAACCATGTTACTTTTTCAACAGGAACACGAATTATCAAGATCTGATAGAAAATAGTTAGATGGATGTTCTGTATGGGGCACTCTGTATAATAACCTGTATAAAAATTTGATTTCATCGCTTCTGCCCTCATGGATTAATACGTCCTATCTATTAATTCGAAATATCCGAGGAAATTGAAATTTGATTACCTTATGATAGTAAGATAATTTCAAAATCATTTAGGATAAATGAAATACCATTTTCTAGATCTCTGCAGAGTCCTAAGAACTTCTAACTTTCATTTAAACGTGCGAAAAATTTCGGTACACCTTGAAAAGTGAAAAACCTGCGAAATATGATACATATTTTAACGCAAGAACTATACTTGATGTGAATTATTCGAGCGTGTTAAATGATCGTTGATAATAAAAGAGAAAAGGAATTTCGGTTTCTGCTTGAACGAGATCAACAATTTTCTGGCAAACATCGCGAACAGAACCGTAACAAGAACACGTTCTACGAGGATCCGACATAAGACGCAGATTTTACATTGTCGGTGGTATACAGGGTGATTATTTTTAGAGCGTTCGGTGTATAGGTGTTACACTATCGATAAAATATCGATGAGACCTTCTCCGCAAGGTTGGCCGTCTCCTCGTTGGAGCTTAACACGATGCGCTAAACGGCAGTAATTAATTTCGTAATTAACCTTGTAAAATAACCAATAATAACGTTTCATCCAACGAGTTAACCTTAATCTGTCGATATATCGATTCTTGGCTTTGCGAATTTTACAACAGACAATCGTGAACTGTTGAATGAAAAAGTTTGAGAACACAGCTTTGTTTCGTACGTTCACGTTAATCTTTGTTTTGCTCGTCTATTACGTCTTGTTTGAAATGAAATGAAACATAATTAGCCTGACAGCAATTGCTATGTTACAAAATAGTAATCGCATTGTTGTGTATCACGGACAGCAACAAATTGATTGATGCACGTTTCAAACTGCGGGTGACAGTGATTTCAACGATAATAAGTCAGACAAGTTTATATAATAGTATTAACTGCTGTTCAATAATCATCGATAAAAGAAACGTGAAATGTACTGAAATCAGGGAAATAATAATGGAAGTGCTATATAACAAAGGCAAAAGACTGTAATAAACGAATCAATAAATTAATAATCAAGAAACGAAGCAAATATACATTTATTATTAAACCGTTAATTAAACTTCGTGGAAATTTATTCAAAAGGGTCGTGTACGAACGTTTTGTATTAAATAAAATACAAAATTATTAATTTTAATATTAACCCTTTGCACTCGAGGGGTGACTGTTAATCACCAAATGATAGTTTCGCAAATTTTCAGACTTTAGTTGGTTTGTTTATTAGTCAGACTCAGAGGTTAAATAGTCATATACGTAAATTTTAGTATATCACTTAACTGAACTAAATGACGTTTAATATAAGCAAATTTTTGTAAATATTTTGAATTTGAAAATTTTTGAAGTTGGTATCATTAGACGTCTAACAGTCATCTCTCGAGTGCAAAGGGTTAATATTAAACTCTGCTCTCTAATATTATATTATGCTGCGTATTTCCTAAGAGAGTTTCAAGAACTTCAACATCTAATCCAAATATGTACTTACTATACGTTTAAGTAACAGTGGTCATCAGAACCTGTTTAAATCTTCATTTTCATTCACCACCTATTTTTGCCAACCAATTGTAGCTTGTAACGAGGTACCTTAAAGCTTCAGCCAGAAAATGCGTTTTAAGTCATCATTAACTTCTCCAATGATCTCTTATTATTCCAATCTAATTTTATGCATTTAATTGCTTAATTGGCCAATTACTATTATTTTAATCCCGTTTTCTTATAAAAGCTAATTTCAAACAATAAAAATCGGTCAAAATAATTGTTTTAAGTTCTAAGCACATAGCAATTAAATTTTTGTATTTTATTTAATTTCAACAACACAGCAACCAAATCTTTAATTGCCAATTTAAAGGTAAAACGTGTTACATGTATTTTATCTATTGGGTTGGAGGGAAAGTTCTGTCGTATTTTAAATAGGCAGGTAATTTTTCTTGTAAATAAAAAAAACATCTGGCTAGTGAATCATTGGGAATTTTTTTTGTTATTTTACCTGCTGTATAATATAAAAGGAGTCCTTTTTTTACCGTTCATCATTTACTCGTGATATTTAAAGTGAAAAACGTGTCAGTAGATAAAGTGCATTTACGACACTGCATTTTGTATGAATTCCAAAAAGGAAGCAACGCATCGGTTGCATGTAAAAATTTACGTGCGGTATTTGGAAAAGATATTGTAAATGTTCGTACTCGTCAAAGATGGTTTAGCAAATTTCGTTCCGGGGATCTGAGCCTCCAAGAAAGCGATCGATCTGGACGACCATCCAAGATCGATAATGATGTTTTGCGATCCATGTTGGAAAATAATCCACGTTTAACAAGTCGAGAAATTGCAGAAGAGTTTGGCATTCATCGTACAACTGTTGGAGATCACATTAAATCTGTTGGGTTTGTGTTAAAGCAAAGTGTTAGGGTTCCACATGAATTAACGGAAACGGAAAACACGACCGAACTTTCTTCCTCCAACCCAATATTATTTCATTCAGAAGAATCGACTGAAACAAAAGTGATCTCTGATCCTAAACGCGAGCAGGATGGAACTCAGGTTTCGTAGCGTGAACAAGCCATTATTGTATTTATGCAAAAGATGCACGGATGTTTGGAATTGTGTGTAGCATCCGTGTAAAGTGTACAGCGAAATAGCAAAGCGTCGGATAATTAGAAATCGGATCGATAAAGTGAAGGATCAGCTTGAACATCGTCGTCCATTCATAGAAATTCACTTGCTCTTTGCGTCAGTAGTGAATTCTCGTCGGTCTGGTTCTTGGAAACGGCTTACCAAGACATTCGGCGAAATTCTTACGCCATCCTTCCGAGAAAAACTTCTGGGTTACCATTGCAGTGAAAATCTGATTCACACAAGCGTGTGTTTGGGGCTTGAACATCGTCAGAGCTCTTAGCGTACGGCTACTTTTTGGAGCTCTATCTCATCCCACGAGTTTCTTGCTTTTGACGGTAATGAATACGTATCTCGTCCGTTTCATACGTGGACGGGAACGAAATACGAATTTTAATCTCTCGTTCTTAGCAAACGCTTTTTCATATATATATTTTCCGAAAAGCTGTCTGTTTGTTGAAGATAAAATAAATAAACGAAGAGGTGGAACATTTAGTTATTGCTTTTAGGAAATTACACTTTTTTCAGTAGAATTCGGTTGCTTTCTGTTTTACGGGTTACTGGCATCGCGTTTAGGTAAATATGATCATAAAAGATTAAATACATGTACATATACAGCAGGTTTTTGAAATTTTCCTTTGGCAATTTGATTCAAGTCAATATTTATAATATCTATTAATATCAGCATTTCGTGTCGATAAAGTATCCTGATCGCAGGATAATTAATTACATTAATTCATATAATTAACTGTCGTACACATTGAAACCTAGGTCTTCAGTATCAAGAGAATCCATGTGTGTATTATTAACACCAATATCTGGGTGACGCTCTTTTCCTTAAAGTTAAATAGAATTTTAAATTGTAATTTTAAAAGGAATTCAATGGAATAAGCATTGAAGTATAATATATGTAAATATAAAATACATAAAATAAAAATAAGAAGTAAAAATTGTTGCTGTTTTTATATCTTTTTACCCCAATTTTCTATGCAATCGGATTTGGGCCCAGCGAGAAACTTAGCCGTGTTAATAGATTATAATAATTTAAAAGATTATTTATTATATAATCTTATTATATAACATAATATTATTAATAATGTTATATATATATATAATATAATATTATTGATTATATAATTAATAAATTATAATAATCTGAAAGAAAATATTTACATATCTGTTTCAAATGCACTAACATTTTATTATTTCAAGTTTATCTGATTATTTCTACTTCCAACTGGATAAGAAAATATATTACTTTACTAATTATCGCTGGTTAAGAACCACTGGTACACGCCATTAAGCTAATTAAATTCAAAGAATACCGAGTTCTGAAAATTTTTAAACTCAATAAAATAGGTTTTACTTAAATTTAACGTAGCACGAGTGAAAACAGCCTACGGGTCTCGGTTATTATTCGTGTATAACGGATGTCAGAATTGTCACCGTTGTCAGAAATAACTCGCATGATCAGCGCGTCGTTAATATTGAATCTGGCGAGTTCATAATAGCCGATATCAACTTGCATGATTTGGATGCTGTTTTCATCAGATCCCACGAGCCAGAACCTGATAATATAGCCTTACTGGCGGTGTGGGGTATTGCCGGTACGTGGGTGTCGTAGGTTTTACTACCGAGACGTGGCTTATGTTGATTCGCATGATTTCACTGTTGTTTGCGTTTAATTCCGTTATTGCTCGAGCCGAACTAATTACAGGTGTTTTAAAATTATTCTCCGAACCTTGTGCAAGAAACTTTTAGGATTTGTTTCTAATTTTAATGTTTGTTTGTTTGTAATTTTAATAATATCGATACCACATTTTTGAACATAAGAATTATGGTTAATGACAAAGGTGAATTTGAATTTCTACCGCAATAAATTATGATATTTTTTGCCACCCCGCGTTGAAGAAAAAGGGTAGAGAAAGGAGGATGAGAAACACTTAAAATACTAGAGTCAATAATAATTTCTGACCAAATTCTTGCGAACATTTCTTAATATTTATTTAAAACTTGTTTCGCTTATAGTTCAGTTTGGCAAATTTATTGACTAAGTAATTAAAATCAATATAATTTAAAACGTCGTTTTCTATATTCAAGAGTGCGGACACATTCAGTATTTCATTGCTTTATATTTATACATAAACGATATTTTGTATGATGTAAAACTGAAAATATTTGCTGAGATTATAATGATCAATTGTAATATTATTTAATTCCTTTATTGTTTATGAGAGAAATTTTCTACAAATCGCTTCCCTCAAAAGTTGCCACTCTAAGTTGTAGCTTTCTCAGCCTATATCTAAATCCGCCTGTGGATACATTTATCATTAATTACAAACTTCCATGTAATTGATATAAAATCAAGACAATTCAATCGCAAATTAGTTACTTCTCTTCGTTATTTATATTAAAATTTTCTGCATATTTTCAAAATTATTGAATATTTTTTAGACACATCTATCTTAAAATGTTTTAAATATTTCTACCAATTTACATAATTAATTTATGTAACTTTGTTGCTGTAGAAGTTTCTACAGTTCCTCTAGCACATAATGCATGCACAAAAGTGTACAAATTATTATCGATTAAAACATAATTAGCTAAATTTCCCTGTTATGTGGGAAAAATATATCGATCGTTTTCACAGAGTATCGCAGACTCCAAGATCAACGCCATCTGTTATTTGGCGACTGGAAGTTACCACTCGATAACAGGAACATAGGAAGATCAAGAGGGTTGCGAATCTCGCAGCCCTTGTCTGTGACAGCAAACGCCATCTGTTATTTGGCGACTGAAAGCTAACACTCGATAACAGGGACATAGGAAGATCAAGAGGGTTGCGAATCTCGCAGCCCTTGTCTGTGACAGCAAACGCCATCTGTTATTTGGCGACTGAAAGCTACCACTCGATAACAGGGACATAGGAAGATCAAGAGGGTTGCGAATCTCGCAGCCCTTGTCTGTGACAGCAAACGCCATCTGTTATTTGGCGACTGAAAGCTACCACTCGATAACAGGGACATAGAAAGGTCAAGAGGGTTGCGAAAACGTTTTTACAGAGTATCACAACCCTAGTCTGTAACATCAAGCGCCACCTGTTATTTGTTGACTAGAAGTTACCAGTCGATAATAGGTACATAGGACAACTAAAAGGGTTGCGAATCTCGCAGCCCTTGTCTGTGACAACAAACGCCATCTGTTATTTGACTACTGAAAGCTACCGCTCGATATTAGGGACATAGGAAGATTAAGAGGGTTGCGAAAATGTTTTTACAGAGTATCGCAGTCCTAGTCTGTGACATCAAGCGCCATCTGTTATTTGGTGACTAGAAGTTACCACTCGATAACAGGAACATAGGAAGATCAAGAGGGTTGCGAATCTCGCAGCCCTTGTCTGTGACAACAAACGCCATCTGTAAGTTGGTGACTGGAAGCTACCACTTGATAATAGGTACATTGGGTAACTGATCATAAGAAATGAGTTACCAGCTATTATCTTATATGACTCCTGGTAACATTATTTCTGTTCTTCTCGCACACTATTGCGGTCCTTGTCTAATACCTCCTTGGTCATTATGTGTTCCTATCTACGAGTGGTAACTTCCAGTGGCCAAACAATAGATGGCGTTGATCTTAGAATTAAAAATTCATTACGCATATAGCAATAAAATGATGTACGAAGTAATTATTTTCAAATTTAATAGTTTGTTACGGATAAATGAGATACCGCGTGTCGACTATCTTGCAAGAAAAAGATATTTTATAAAATAAATAGAATGTACCGAAGAAAAATTATTTTCTAATTAGAATCTTTTCTTTCTCTGTATCTTTAAAGTATGGAATGCGAGTTCATCGAATTTCGACTTTTCATCATTGTACTTTTTTTATTAACAATTTTTTCATTTACAGTGTTTAACCAAATATATAATGTTATTGTGATTATATAATTGATATATATTAACATTACCTGAGGAAATTGTTGAAACTTATGATTTGTGAGCGCGGTATATCTATGCACAATTTTCCTGAAAAATAAATGTTTCACCAAAATTTCAAAATTTTACTACGCTTCTTTTATAAATTTTGTCTTGTTTTAGACAAACCTTAGCAAACAGGAACATATTAATTTCAGACTTTATAGTTCAGAAATCGTTTCAGTTTACAAAAATCACGTCTGTGTTTCGGTAATCAGCAAATTTCAAAAATAAAAGGTAATATGAAAAAAATGTTCCCGTTTAAAGCTACCAATTATATTCTATTTTAGATCTTTTGGATTAAACATTTTTCATTTTCTTGATATTTGAACGCATAATTAATAGAAAATCTTTTAATTCAGAAAATTACCAAAGTTTAAAAACGCAATTACGCGATTGAAAATAAGTAAGAGAGATAATTAGACGATTTATTCTGTATCCTGTCAGGTGCGTTGGCGAGTAACACTCGAAAATATTTTATTACGGTAATTTGCATCGGTCGTTTATAGATTTTCTGTCTTGTTCATTGACGTAAACGGTAAAACGCGTTGGCGGACAGAACGTGGTGCTATGTACGCGCGCGACCGGTGTAAACAAGAATCCGTGAGTCAGATCTTTCTTGAACACTTACAGTGGCTCCAAAAAGTATTCGTATTACACTGTATTACAAATAAATTCATTTAACTTGAATATTCTGATCTCAATTAATGTTTTTAATAAAACTTCATGAGTATGTAGGGTGTAATAGTATACGTATGGATTAATTTCTTGTTTTATAACTAAATACCATTTTAACCCTTTGAGCACTGAATACTCTCGGCCTAATTGCTCTGCGTGGACGGTGGTTGTGATGTTATTTGCACTTACACTGACAATCGCGTTGCAATAAACAAAACGCATTTATTCGTCCATGGTCCCTACCAGCAATTGTCGTCAGACGCATACATGCGTCCATAGCACTCTCAAAAGGTTAACGAAGAAAACGAAAATTGACAAGCGCATATATGCGTCCATAGTCCCTACGAGCAACTTTCGTTGGACGCATATATGCGCCCATAGCACTCAAAGGGTTAAGGAAGCGAAATCAACGTTAACACTAGAACTACCAGACCAGTCAAAATGATCAATTGGTGATTACTCATAGCAGTCTTATAAATTGACTGTGGTAAAGCTTCCAAGATTTACTATGATTTTCTGCAGAAGGTATAAATGAAGATTTGTTCTTGTGTATTCGATATTTTTTCATGTAATTTTCAATTTTATCTGTTCCATGCAAATAAGTACACGTTAATTGTCAGTAATTCTAATGCTAAAGGTGTATTAACTACCAGGTCAGTCAAAATGACCAACTAGTAATTATTCATAGCAGCCTTATAAATTCCCAGTTGTAAAGCTTCCAAGATTTACTATGATTTTCTGCAGAAGGTATAAATGAAGATTTGTTCTTGTGTATTCGATATTTTTTCATGTAATTTTCAATTTGATCTGTTCCATGCAAATAAGTACACTGTAATTGTCGATAATTTTAGTGTTAGGGGTGCATTGACCTTGGAATTACCAGAGCAGTTAAAATGACCAATTGGTAATTATTCATAGCAACCTTATAAATTCACTTTACCAAGCTCCCAAAATTAACTATGATTTTCTGCAGAAGGTATAAATAAAGATTTGTTTTCTGTGTATTCGATATTTTTTCATGTAATTTTCAATTTGATCTGTTCCATGCAAATAAGTACACTGTAATCGTCGGCAATTCTAGTGCTAAAGGTGTATTAACTACCAGATCAGTCAAAATGATCAACTAGTAATTATTCACAGCAGTCTTATAAATTCACTGTGGTAAAGCTTCCAAAATTTACTACGATTTTCTGCAGAAAGTATAAATAAAGATTTGTTTTCTATGCATTCGGTATCTTTTCTTGTAATTTTCAATTTCATCTGTTCCATGCAAATAAGTACACTGTAATCGTCGGCAATTCTAGTGCTAAAGGTGTATTAACTACCAGATCAGTCAAAATGACCAACTAGTAATTATTCACAGCAGTCTTATAAATTCACTGTGGTAAAGCTTTCAAAATTTATTATGATTTTCTACAAAAGAGATGAATAAAGATTTTTTTTTATGCATTCGGTATTTTTTCTTGTAATTTTCAATTCGATTTCTTCCATGCAAATAAGTACGCTGTAATTGTCGGTAGTTCTAGTGTTAAAGTTTTAATGTCTTTTTCTCATTTTTTTTAACATAACTTTGTATTGATGCGTGATAAAGCAAAACCTTTCGGATAAAAAAATCTTAGTTTTCAATGGTCTATCGCATAAAAAAAGATCCCAGAGGAACCTGTGTTCAGAGCATGAAAAATCGCAGAAGCTTTAGGTGTCGTTTTCACTTCCTCTATAAGATTTACTGTCGATGAAGAAATTGCTCCATACAGTACCCATTATACATACAAAGTTTCATTGAAACCAAAATTTTAGGATTAGGCGAATCTCCTTGTAATACAGTGTACGAATACTTTTTGGATCCACTGTATTATTCGACCCGATACCATTTTCCTTATTATTCTTTCCCGGAGAGCATCGCAAGTCTGACTGAATCATTTGTTTTTCTTTCTCTATGCTAGAAACAACAGGTTCAGTTCTGTCGATATTTCGCGTGTTCCACCTAGTTCCTGTTTTCTTTGGAAACTAAAATATTTTGAGGCTTCGACCAAATAAAGTAGAAACAATCGTCTAAATAGAACCGAGATAATTTTCAACGTGGGATTCGTTTAGTTGAAAAATGTAGATTCTTGTCTTAGGTTGATAATATTCTTATGTTTGAGATAATATTTCGTTAAACATCGTTATTAGCTACAAATCACGATAATTAATTGAGCAGTTCAGAAAGCACGAAGAATACAATATTAGATTAATTAATTATCTAGAAAAAGGTAATTAAATATTAAAATTGTAGGTCAACTTTGTGAGTTACTGTATTTGAGATAATTTAAAAAATTTTAAGAATTAAAAACTTTTTATTAAATATTATGTTTTAATTAATTACAAATTTGTTACCTCATTATTTCTGTCTCCAATTTTTCATCTGCTTCTTTACACTTTTGCATACGCTCTTTAAAGCTTAAATCTGAGCAAAATAAAAAATACTGTTGAAATAGAAACAAAAATATCATGTGTGTTGTAAAAAAAAATAACGACAGCAACGGTACTGTTTTTTAAACATAGTTTTATTTCACAGAAAGGTCGACGTAATTGGAATTCCCCCTCTGTTAGTGAAAACGTTTTATTAAACTCTGAAAGTTACAATAGCAGTAGAGTTCTTTTTTTTCGGTTATTTTCGATTTTTCTTCACTGTAGAATCACATACAAGGTTACAGTATTTTGAGGCCCTCCATGCCATAATAATCGCGACATGTTCCCGTGCAAACCTCAAGTTTCGTCGTAATTCCGTGTTCACGTTCTCGTAAATGTTAACAAAATAATTCAGTCTTTCCAAAAATCATGATCGCACACGTTCGAAGAAGCGATCGTCGTCGATCCGAAACTTGCAACTAAACTAACGAATGAGTGACGATCAATTACAATGAACTAGAAAGAACGATGCAATTATAGCATGTCGTTGAAATAAACAGGTTTTCCTTAATAATCCTTTCTAAATTAAAGATCGCACGAAGTAACGTGAACAAAATTGGAGTTCCTCAGTTTCGCAATACTCTTTGATCGGTATCCATATTGTCATTATGAATCGGTACCTCTAATTTCAGCAAAAAGGAAAACTTCTCAATTCCTTGTCTTTGCAAATCAATTTAACCCTTTGCGCTCGAGAGGTGACCATTAATCACCAAATGATACTTTAGAAAATTTTCAGATTTTAGATCATTTGTTTGTTTAATAGTTAAACCCAGAGATTAAATAGTGGCATATGTAAATTTTAGTATATCACTTAACTAAATTAAATGACGTATGATATAGGCGAATCATAGTAAATATTTTGAATTTGGACATTTTTGAAATTAGTATTATTGCACGATTAATAAACATCTCTCGAATGCAAAGGGTTAACACTTAACTCGTGTGTAATATCTATCTCCTTTTCCGTGTAATCGAACAGAAGTAACATTCAAAGCGTTCTTATCTCTACAATCAGTGACTAATACAATAACACAACTAAAAAGAGAGCACAGGGAGATAAAAAAATTTATTTAAGCGTTTACTCGATTAAAATCAACACCGTTGGTGCTGTAACGAAATAGATTACGGATTTTCTGCCATTTATGGGAAAACCTAAATATGCAAAACAGCATAGAATGTAGATAATACGTAACAATACACAAAATATCCCAAGTAAATTACACATTGTAATATTCAGAGGAAAAAACAAATATTTTTCTTTAATTATGCTTGCGAACAGCACAAATCTGCACAAAAATTCGCAGTTTAACAACTAAAATTGATGTTACGAAAATTTCGCTTAAAAATTTTTCTATTATCCCTCGATTCACGTTAAACGATAACAACACGGCTACGATTCTTGTAACCGATTACCGTAGCTTGGCTTTCGTCGTGTCCACATGATTTCGCGTTTCACGGGGTCAATCGGAAAATAATCAAAGGCCGTGGCGGTTTCTGAGAACTGTCACGAGGTTTCACGCACGAAGTTACGACGAGCTCGGATGCGACAAGAAAAATGATCATGCCGTTCATGCATGCGAAGTTCCGTTATGTTACCAGGCAATTTTGCGAGCCGAGTGTGCGATAAGAAGGTTCCACGATAATTGTTAACCTGCACGAACGTAACTTTCATGCGATACGTGCGTGTATGGCTCTGTGTGTAAACGTACAATAAATACTATATACCGGAGAAATAGCGCATATATATACATATATATTGTTCTTGTATATGTCTATATTATATATATATATATATATATATAGTATATATTATATGTGTGTATCTCAGGTAAATTTTTTAAAGTTCACCCCTTCTTCGAGCGATTATCCATCCCTTTCTCTCTCTCCCTTTCTCTCCCTCACACTCTCTCAAGCAGAAAGATTTTCACTTGCAAATTGGTCGTGATTTGTTTGATCTTCGATCCTCGAGTAGCCGTTTTTGTTTCTCCTCCAATCCTTTTCTTTCTTTCTTTTTTTTGTTCGGTATTTCTCTTCCCTCTCGAATCCCACTTTAACGAACGAGGTTAAACGAAATTCATCATCATGTAAACCGACAGATTCGTCGGGTCCTCCATGTTTCTTGGTATACTTTTGATGGAGGTCGCACTTACAGAGACTCGAGACGAGTGTGCGCGTGTGTGTATATATATAAAATATAACGTACTTTTTAGAAGCTGTAGAAGATCACATAATCTCACGAGAAATAGGGTTCTGAACGTCGTGAATGGCGAACGTGCTTCACTTCCGGCTTCCTCCAGCCCTCGACTCTTTCGAGCTTCCGGTGTACACGAACACGAGGATCGTGGAGTACCTTGGACGTTAGTTTTCTTTCTTTTTTCTTTTTTTTCTGTTTTTTTTTCTTCTTTTTTTTACTTGGAAGGAAAAGCGTTGTGTTGCTCGAACTTTGTGAAGAGTCTCGCGGATAGAATTAAGTTATTCAAATTGAACGAGAAAATTGGAAAGGAAGTTTTAGAAGCTAGACACACTATCCTTATTGCTTTCGCGTTCGTTTAACTGTAGTTCGTTAGAAGCTCCCGGGTCCAAGGTATTCCGTACGTAGCCTCGATTACGTTTGTTGTATTGAATGAACGGTACTAACTGGGCGAGGATGTTAACGCAATTACTTTTAGAGAGTACGAACCCGTAAACGAAGCTGCAGCTTCTCAGTTTCTACCATGGTTCGTGGCGAACAGCGTTATTTAATATGTCTAGAACGAAAACATGAAAATACATACACGTATACAGGGTGTTCGGGCGAAACTAGGAGAAAATTGAACAGGTAGCTGTATGCAATATTCTAAGACGAAAATCAAGAGTAAAAAAATTGCGTTTGACGCTTTGTTTATTAGTTATAAGCAACTAAAGAAACGAGCTATTTACGCCTGAGAGCAGGCAAACGGGGCAACACGGTAGGCAACGTCAATGACTACGCAGTGATGCTCAGTAGGAAGTACGTGCATTTCTGTAGCTGTTCAGAGGTAAGCCATATTCCATACATAGTTATGACTAAAACTCAACAAAAGTTGCTAGGGAGAATAGTAATTATTTTTGAAAATTTTACTCATGAAGTCCAAAATCCGTCAAATTGAAGGGACCCTTAAACCTAGTATATAGGCAACGTCAATGACTACGCAGTGATGCTCAGTAGGAAGTACGTCTATTTCTGTAGCTATTCAGAGGTGAGCCGTATTCCTTACGTAGTTATAACTAAAACTCAACCATCAATAAAACTCAACAAAAGTTGCTAGGAATAATAGTAATTATTTTTGAAAATTTTATTCATGAAGTCCAAAACCCGTCAAATTGAAGGGTCCCTTAAACCTAGCGTATTTAGGCAACGTCAATGGCTACGCAGTGATGCTCAGTAGGAAGTACGTGCATTTCTGTAGCTGTTAAAAGGTAAGCCATATTCCACACTGACTGAGCATCACTGCGTAGTCATTACGTACCGTGTTGCTCTATTTGCCCGCTATCAGGCGTAAAATAGGTCGTTCTTTAGTTGCTTATAACTAATAAACAAAGCGTCAAACGCAATATTGTTACTCTTGATTTTCGTCTTAGAATGTTGCATAGAGCTACCCCCTCAATTTTCTTTCAGCTTCGTCTGAACGCCGTGTATAATTGAGTATGTAACGCAAATGGTAATAAAATGATACAATGCGTACAAGTATTATGGTGTTAGATGTCGGTTAACGTAGCAGAGCTTAAAAATGATTGAATTCGACCAGAGTGAACATCAAACTTAATTAAATTCGCTTAAAATCAATTGATCGTTCAAGACCGTTCAATGTTATGTGATTTAGAATTTCCTGAATGTTTTTCTGAACGTTTTGTAATTTCGTAATTTTACTTCATTTGTTTATTAATATTCCACAATATTCCGCTGGTACATATAACACGTCTAATTAGTTTTTAACTTCCAACTTGAGTAATTAATAACTTTTTCCGTGACAAATAAATAGATTTTAGATTTTAGATGGTTGAAAATGGTAACTTTATTATTAATCGTTTCACCATTTTCATCTCTTTATTCTATATCAGATTTTGCTTCCGCGTTAACACTAAACCTACGAACGGGTTAGAGTATACTTATTTGTAACGAAAAAATCAAATTGAAAATTATATTTAAAAAATATCTAATACAAGGGAAACAAACCGTAACGATTACAGTAAAGGTCACAGTAGATTTTCAAAGGTGTAGGTGTTACAATAAATTTACAAAGTTCCCATGAAAAATTACGAATCGGTCATTTTGACCGGTCTTGGTACTTAAAATATCGTTTCGCCGTGAACGATCAATCGATCTTAAGCAGAATTACAATCGCATACAAAATGAAAACGTTTCGTCCTGATGATGAAACATTTTTCTTCTTACAAGGAACAAACAAGATTTCGCAAAGCACCACAGCAAAGCAATCAATCAATCAATCGTAAGCGTAATATCTTTTAGAGACCTTAAAAATCTTTAACGTTCACAATTACAAAATACTTCAGCGCAGTGACAGCAATTATCGTTTCCGAAAAGAACATCAAAATTGCTCCCCCTCCCTTTCTCTTATTTCTGTTTTTCTATCTTCGCGTAAATCATTGTGGGAATTCAGGATTAGCGTGAAAAAGCAACGAACCGTAAGTAAGCGTAATTCGTACAGCCAACGATCATAGATCAAAGGTGGGTTCAAATGCAACGTGAGTTCGCATACATGGTGTTTCGCATTTATTTAAAATGTTCTCGTTAACGGTGTAAAAATTTTATAAATAAATCATTTCTTTGTATAGGGAAATATGTTAATTATGGTTTCTTGTTTGATTGTTCATTTTGAATTTACTTTTTGTTATCCTAAAAGGAATAGTTATTAATTTCAACGTATATAAATATTCGTGACTACCACGTACAGTTAGGTGGATAACGTTTCGTTATCCGAACAGAATGTCTTCTAACAATAAATGCCTCTTCCTATTAAAGATATGTATTTATTATGTGCGATATATGTTTTGTGCTTGGCTAAACAAATTCTGATAACATAATAATTTATTATGAAATAACAATATACGGTGTAACAATGATGATTTACATTAAACGAGAAAACTATAATTTCAGGGCAGTATGATTTAAAATATAAAAAGAACATAACTCTACTGACTTATTTATAGTAAAAGATTCATGTAATTTAGCGTTCAAAAAAAAAATGGCACCCTTAAATATTAAAAAAAAAAAATGTCAATTTTGTTGATTTCTATTTGAATAAATGAAGTTTAATATCGAAGTGGTGATTGTTCTATTATCCAAACACTTTGATTTTCTTATTGATCCGAACACGAACTCTATTATATTATATTTCCATTTCTAAATAAATATGCAAATGGTAATAAAATGAAATTTCTGCTTCAATCAGTCTTAAAATAAAGTATACAGTGACCTGAAATTAATACTCATTTTATAATCATGTAAAAGTGTTATCGAATAATAGAAAATGTAATTCAACTGAGTTTAATCATATGGATGTATCACTTGTATGAAAATATACATGGATACACTACTTGGAAGATTTCTCTACGTTTATTATAATAGCATATCTTTTTATTTATTTGTGCTTCTGATACTTATTTCATCTGAATAACATAAAGTTTGAAGAATATACAAAATAATTTTTCAATACACGCTATTGGTTACAATTTTGAAATCACTATGGAATTTCAAGAAAAAGGAACAATGGTGGTATCTTAGAAAACTTTGCAATAGGAAATCTATCAAAATGAAAAAAAAAACTTCTATTAACATTAGCAATATTAATTTCAAACTGACAAAGATAGAAGAGATTTGATATGGTTGGAACTGTGAAAGTGATTTCAGACTTTAAATTGGTAGTGTAATTCCCTTAACATTAGAACTACCGACGATTACAGTGTACTTATTTGCATGGAACAGATGAAATTGAAAATTACATGAAAAAATATCGAATACACAGAAGACAAATCTTTATTTATACCTTCTGCAGAAAATCATAGTAAATTTTGGAAGTTTTACCACAGTGAATTTATAAGACTGCTGTGAATAATTACTAGTTGGTCATTTTGACTGATCTGGTAGTTAATACACCTTTAGCACTAGAATTACCGATGATTACAGTGTACTTATTTGCATGGAACAGATGAAATTGAAAATTACATGAAAAAATATCGAATACACAGAAGACAAATCTTTATTTATACCTTCTGCAGAAAATCATAGTAAATCTTGGAAGTTTGGTCAAATGATTTTATAAGGTTGCCATGAATAATCATCAATCCGTCATTTTGACTGCTCTGGTAGTTCTAGTGTTAAACTCACGTTGTAGCGTTTAAAACCATAAAGAGAAAAAGGATAACTTAAGAATTGTATAATTATAATATTTACTTGCTGGCATAGTACAAACAGACCTCAAAACTGTCTCTATGTCATTAATAAGAAAAGAAAATGTTTTAAGCGATCAAATTGAATTAAATTCTGTGCACTGACGAATAACGTATTTGAACCATCCTTTGACCTCTTCATCACTGAACTCGTCACAGACCTCGTGAACGACGGTTCCGTAAAGTGGGCACTGAATCTCTCAAAAACAGCGCAAAACAGTAAAAAAGTTCAAAGACAGCACTCGCGCGTTTAGAAAAGTCTCCCCGTTTGAACGGCGTCGATCAGCGGGCTTAAATTATTGTTATTTTACGAAACTATTTACAGAAATCGCGTTAAACGGAAAATTGTCGAACCTGTTACATACGTGTGCTCGTCAGCCGCCATACTTAAGCTTATCGGTTTACAGTTAGATACAGATACCTTAGTTAGTTTTAGAGATAACTCGTGTGTTTACCATTATTATTATTATTATTATTATTATAATTATCATAATTATTATAATCATTATTATTATTATTATTATGTTAAACTTTTTTGTTTTCTGTACGCATATGCATTACGTTATATTATATGTATATATTTTAGATTACATTAGATTATACTATATCATTATATATCACTAGCACTAGGTGAGTGAGAACCGAAACTGGGTGATTTCATTCGTACGATTTCTTCATCCTCGTTCACCTAGTGCCCAACGCTTTGTAAAATTACTTACAGCTGTCCTCATATACATATATATCGGTGTAACTTTTTTTTTTTTTTAATAACTTTAAGTGGACCCCAACGGTAGTCGAACGTGCACACCCATGCATCGAGACGATTTTTATGATTACCAGTCACTGATTAAAACTTAAATTAATTATTCAGACACAGGATCCTTTCGATTGGAAACAGAAAGATACGTTTGTTACGTTTATTTCGCTGTATATGTTTGATTAAAAAAAAAAAAAATCTTAAAACTTGGAATCAAGTAAAACGTGTTGTTTCGCGGTTGGTTAAAAAATGGTAAAAATACTATATCGAATAATGCATTTCCATTTAAACCGACGTGCACCGCGATAATTGGAGGTGATAATAAAACTTGTTACACGTTAAATGTTACTTGTGCATCTGCAATATAATTTCTACTGTATTCGTTTGATACTTAGAAACGTGTGAGTGTTTTAAAAGACAACAATCGTGATCTGTAAAAGTTTAAAACGTTGAAATTCTCACGCGAACTGGAACGTCTAAAAGGTCATCGTCTGTTTGCTTTCGCATTTTTAAGAAATATTTCGATAAAAGTTCGATCTTCAACGATAAACCCTCTCGACGCACGGGCACAGAAGAATTTGTAACTGGTTTCTTTAAGTATAAATATTGCAGTGTAAATAGATAATTTAAATATCTGTTACTCGAAAGACACATCTAGATCGCGTTTTAACGTTGCTTCGTAATATCATTGGAAATTACACGCTACGGTTACCCCATTTCCGCTCTGAAAACTTTCCCCTCCGAAAAAAATAACATCGAAGACGGGTGCAGGTGCTGATTTACATATATCGACAAAGGTGTTTTAAATACTCATAGCGACGTGTTCGCGATACTTCGCCGTTCCTACACCTCAGACACGTTGTGTTCCTCTCTTCGATACTTTTTTCTCCCGAATCGGGTTCAATCGAATTCAATTCGCGTGCAAGACTCTTCGTAAAAGATGAATCTACAACGTGCAAGTCTACGAAATGTCGCGATCCTCTAGCTATTTAATTCCTCTTAACGTGTTGCTGCTTGTCTACCATGAACAGGCACGCGATTTCCGGTTTCAGGATTTTACGAGACGTTACCTGAACACCTGCTCGAGGTGCGAAACCAAGTACAGAAGTCTTTTTTTTTTTAGATCGAGTTGTTCAACGTGAAAATCAAATTATCGATCGCCGGTACACGATATACGTGTTTTCTATACAGCGCGTCTCATTTAACGCAGACCGGCTAATTTCTTTCTTCGCGATGCGATGGTACCAAAAATATTTCATTTGAGATTCGAATAGTTGTCGAACACGATTACGATGCGAGGAGTATTTTTGATTTTGGGATTACACCTTTTCTTTTTTTCAAAATTTTCATTTTATCGACGTATTCACTAAATAAGCATATACCGTAGAAAATAATTAGCCGGTTCTCCGTTAAATGAGACTCTGCACTAACTGTGACACTTTTGTCGTGTACCGAGATATAGAAATCAATACGATCGAATCGATCCGATTGGAGAACGATTTCTGTAAACTTCTAATTGGTCGAGACGGAAATTTATCGGTTAGGATAACGGTACACATATAAAAATCAATCTAACGATGTCTACGCAGTACCAACAACGTGTTGTGAACATTCTACGTACAATTTTTCGTTTTTCTTGTTCCTTTTTGTTCGCGAAACGACCACGGTACTTTTTTTTTTTATAGGCCCTGCGCACACGCGATTGGTCGAGACAGAAGCTTGTTCGCGAAAGGCGAAGTTCAAGACAGAGGTAGAAACTTATCGTTAGACTGCGGATTTTTATGCGAATTCAAATGTTTACGATGGCGAGCAAAGAAATGGAATTTAGATAGAGACCCGTTTCATCTTTTAACACGTTGAGGACGACGTGTAGCACCGGTTGCTCACACAAGAATAGTTTACCTGGCGATCTGTGCCATTGGTGGCTGATATTGGCTGCAGTCTTATAATTGTGCTTTCCAGAAGAAATCAGCATTTAATTTTTAAAAATTTCAAATTCTCACGGATAAAATGAAAAACAAAGATACACGCCAGCCATTAGTAATCCGTGAAGAATGAAGAATTATTCATCAACGCTCAGCTTCATATTTACAAAACCAACTGAGTGCAAGTGCTTGCCAAACATACGTAGAATGACAAGAAAAAGGAGCTCCTCGTGCAACGAGTATCGCATATACTAAACGTATGGTAAAAAAAAAACTGCACTTTTGCTTCTGAAGTTTTGTTACGCAGCATTGTGTGTAATGCACCGCCAGATAAGACATTATACGATTTTTACTGCTGTCCGGCGGCGTCACATAGCAAAACTTGCGCCATTCTCAACGTGTTAAAGTTCACAATTTGCAGTTAACCACTTGCGCTGGCAAGAAATTCGCAGGCGCGTTTGCCAGAACGGTCTAGTGCAGGGGTCGGCAACCAGCAGCTCGTTAGTTCCATACGCAAATATTATTTACTTTATAAAAAAAAAACATTTAAAGATCGTTCTGAATCGATTAACAAGGATTAGGCACCGATTCTATCTCTCAGCCACTTGTACTCGTTTTTCACCGCACCCCTCCCCCGTGACACGCGTCGTCATTGTCGTCAGTAATTGTTTTAATCTTTTACTTAAATAATAAGTAATTATCTAATAATGCCATATATATATATTATCTAATTTATTGTGAAAAACACTACTTATATATGAATAAATAGATATTTTTTCTTATGAATAAATATATTAGTTTTTTTTTATCAAAAAACTTTATTTATGCGAGTACTATTTATTGTTGGCAAGAAAAGATTTTGTGGCTCTTTAAAAACTTTGAAATTTTGTAAATTGTAATTTTTCACTCTTCCGACTCAAAAGATTGCCGTCCCCTGGTTTAGTGTAACCCGTTGGAAGGTGTGTTCGATGCCTTAGAGAAATCGGAAAAAGATTTGTATACTTCTAAGCTAATTCATTTTCCATCTAAGACTTCTGACACTTTTTTAACCCTTTCGCGATAAATATCGATCCCTAACAATAGCGGAGCCCTCGAGTTTGAAGACAAATTTTAAATCGCTCCGACCTGGAACCCCCGAGTTTGAAGACAAATTTTAAATCGCTCCGCTCTGGATCTCCCGAGTGCAAAGGATTAATATAAGTACGTATGATAAATTTTGAAGCACAGATCTATGGGGTAACAACCCAGAAATCGTTGCGTGGCCGCCGCCTATAGGCGGTGCTCGTACCCACAGATCATGTGCACGCCGCATATAAACGGCGCTCGAAGCGAAAGGGTTAAAGGGAATATAACGCATCGATTGATGATAAAATTATGCAAATATAAATAGTCAATTTGTGTGCCATGCACAT
This sequence comes from Tetrapedia diversipes, assembly GCA_033822845.1. Classification (NCBI taxonomy): domain Eukaryota; kingdom Metazoa; phylum Arthropoda; class Insecta; order Hymenoptera; family Apidae; genus Tetrapedia; species Tetrapedia diversipes. The sequence goes on from JAOPTO010001140.1 coordinate 232,585, forward strand.
TGTTTTTGTTTCTGTGTATACCACGTCGTTGGCGAATCTGCGACAAAAGCATTACGCATAAGTTGTCCAGCGCAAGTGGTTAAATTTTGATATTCTACACGTTTCTGCGCATTACGCGTATTCTGCTAATTTCCACGAATTTGAAATTTCCATAAATGCATAAAAATCCACGGTCTACTTATCGTGAACTTGAGAATGTATACATAGCTACAATCGGAATCGTATCGCGAACGATCGAGGAAACTTCGTAAGAGGCTTATTTACAAACAATCAATTTGTAAATCGATGAATTATTGTAGAAATTACAAAGGTATTGAACTTTTTTAAACTTGTTGTAGTTAAAGATACTATATATTTTTAAAATGAAAATATATTTTTATCGGAAATTTCCTGATATTCCAATTACTTTTCTCAACATTTTTATTATTTTCTCTTTTTCATAAAGTTTGTTTTGTTTTTTTTTTTTGTTATTTTTCATGAATACATTTTTCTTCAAAGTTCGATCGATCTCACGATACTTGAGTTGTCCTTTAAGTTAAAAAGTAGATTGTTGAATGACAATTAAGAAAGTATCGAATAAAATTGTTTTTCGTAGACATATTTCGAACATCAATTTCTTGATTCCTTTTGTTACAAATGTATCAACGTGTTGGATGGTTCATTATGCGGTACAGTGAGGTATATTTACCAATCAAAATTTTGTGCTTCAACATCAGTTCACATACGTACGAAATAATTTGTGTGATCGCATAATTACATAAAACGTGATTGTGCACAATTCCTTGAAAGTAAACTTCACCCCGTACAATAATAATGAAACATACTTTAAAATTGGTTTTTAAAAGTGCACTTTGTAGTCTTTATTATTTTTCACTTTTTTCTTTTTTTGCGAAATCATCGATTTCTTATTTTAAATAATAATTACTACTGTCTCTGTTTAAGCACTTATCGAAACGTAACTTTAAAACGCCAAGTACCTATGTCATGGTATTATTAATCGATAATTGTAACAAACATTTTGCACATCATAAGACTGGAGGCAATGGACATTTTAAGTGGATAAAATTCAACGAGAATATAATTTAAAAAAATTCAAAAGATGTCTACGAAGCATGTTCGTAAGAGTAATGACGTTAGGCCAATTCTTTTAGACCCCTAACAGTTTTAACGTCGTATCTTAACCTAGAAGTTGCGTTTGTCCGTACACACGCGCGGGCGTGTGTAATGGTTAAACAGATACGTATCTATCAAAGAAAAAAGAATACAATAAATATTTCGTGCTCCTATAAAAAAATCATACTTATTGGTTTCTTCTAATTATAACATCGAATTCAAGAGTACTAGCCGAATGCAAGAGTGCTAAATTACACTTTTACCCTTTTGTTCTGTTTTTCTTTTAAATAATTCGCTATTTTCTTTCTTTTCGACTCTCCTTTACCTTCGCGCGTTCTCAACAATTCGTAGTTGTCATCCTCTGTCTCATCATGCTCGCGAGTAGAACGTTCCCGTTTAGTCGCATGAGAAATATACGTACAACGTGTCTATTCTATCTATATAACGTGTTATTTTTTTTTTTTGTACAGAGCTTTCTTTGGTTTTCGAAAAAGAAGGAATTAGTCTTTCATAATGATAACGAACTGTTATTGATCGCGTGCAGAGTGTTCGGCTCGATAATTTTTTCTTTCCTCCGTGTTTTCTGCCTCAATTTATTTTTACCACCGTGGAAGAACGACAGTTACCGAGCGTCCCTTACAAACGTTTAATCCCTTAATCGATTCACGTCCGTGTCATAACATGTACGCGTGTCAATTCAACGATCAAAATTGCTCGACATGTTGATCGGATATCGAACAAGTGTCTGGAGAAAGATTCGAACAAAAGAGTCTCAATATCTGGACGTATACGGATAACGTTAAGAGCGTTTCCTCTTCAATCTCTCGTCCCTTTCTCAATCCTTCGCAAAGAACAAGATAACAAAGTCGTGTGCTTACGCGAGTACCAGCAAGAACCGTTGCTCCGAAACCATCTCAATTTTCCCCGGTTAATCTAGCTCTTTTCCTTCAGAAACACGCGATAAGAACGTTCAGCAAAAACAGAATCGCCATCCACACGAGCGATAATCCATCGCGTTCCTTTTTTCCCCGTCAGCGACTACCATAACCGGCCACAATTTGCATTCGCAAGCAACCTAAGCATCGCGTAATCCACTGAATATTTCGACCTTCGTCCACGTGTAGGGTAGAACGTGAACGGTATCACGGCCAGATAAAGCTCGAACACCCAGCACACAAGATAGAAAAGTGCACTTTCCTCAGCAACGATCTAAGCTGAGTACACGTTACGCATTGCATGTCGACAATATATATATATATATATATTTGTAGTATGTATTGTATATATATATAGAAAGTTACAAAAGATAAAAGAATCGAGTATAATGTACACGTACAGACGAACGTCCCCTACTAATCCTCTATTTTACTTTCCGAAAGCTTTAATATACCTCTATGCTCAGCCGTTCTTTCTCTTTTACTCTTTCGTTCCTTTTTCTTTTTTTTTTCTCCTCTAATTTGGTCTGCCTGGCCTCGAGAGTTTTCTGCCATTCCAACGGATGCGTACTTTCATCGCCGGCTAACTGGATCCGGTTTATCTGACGTCGATTCATTAGGCTTCGTCGGAGTGGGAGCCCTGGGAGCTGCGCTTCTTCTTGTGGTTTCCGTGATGGTGGTGATGGTGGTGATGGTGCTGGTGATGGTGCTCGGGGTGCATCAACGCGTCGGTTTCCGGTTGATTTTGATGGCCAACCAGGAGGTCCAGCGTGCCCCGCGGAAGCGCGGCTTGATCGTTAGCCGGCGGCGGAAGTGGCGTTGCCACGGGCGACTCGCTCGGCAACGGCAAGCAATGCAACACGTAACATCTTACAGCCGCCAGGATGATTCCTGAAAATCGAAAGATGTTAGATGATTGCGTGTATAGATTGTTGCGAGAAAAAATTGTAATATCGTAGTTTTAAAGATCGCAACCGGAAAGATGAAAGTGAGGGTGATTAGACGAAAGCCAGGTCCATCAGAAAAAACCATCGTTAGAGACGAACGATCAATCGATGGGTCGGCAATGTTTAGCGAGCAGGAGGTGCGAAAAGAGAAGGCCTGTAAGGGTTTTCTCGAAGGAGGAACAGACCAGTGTTGAATGAAAAACTGAGTTGTAGAGTTGCAATAAAGAGTTGTGAGTTGAACGTAGAGCCGCGTGGCAGAGTTCGGTTAGAAGTAGTTGTATTTTTGGTATTTATAAGTTAGGAATTATTGTGTACTGTATGCTTTTGTTATCGATCACATTAATAATAATAATAATATTAATAATAAAACAATAATAACAATATCAATAATAATAGTAATAATAATAATAAAAAATAATAAAACAACAACAACAACAACAACAACAATAATAATAATAATAGTAGTAATAATAAAACAATAATAATAATATTAATAATAATAGTAATAATAATAGTAGTAATAATAGTAGTAATAATAATAATAATAATAAAATAATAAAATAATAAAAATATTCTTAAGTCTAATAATCATTTCTATGGAATTCATCAATATCTTTCACTTTTTTACATTCTAAGGCCCATTTACACTACTAATGAGTCGAATATATGATCGAAAATACGTATCAATAGTGTTTTGTTATTTGTTTTTTGGCATGTGCAAGATTTGCTGGGTTCGTCTTCGGTTCATCGATAGTATAAATTGACCTTTAGTTGATTCGTTACGTGTTCGGTTTATAAAGTAAGTAAAATTGTGACACGAAAATTTAACACCTCGGTGGATAATTAACACGCGTTGAACATCAAACGCAATTTATAAAATGATCTGGAAATCAATTTTTATTAAAGATATTTTTAAATCAGCCAGTTTGGATTTTTGCGACTTTCCGTTTAGGGCGTGAGGAGTATATGCTCAAAGTTACCGTGATTAGTAGTTTTTCTTTTGAGATGCGTCTAAATAATATACATGATACAACAAAAATCATAATTAGCAAGAAAAAAGTGAAGAGTATAAGATGTATTAGAGAGCAAAGCAATCAATATTTAGATATAAGTATACGAAACTGCAACGATTTTTTTTGCAAAGCTTTCTGTCTCATAACGAAAATTATTTACAGCTTGAACGAAAAGTTTAACGTAGGGCGTATGTGCCTCGTTAATCTTGGTTTACATATTTGGCGCATTATAAGAGAAATATATTTATAATTAATCATCGAAATTTTCGTCCAGATATGAGTGACATGACACCAGAACTGTTAATTGCAAATGTGAAAATTATTATTATTTAATCTACTAAAATGTAATAATATTTGTACCTTTAAAATGTATTACCGTTGCTGAAGAATGGCATAACAGATACAAAGAATAAAACTAAATGTGAATTAAATTTTTGCATTAACTCTTTATAACAAATTATTGAAACGAACCCAAAAAGATTTTTGTTGTTAACTTGTCTTGTGTCAATATTTTGCAACAGCTTAGTGAATAATTTAATGTATGTAAACATTCTTAAACACTAATACAAATAAAGCAACTTGATCTTTTATGTATGATTACGTGGCTTATGAAATGTATGTTATAAAAAAGGTTTATCAATTATTTAATTAACCGTTAATACATGAATTTTTTTAATTATAATTATTAGTTTTTGGAAGTTACTGCAATAATATACTAATTCTTTTATGTACATGGAAATTACACATGTTTATATATACAAAATTACATATGCTTATTATTGTATGATAGATCACATGTCTGACTAAATACTGAGATTAACTACTGACACATGGTACGATTAAAGAATCAACATTTTAAGCAAAGTTTAAATTATTTGACTCACTTGTATTGTTCGACATTTTGACTGTATGTTTGTTTATTTAATACGTCAAATTTTACTTGGATGTTTATAAAAATTTATACACTTCTTAAACCTTTCAAACGTTTACTACTGAAACACGGTATGATTAAAGAATCGACATTTTAAGCAAAGTTTAAATTTTTTGACTCACTTGTATTGTTCGACATTTTGACTGTGTGTTTGTTTATTTAACATGTCAAATTTTACTTGGATGTTTATACAAAATTTATACACTTCTTAAACCTTTTAACCGTTTAACTTTCGAAGTAAAATTATACGTGTATCACAGAATTATATCGTGCTTCATTATACATTAACCTATTATGTTTGACGAACAATACAATATTCAGATCTGCTAATTCAATCCTGTATCAACAAGCAAAATAAGCTGCAACGATTCGTGAATAATTTGAGGTAATTTGAGGCCAGCCCGTAATTAGTTTATCTTATTTTCATGCGAGTACTCGATCAAAATTTGCATGACAACTTTTCCGTCGATGCATCAATATATTTCGCGTTAATATTTCACGAGTTCTATAACGTACTTCGGGAATTTAATCCTAACCCATTGTTTTATCCAAAAGTTTAGAAGCAAGGTTGCACGTTGATTGTATCGAAGCATATGAATTTCATCGGCGAACTTTAATGAACATGCAAATGTTATGAAGCTTCTTGCTGTTACGTTCGGTTGATCTGCATTTAAACGTATCTGGCAAGGATCGTTTATACATTCAGAAGCTTATGGAAAACGATGTTGTATCGCGATCAGATTGGATACGTAAAAATATAATCGCGTTCGCTTCTTCCCGTACAATGATACTCGACATTCCAATTTCTCCTTCGAATTCTTTCATGCTTTGTTCGAGGACATTTTCAACGAGAACACAGCCAAGCAAACAAGGATGTACATAAGTAATGGCATTTAAAATGATATAGTATTTTAAAACTATTCAATATTTATTTATTCGTTTATAATAACGAATAATGTTTATTCGTTTAAATTATTATTTATTTATTTAAAACGTTATTCAAATATACTTTTAATAAATGGTTGAAAATGACAAATCTTCTTTTTTTCAGGAGAAAATAGAAATTGCCGCTTAATGTTTAAAAAATTGCGAGTTAATTTAAACGTAGCATTTTTGTGGCGAACGCTTGACAAAAAATGTGGTAATAAATTAAATTTGCAAATTTTCAAAGGGGAACAGAAACGTTTGACCTCTGCTCTTTCATAGAAAATTGTGTTAACTAAAATTTCATTTTAATAAAATTAACTATTTCTTTTCGCTTTATTATCTCATGCATACACTTTCAAGCACATATATTCCCACGTACAGTGGCTCCAAAAAGTATTCGTACACTACATTTCAAGGAAATTCACCTAATTGTAAAATTCTGATTTCAATGAAAGTTTGCATGTGTATAGAGCATAATTGGTTATACATGAAGCAATTTTTTTTCTCGACAGGAACTCTTTTTGACAGGTTAAAAGTTATCTTGAAAGTTTTTGCGATTCTTCATGCTTTGAACATGAGTTTCTCTCGAATCTTTTTCTATGACTGAATGATAGAAGATTTAAAATTGAACATTTGTTATCCGAAAAGTTTTGTTTTATCAGACACCATTACAAAATTATATTTAAAATACAAGAAAAACTATTGAAATTATTAACCTTGTTTTCACCTCCTTAAGGTGATATTTTGATAAAAGAAAAAATTAATCGATAAACATACTATTACGTTCCACATATTTACAAAATTTTATTAAAAAACTTTCATTGAAATCAGAATATTAACACATTCGTTGCCACGTCACCCATATTTGGTTTTTTTCTTAAAGTTAAATAGGATTTTAAATTGCAATTTTAAAAGGAATTTAATGGAATAAGCATTGAAGTATAATTTATATAAATATAAAATACACAAAATAAAAATAAGAAGTTAAAATTTCTGCTGTTTTTATATTCTTTTACCCCAGTTTTCTATGCAATCGGATTTGGGGCCAGCAAGAAACTCAGTCGAATCACACTGAACGACGAACGTGTTAAAGTTAAATGAATTTATTTGCAACACAGTGTACGAATACTTTTTGGAGCCACTGTACACGTATTTTTGTAAGTACATGCTTTTACTCCTTCAGATATAAGAAACAATAAGGCGCCTTTTGCCAAATTAGAAAAACACTATCCGAGCTCACAGCAAGATCAGATTTTTCTTGAATGAATCGTACTTCAAGTTTTCGTTTCGGTGTTATATGAAATTACGTTCGAAAAAAGGTTTTCCTTTTAGATAAAACAAAAGAGTAAGCGATCACTTGTATTCTGACCACAGTTCTAACTGACAGTAACTTGATTACCGTGAATGGATAGCTGACAGCGACATGATTAGGTCATAAAGTCTCCGTGGTCGAGAAATTTCTTCGCAAGCTGTTTTTTATTGCCTCGGTATTGTTTCGTGTATTTTACTGTTTACCAAGAAACTAATAAAAACAAGTTTATACTCGTACTTAATTATCGGCAACAAACTTTTCAAACATTTTATAAGAAATGAACAAAACCTTGTAAATTCTTGTTCTAGTAAACTGCTGTTCAGGAATTTAGGATCGTTTCGTTTCAAGGAACGCATAAATTTAAAAAAAAGGAAAATTTACGAGATTGTTATTTTAAAATTTTTAAAATTTTTAATCTAGTGTAGGTAATTATTCTATTGGCCGATGGGCTTTTACTTAAATTACGAGCTAGTGCAACGATTCTCATGAACTCTTAACGAACTATCTCAAAACGGACTCATAACGAACTCTCTCAAAACGGACTCATAACGAACTCTCCCTAATTATCGCGAGGCTTCCTATTTATTTGCCTCGGGCCTGATAGGCGGTTCCTGCCCTTACCAATCAGGGCCTTCGGAAAAATGCCCGCCTTCGATATCCCCACGCGTTTTCATCTAGGATATCGCCGTCTCCCTTTTCTTCGGGACTCAGATTTACGGCCGCGACTGTTTATCCCTACAGCGCAGGAGTTGTTTACAACGGCGCCGGAAGATCACGCGGCCCCGAAAAAATAACACGGCGACACTTCGAAACCTGATCCGCGGTCGCCTGACGAAAAGCAGTGTCATTCTTTGCCGCTCTTCCCTATACAAAGGCTCCATTCATTAGTAAATTGCCTACACTAGAATTAATTAAAACAAAAGGGAAACACTGTTACTATCTGAGATATTAACCCTTTACACTGGAGAAGTGATTGTTACTCGTCTAATGATACTAACTTCAAAAATCTTCAAATTCGAAATATTAAACGTCACTTAGTTCAGTTAAGTGATATACTACAATTTACATATGGGTCTATTTAACCTCTGAGTTTAACTAATAAACAAACTAACTAAAGTCTGAAAATGTGCTAAACTATCATTTGGTGACTAACAGTCACCTCTCGAGCACAAAGGGTTAAAAGTAGAGTTGACAATTTGAGAAATATGGCTGGAAAACTCTGGAGTAGAAATGAAGTGAATTCCTAAGCTTTTTACTTACTAAAATTTACATATATGACTATTTAACGTCCGGGTCTGAACTAA
>JAOPTO010001141.1:0-53183 GCA_033822845.1 Tetrapedia diversipes
GCTCGCGAGCTGTTCGCGAACAGCAGTGTGGACGCGGCATTAGGTCTTTCATCGGACAGGCTTGTTATATCCAACCGTACGCGAGCGTTCTATCAATTATTACGAGTGGGGCTTAACCCATTCGCGCGGCATTCGTTTTGTATATATTACGGACAGGATGTGTTGAGCAATTTTATGACGGTGTAGCGACGAAGTATTCGAAAAACACTTGAAGCCTGATTAGTAGAGTATTGTATAGACAGAGGTTTACGATATAAAGGAAAAAATGAGAAATTTCATTCTAAATAATTAAATTTAAATCAGTGTTACTCGGTAATTAATCATTCGATTCATAGACTACGAATTAATCCCTTATTTATGTCAAACAAATTAGCGCAACTTAAGAGAAGTATTATAATATTTTAATTAAACGATAGAAAAGTGGTAAAAAATTAAAAAAGATCTTGACAGATCTTGAATTCGTAAAATTGGTTAGTATCAATAGTCTATTAGACGAATTGTTTAGTTATCTAGGGTTAAGAAATATAACATATTCACACTAGAACTACCAGAGCAATCAAAATGACCAATCGATGATTATTCATAACAACCTTATAAATTTGCTGTGCTAACGTTTCCAAAATTTACTATGATTTTTTGTAAGAGCTACAAATTTTTATTTATTTTCTATGTATTCGATGTTTTTTCATGTAATTTTCAATTTGATCTCTTCCATTCGAATAAATACACTTTAATTGTCGGTGAGTCCAGTGTTAATATTTGTTAATTAATTATTAATCTATATTGTGCATAAACACAACAAATTTATCTATCAAACAAACAGAAATATTTATATCAATAAATCGTAATTATTTTTTCATCTCATCTCTTCCATTCGAATAAATACACTTTAATTGTCGGTGAATCCAGTGTTAATATTTGTTAATTAATTATTAATCTATATTGTGCATAAATACAACAAATTTGTCTATTAAACAAAGAGAAATATTTATATCAATAAATCGTAATTATTTTTTCATCTCATCTCTTCCATTCGAATAAATACACTTTAATTGTCGGTGAGTCCAGTGTTAATATTTGTTAATTAATTATTAATCTATATTGCGCATGAACACAACAAATTTCTCTATCAAACAAACAGAAATATTTATATCAATAAATCGTAATTAATTTTTCATCACATCTCTTCCATTCGAATAAATACCCTTTAATTGTCGGTGAGTCCAGTGTTAATATTTGTTAATTAATTATTAATTTATATTGTGCATAAACACAACAAATTTGTCTATTAAACAAAATCGTAATTAATTTTTATAATTTTACAGTTTTTACCTAATAATTTATTTGAGTGCGAATGAAACTTGCCAACTTGCAAGCACGGATCTGACTCGTTATTCTGCGCTAATGGGTTAATGGTCGTTCCATTCCTATTCCTTTTTTGTTCCCCGACGAAGTGAGTACGGTTAATTAAAATCTGTGTACAAGACGAGGTTGTACCAGTCGATAGGTGTCTCCGATCATCGGAGCCGGGAAAAGGAAACGTCGATAAGAGAGGGAGAGAGAGACAGATGATGTACGCGTTTGATTACATTAGTTGGAAAGAACGTGAAACGAATCGAGTGAAATCTCAGAACAAAAGAATAAATTATTCTACGGATACATACGATGGACCGAAAAAAGTTACCATTTTGAATAGGCGATCGGTTATTGGAGGTAAAACAATTTTGTAGAGCAAAGGTTGTTTCGTATACGAACAGCTGTTATGTGATATTGACAATCTTTTTTACTCTCACAGTTTGAAGAATACTGAAATTTGAATTCATGTATCGTATTGTTTATACATATAATAGCACTTCTAATTTTTTATTTAATTTTATTAATTTTACGGGTATAAACCCACACTAGTGTGTACATAATAGAATAAAAAGCAATTATAATAGTTCAACTGAAACGAGAAGATTGAGTACAATAAAGAAAACGATTACAATTGATTCGAGATAAGGCGCTTAAATGTGGACTAAACTACACAAGAATAGCTCGATAGATTTTACATTTAATAATATTTATACCTTAAAAACGTTGATCGATAAAATTACAAAAATTTTGCAACGTTAAGCTTAAAGGAGACTTCTACAAATTTTTAAGTAGAAATACTGAAGTACCTACGATTTTAGTAAATAAAACGATATATTTTTTCGGATTCTTGGAAATTTGTAGTTTGCACAGTTTTCGAATCAACGTGAATGAAAATTAACAGGCGAATCAACCGTTCATTTACAGATAGAGAATATTGAATCGAACGTGACGACCCACGGATTAATGTACAATTGCAAAATTGTAAAAATTTCCTCGTTCGTCCATTGCACTAAGTGTAGCTCGATCCGTTTTACGAGCGCAACATTATGTAATTTGGCAATAAAGCACGTTTCATACACTTTTATCTCCTACCACGTGATCTCAGATTAATCGGTACACGTCCTTTCGTCCTCGTGATTGTGATAATCGGACCAATTTCCGCTATTATCTCCCTACATTCATTCTCCTGATAAATCGAACGGAACAACTTCTTTATCCTTGCGTTCCAGGAACATCTTAAAAAATTGTTTTCAGTTTTTTTTTGTTAAAAGTAAGAGAAGAACGCTTTCTCAGAATTTAGTCAATAAGCAGCGATTAAAATTTAAAAAACGCGAGCGTGCAATAAGAGGAAACACGGTCAGGTCAACGATCCTGCATACAATTATTTTGTTTCAAAAAATAACGTTTTACAACTTTAATCGTTAACGAAAATTTCATCGAAACATGATCTGATACACATTTTTTCTTCTTCTCGTATTTCATAGAAATCAGCAATCATTAATTCGTAGTGTTTCCTCCTTAAATCGACTGTTCGAAAATTTTCTATTTTTATCGGTTCGGATGATCGACACTCGGCTGTACGAGTGTTTAAAAAATTCGACAATAGAAAACTGTTATTGGAATAGAAATTGAAAAATTAGATCGATGAAAAATTTTGTAACGAAACAAAATGTATGATGATTCAAACTGATCAACATTAGTTTATTTTACACTTTATGGAAAAAGAAGAAAATCGTATTTACAGTAGCGGACAAAAGTTTAACACCAAAGAGTCATCGAAACTGAATTAATTAATTTATAAGAAATAGCATGATAAACAAAATTTGTATTCTGTGGTAATAACACTTTGGTTAATAACATATGTTCTACTATAATAATAATAAAAATGAATGCACAGACAATATTTGCAAACCATCAAACTACGCTGCTCTATATTGTCCTCTCGTCTTAAACTTTTGTCCGCTACTGTACACGTTTCAACAGGCAGCATACAGGGTCTCGAAAACGCAAGCAACATATAGAAAATAACCAAAAACACACTCTTGCCGAAAGTTGTGCATTATTTCGACACGTGAGCTAATATGATTTTCAATATGGTGGTTCCGCTACGATTACTGTCAAGGAAGCTGCACGTTTAACGGCGAAATTACGGAAATAAATTCGATAACTATTAACTTCATAGACTTTGGATCTGAATTAGCAACACGTTACGCGACCGCATATAATTTGTATTCGATTTGCATTTAATTAAAATATTTTTTCTGCTCGACGTGCATACCTGAATCTGGATTAAATTTATACAGTTATTTTCTGGAAGTACGTTAGAAACAGATCGTTGTAATGAAACTTGATCGCTATATCCTTCCTACAATTTTATTCACTTAATACTTGGTATTAATTTAATTTCACCGCACTGTTGCATAAATACCGATTATCACACGTATAATTTGCAAAAGTAAACGAGTGATCTAATGCAGCATGTAATAAATAACAGAAATCGTACGATCAAAGGTACAAATTATTTCTAAGAATTTTCAAAGCGAACATTTTCAAGCTTCTTTTGGAAACTGAAACGAAAATCCACATCAATAAACAAGAAACGAATACTAATTCTATATCATCATCTATTTTTTTCCCCATCACGACGATCCCGATTTTCACCATTTTCCACACAACTTCCACACATTTTTGTCGGTTAATCACAATTAACCAGTAAATTATTCGTAAAGTCAGCGACGAACTTTAGAAGGGCCTGTTTTCATGAAACCTGGAAGAGCAACGGAATCGATTCTTCGATTTTGAACATTGCGGCAGAAATTTTGACGAACTCACGGATATCACCCAGAATTTTCAGAGAAAATTCTTTTACTAAGTACAGTAGCGAACAAAATTTTAATACCAAACGGTCAAAGGAAACAAATTAATTAATTGATAAGAAACAGCACGATAAATAAAAATCGTATTTTATCGCCGATCAACATATAGCGTTCTACCACAATGGCGATAAAAATAAATATATATGAACAATATTTGTATACTATAAAATTTTGTTTTACATTATCCTTACGTTGTCTTAAACTTTTGTCGTCTACTGTTTGTCAGACGAGTTTCGAGACGTGCATTACACGACAAGGGACCATCGAGTGATCAATGCCTCAGCACTAATTTTATATATTTAACGCTTTCGACGATGCCTCTCTGACGGATGTAATATATCGTTTACTTTTTTGTTGGGGCAGAACTTTTTTCCCTAGCCGACAGAAATTTTCGTTTGTCGGTGGCGTAAAGGATGGAACAGACGAAGCAGAGAATAAATTTTTGGGGCTTGATTTATTGTCGAGGGGTGCGATTCGGTTTGGACTGGGGCCTTATGGTTTCGTGGAAGCTTCGAAAAATGGGCGTGGAATTATTTGTGTTTCAACCTCGACGATACAGGGTAGGTATGTTTCTCTGTTCGAGGAAGAATTTAAATTGTCTGGACGAGGAGAGAAATGAGTGGAAGAGATGATTAAGGGAAGCGAGCTTGATTGATAAGATAGAGCAATGGTCGAGCAGGAAATTCTTCGTTTAAGAAAATTACTTTTAATATCCGGTAAAAAAGCAGTGATGAGTAAGAAACACCGTTGAGAAAGAAGACACGTAAAAGTTTTCAGCCAGTTTGATGGAAAATTTAATTTCCAAGCTATTATTATAGTAGTTTCTAAGCTTTTATTATAAATATAAATAACACACGAGCAAATAATACATATAATACGCAGGGATCACGCATATTCAGTGGTACAATAATATATGAAAGATAAAACAATAACTTTATGAACGCATCTCGATTTAAAACTGATCTGACCTGAACAGTAAGAAAATTTTCTTTCTCTAAAAAGGTCAGTCTAAGCCAAAAAAGTTTGGCATCATTGTTGCACTCTAAGACTTTTCATAAAATTCTGAGAAACATACCAAAAATTATTCTCACTTCAAGCTAAAAGATTAATTTCTAAGCTATGTGTTACGAAAGTGTACACAACTACTAATTGGAAGAAGTAAACAACTTCGAGGGTAGTTCGAAAACAACCCCTGGGCAAACGAGAGAATTCCTCACACCAGGTCTGCAATTTGAGACCCAACAGAGACGACGTCTAGCTATTTTCCCCGACTCCTTTATCCCACCCCTTCTTTGCCAGCCACCCTTAGCTGGAAGACAGGCTCGGTGACGTTAATTTAAATGACATGGAATATTGTTTCCCCGTTACTCAAAGCGTGAACTACACATGAAACAACCCCATTGAAGAGGGGGATGATTGCAGAACAAATTTCAAGTAAATTCTATTTCTGCTTGTCGTTTCTACATCTCACTCAATCTTCTCAGAAAGCAAAGTTTCGATAGAATTTTTACCTCTCGACCAAAAGCTACCCCTTGCACTCCATCTTTTTAATTTTTGTATCTTTAGAGAGAAAAAGAAAGAGAGAACGTGGTTTTTTCTACACATTCCTGCCATGTAACAATGCAAAATTATTTCAGACACTAATACATCTGGCGACTATAAAAAAATGTTTAAATTAAATTAAATGCAAGTTGCTTAATTACGACAAAATTATATGAAATTAATAATTATTAGATTTATTTTCCCCCGCTGGAACCTTTTCCATGTTTCTATTATTATTTTTTTACTCTATTTTTATTTTCTATTATTATCTTTTTTTTCACGCTAAATTATTATTTTTCTCTGCAAAACATCCCTTTCTCCAATCGAACCGTCACCATAAACCGCACCCTCTGCACGTATACACATGGCGCGGCTGTACAGTTAGCGCATATTGCTGTTGCATAACTTCTGAGAGGAGATTGGCTGGATTCGAGCAACTCGTACATATCGAACGAAGCCGGATTCTGTGAAAGGTGGACCTAGGTGCGGCCAAGGACCGGTTGTTGCAAGTAAACAACCGAGCTTGCATATTTTTCTATCTACGTCCGTGTTGGCAATCGCGTGCAAATTACTTTTTTTTTTTTTTTGGTTGAACGTATCGCTAATATACGTACAATAAGCAATATATATTTGGAATCGATAGGTTGGTCGTGGTTGTTAAAGAAAATGCGAGAAAGAACGAATCTGAAGAGGAGTCGATACAATGTGATATTCTTGGTGAAAGTTCGTAACATTGAAATATGGGGAGTTTGAAGGAAACATCAATTTTGAAAACTTTTTTCGAGAACAATTTTGAGAATTTGAAAATATGTAAAATTCTAATTCGTTTGACGGATAATAATGTCAATGCATTATTTGCTCACAGAATTGAAACAGTACCAGAGTGATTTTAACACTAGATTTAGGGACATTTCTTGTACATCTATTTCCAATATACATATACCAAGGAATAAGGTATAGATTAAACAGAATTTGAAATTGAGAACTGAAAGGGAAATAAATTTATTTAAATTTGTATCGCTCCATCAATAAAAGTTAACCAAAATTGCTAGGAATATAAGTAATTGTCTTTGCAAATTTTGCTCATGAAGTTCGAAGTCCGTCAAATTGACGGGTCCCGTAAACCTAGTGTTAATTACGCCATTAAGCAGAATTTAGTATTACGAAAAATTTTACGGTTCCAGATGGTGTATCGAAAATAGGTCGAAGAAAGTTACGGAGTTCGATCGTAAGAAAGCAGCGACCGTGCTGAATTCTTCGCACGTTTAGCGTTCTTTTTTTCTTCTGTTTCGCTTCAACGGCGAGGATAAAAGAGGGAGGAGCTTATTGACTTAGCATATTGACTGCTGCGATTGATGCAGTCCTCGGGTTAATTATAACCTGCGCGAAAATTTTTACATTCGAATTCAACACTGTGAACACCGTGGAAGACGTTTTTAAATTGTTTAGAATTATTAAAATAATCCGATCTCCGAATTACACTGTTAGAAATTTATCTTGGGGCATAATTTCATTACAAAAACACTGTCTCATATTATTATAAAGAATAATAACTGTATACAATAACAGTACCGATTATTTTCTATTTTTCTACATAAATAATCCTAAATCTTGCAATATATGTTACCTTTATGTAATAGAATAATGTTGATAGCTAATAACCCAGTATAGGAGTTTATAGCTTACTAAAAACAAAACAAAAAATTATACATTTTATATTAAAATTAACATATCGCTCCAAATCGGGAGCCAATTCTAGACGTTCCCATAGACCTGTGGTACAGTGACCATAAAGTCGGGCTCCTCTGAACCACGTAGGAGGTCTACTCCTCAAAATAAAGGAATCTGTACATGTGCACGGCGAGAACGAGGGCCAGCCAACGTATCGAGGGGAAAATTCGTCGCTCGACGAACAACTGGTGAAGGAGCCATGTGTGTTAAACCGATCCCCGCTTATTATAAGTTAGGGCTCGTGAAAATGCGAGGGGGATTCAGAACGACTTTTCACGGGAAGTTGTTGCTCGTCAGACGTACGATCTCTGCGTCGAGAAAGTCTCTCACGTGGAAACGTGATTTATCGGGAAACAACGTTCCTGATAACGCAAAACGTGTCTCGTTGATTGATAAAAATAAAAATTATTCCAGAATGTCGAGAATCTTCGTGTACATTACCTCTTTCACGTTGGAGCGAGAGATAAGAAGAAGCTTTCGTTCGCTAATTCAAGAGGACGAGTGAAAATTCGAAGGGGTAGAACGGATATTTCGACCCTCGAAAAGGGTTTGCTTTCGCAAGCAAATAATGCTAAATCTTGCAATATATTTTACTTTTATTATTATTAAATTGAGTACTCAATTAAATTATGCACCATACACTGATCTAGAAATTATGCAAAACAGGATTTTTCCCTTCATTTTCGATGAGTGAATTTTTTAGAAAACACTATACTACTTTTAGAAATATTCAAAATTTTTGGTATAACATCGATTATATTTATAACAATCATTTTACTTCTCATCGTTCTGCTTACAGATAGATTTAAAGATAAAGTCAACGGATTTCGAGAAAGTTAATCGATGGCACACGTTACAGATAAACAATTTGACACGAGAATGAACCTATTAATAATCCAATGACTAATGATGACGGATATCGGTAAAAAATATATTCATTGTGCAATATCTAGTTAAGCGGTATACATAGCGTATAGAGGGCTAAAAATCGAGACAAAATCGTTTGTTCGGCGAAAACCGAAGAAATAGGAGATTCTAATATTTACCTTCGTCTTCTGCTTGAGGAATTTGGAGATCTTAGTGATCGGATTTGGAATCTTTGGCCTCGGCATTTTGACTAGATTGTTTGGCCTTTGAAGTAGAACTCGAACGTCAGTCTTCTCCGATTTTTTAACACTGTGTACCTTCTCGGTATCTCTTCCTATGTGTTTCTCGTGCTCGGCAGAACAACAGTTTACATTATGCTCGCGCTTGTATCGCGTTCGAGCACCGGTCAAAGCTCTCGCTACGGTTCGATCGGTCGCCGTCGCGAGAACCTTTCTAGAAACAAACGGGCCAACGACTACCGAGCACGCTGAGAATATACGGTGGGTATGTGCCACGAAAATGCCAGCCAAACGCGAACTCCCGTGTGTTGTTGGCAATGGTGCGCTCGTCCCTCTATCGACGAACCCACGAGAACTTTCGTGCTTTTTTCTTTTCCTCCGATCGAACTTTTACAGATCTTCCTTTGTCTCTCAAACACGTGCGCGATCAATACGCGCCTCTGTTCTGAACCGGATTAGAACGATTAGTATCGAACGATTAACAAATCGTATATTATTCCCCTCGAAACAACAGCGACTGTTGTGCGAGGTATCGAAAGTTCAAGTTTACGAGGAAATTAAAAATCTTTCTTGAACTCGAACCGTCTGTGATCTTTCTGCTTTCTCGCGATGTTGACAGAAGAGATACGAGGACGTGTTACGATGAAATCGTATCACGATTAATCGCAACGCTATTATTTTTCTGGTAAGCACGCTTCACTTCGCCGAGGACTGAAGCAACACTGAAGCTTCGCGCTTTCGGGGTGAGTCTAATACGCGGATCCTAGGAGAAAGGCGTGGCGGGGAGGGGATGAATGGCAGTGCGCAGCCCGGTGTGCGCAGCACGTGCTACTCTCACCCGAGACGCGAGCGTCGTATTGTGCACCTCTGTTGGAAGCTGTGCGTCACAGTACGAATTTGGATGGAAAAATTACCGGTTTCGAATCTGTGTTTTAGGCCTGGGGATTTTTACGTCTCGTGAGCGGAAGAACAAATAAAATACGTCTTTCGCGAGATAACTATTTTGCGAGTGTGCAATTCGGAGTATAATTCTCAGTATTTAAGACAGGTTTGTTTTCTGATTCGTACAATACCTATGACTGAACGACGGATGCAGATCGAGTGCTAATTCGGAGTATAATTCTCAGTATTTAAGACAGGTTTGTTTTCTGATTCGTACAATACCTATGACTGAACGACGGATGCAGATCGAGTGCTACGAGATAGAGTACGCAGAAGAGAGTAAAAAGTAGTCATAAAACTCAAAAGACAAGGTATACACTTTCATTCGGAGAAAAGTTTCGGTTCAATTTTGGGGATAATGGATTAATTGCAATGGAAGCTACCTGAGATAATCCGATGCACCACGTGCAATGATTTAGGACGGTTAAGGCCATTGCTCGGTTCCGCTACGTGACCAGCAGTGACGTGCATAACGTCACGTCCGCCGCCCATGCAAACATTGGCCGCACCAAATGTGATAAGTTCTCATCTCTTTTCATGGATTATCTAACGAAATCCTGCTGGATGTTACCCGTTAATTTAATCTACGGTATTCAGGTGGAACCAAATAATTCTATAATTATAATTTTCTTAATTTTGAAACCATTATCGCGGTTTCTGCTGCGTCGAAAAAAGCAGAAAACCTAAATGTTATGACTGTCAACAATCGAAATTCGCCTGTTTCCATTCGATCCCGAGAAGTTAAAACGCAACCAAACACAACGCAAAACAAACACAAGTGTGACGAATAATGAAATCATAATTGATTGTTTTCCATTGCAATTCGCACTATCTTTGGAGATTTCGCGCGCAATTCTACAAACACCGTGTTTTCGTGCTCTTGATTATATGCACACGGGTGAGTCAGTGGAACGTCTTACGAAATAACACGTTGAAAATGGGGCGAGAACATTTGCCTGACACTTTCACGGTTGCGAGGAACGTAATTAAGTGTCATTGGTATTGTAACGAATGCGATGCAAATTATATTCATCGAATTTTACTTTTAAGAGCATTATTAATGATCCATGCAACAACATGTATCGACGCATCTGTGTCAATCATTAACGACCGTCATTAATTTTCAGCGCATCATGCAAATGTCCCGTGAGCCTTTCCAAGGTACGATTCGTTGATAACTTGATTAATTAGCATCATTTTATTGAAAGTAACAGCCTTTGTTTTGCTTGCGCTTTTACACTCGCAAAAAAAACCCAACTGTTTCAACTTCAAAGTCAAACTTAATCGTCTTAAAGAATGTTTATTAGAAGAAAAACATCAAAGATTGCACCCCATTTAGCACCAAACGGTCAATCTATTTGAATTACGTATTTCACCCAATCATCTCTTCACCCTTGTTAAAATTTCTCGGCTACTAAGTCAAACAAAAATCCCAGAGTGCTGATTAGCGCTAATTACGTTGTTCCATCGCGAATTTCGCATGACAATGAATGAGATTTTCACGATGCGCTCTACAAGTCGATTCACAAGTAGCGAAGCAGATTCACACAATTGCTGTATAATTTTTTAACCCTTTGTACTGGAGGGGTGACTCTTTCAGTCATCCAGTGATTTTCAAATGTAAGACGTTTACTAAAATTTGCTTACGTCAAACTTTACTTAGCACAGTTAAGTAATACGCTAAAATTTACTTATACGATTGTTTAACCCGTTTGCGTTCAAAAATTTGCGAAACTATCATGTGGTAACTGACATTCAGTCACCTCGAGTACAAAGGGTTAAGACAAACATATTGTAACCAATGAGTTAGTTACTGTAACACTAGAACTACCAGAGCAGTCAAAATGATCAATTCGTGGTTACTCATAGCAACATGTGATAAAGTTTACAAAATTTACTATGATTTTCTGCACAAGGTACAAATAAAGATTTTTTTCATGTAATTTTCAATTTGACCTATTCCATGCAAATAGGTACGCTTTAATTGACAATAGTTGTAGTGTTAAAGTAAAAAGACTTTATTATTTACTTTATCACTCGATTAGCACGGAACTTTATTTCATCGTTTATTATCAGTCGATCGTATCACCCGTAATTGGTATCTACATAATATTTTTAAGATGGACCAGTATCAACGAGAATGCGGATCGTCCAACACGCGACTCGGTGCATAACACAGCATTAGAAGCGCAGCTGCTCGAATGCAGCGGTCGCGTATCGTATTCCAGTTTCTGTTCTGCTCTTTTTAAAGAGCGACGATAGAGTATGCGCGTCAAGTTTGCTCAAACTGCAGGGAAAACTACCGGTACCCGAAGAAGTTGTTTCGCGGTTCGAACGTCAAACGTTGCTGTTTACGCAGCTCGTTCTACACGTCCTTTCATCGTTGGTAGTCTTTAACACGTTGAACGCCCAGCGTAAATGGTTGGAGTTTTCTCTAGGACCCAAACCCGAGACTCGGACTGTAAACAGCGCAATGTTACATTTACCGTATAATATATTGTTACTTTATATCGTATATAGTTATCATAATTGTGTTGTAAATAAAATTAGTATAAATTACCTCCAAAATTTGGTTTTAATTAGAAAAGTGTCAACCCTTTTCAAGAAACATAGCCGTTACCCAGATATGAGTGACGTGGCGTTCAACGTGTTAATAACAAACAACAACGCTTGAGCTATAAATCTTGTCTGCTTATAGTACAATAAGTAATAAGAACGTCGAGTAAAAAGATTTGATTTCAAATTAATGCCATTACATTTTGTGTAGAAAATTAAATTTCCAACAGAACTTTCAATTTGAGTAAAAAGTTAGCATTCACACATTTATTTAAAAGAAGGAAATTTCACTACACATAATATTTGTTTGAATATATGTTGAATTTCTGAAATTTTTATTCCAAATTTGTTGTCCCTATTATATTTTTTTTTCTATAAATTACAGTAGAATAAAAATTGCATTTCTACTAATTATTATTAAGCCATGAAAGGATTTGGAGATTTTTATCAGATTTTTCTGGATAAATCATTAGTTGAGTTTTGTTATGTATTAGAAATAGTCAAGCTTGAATGTAGAGATCGATTATAGCTTGAAAATGGAGCCAGGACAATTGTGCGTATTTGCGGGAGCATCGACGATGAAACGTCCTATAGAAAATGAAATACTCGCTGGTTCTGCATAGCGCATCACCGTTTGCACCCTGTTAATGGTATGCGACAACGAGTTAACATTAAACGATGTAATTGAAGGAGGCAAAGTCAACAATGCGAACTCGCTTCGACGCCTCCTATTTTTATGCTGACAAATTTATGGACCATTCGTTCCGTTCGCGCGTTTCCTGTTCCACGCGCGTCGATGCCGAAATATCACTAAATTGAAATATCGAGGACCGTCAACGGCTATATTTCAAAATCCGAAAATCTATGCGTCTAAATTCGAAATACTAAAATTCAACCTTCAACAACTGACCTTAGAGCTACCAAAATTCCGATGAATATTTAAAAATAGAAGGGAACAATTATTAGTGTTCGAGATGATAAAGTATAATAAAAATTCCACCATACTATTCAATTAAATTAAATTCATAATCATTTTAATACGAGCAGCTATATCGATACCATTTAACCCTTTACACTCGAGAGGTGAGGGTTAGTTGTCAAATGATATTAACTTTAACGATTATCAAATGCAAAATATTTACCAAGATTCGCCTATATTAAACTTCATTCAGTTAATTAAGTCGTATACTAAAATTTATATATATATACGGCTATTTAACCACTGAGTTTGATCAATGAACAAACTAGATAAAGCCTGAAAGTCTGCGAAACTATCATTTGTTGACTAACAGTCGCCCCCTAAGCGCAAAGGGTTAACTTCGATACTTTGCATATAGAGATTTTTAAAGCTGCACAATCCTCTTCCCATGTAAAGGGTTAATCACACCATCCGCAGGGAAAACAGTTATTCGATGAACTATTTAAACAATCTCTCGGATAATTGAGAAAAGAAACTAGAAAAGTCCGAGGAAAATACGTGAAAATTTTGAAACGCCAGTCAGGTCCAACTGAGAACCACTGACAATTGTATCCGACAATATTGATAGCATGCAACCATGCGTGGGCCGAGTTGTAGACGCGCAGAAACGCCAGGAATAGAAGCCAGTACCAGCGAGAGCGCGTATCTCCGATAATACTTTTCACGGTTCACTCCATACGAAACTCGCGAAACGAATCTCCACCGTCGATCAATCCCAAAAAGAAAAGATGAAAAACGGGGGCGAACGAGGAAAAAAGGAAACGGAAGATAAACACGAATCACCTCCTCCTCCTCCACATCCCTCGCTCATTCGTTTAACACTAGAACTACCAGAGCAGTCAAAATGACGGATTGATGATTATTTTCATAGCAATCTTACGAATTCACTTTACTAGGCTTCCAAAATTTACTACGATTTTCTGCAGAAGGTATAAATGAAGATTTTTTTCCTGTGTATTCGATAGTTTTTCATGAAATTTTCAATTTCATCTGTTCCATGCAAATAAGTACACTGTAATCGTCGATGGTTCTAGTGTTAATGATACAAGCTCAGATTTCCACATTAACGCTAGAACTAATAGAACGGTCAAAATGACCAATTGGTAATTATTCATAACAGTCTTATAAATTCACTGTGGCAAAACTTCCAAAATTTACTAAGATTTTCTGCAGAAGGCATAAATAAAGATTTGTTTTCTGTATATTCGATAGTTTTTCATGAAATTTTCAATTTCATCTGTTCCATGCAAATAAGTACATTTTAATCGTCGTTAGTTCTAGTGTTAACACTAGATTACGAAAGTGAGTCAATTTGACTCACTTATGATTTTGTCAAGTTCAAGTATCATGTGAAAGGAATAGAAGTAAGGGTGTTTGTGCTAAATTTAATAAAAAAAAATCAGTATTTTAAAAACAGCACACATATGTAAAAATTGTTTTGAACAAACTTTATTTTAAATAAAGTTTTATTTTATTTTTTTTAAACTTTTTTAAAATTTCATGAAAAACAATTTTCAGATTTTGAGTCAAATTGACTCGTTTCAGGGAAAATAAGTATATACCCCGCATTCGGCAATCTAGCGTTAACACTATTCCTACCGACACTTCACGTATATTCCTACCGCGACATTCCCACGTAAGACAGACTAAAAATTTTTCTCAGAAAATAAACAATGAAAAAAGAAGTGAACATTGAAAAATTTATTATACGTATATTTGAGGAACAATTTACAGACGATTCAGTTACGTTGTGTATATAAAATTCTAATCGAAATTTTAGAAACGGTCATTTAACCGGTTGTGGTAGGAATAGCGTTAATCAACGCCTCTGTGGAACGTGTTTACTCGAGCATCCACACGACCGCGCTTCTTCTGACTGTTTGAAACGCACTCCGAGGCGCATCTTCCGAGCGAGTGGCATGCAGATTACCCGAAGAGATTAATGAATGGCCGTGGACGTATCTGGCCCCATATGGCGCGCAAACAAACAAGCGGCACGGATTTTTACCGTTTCATGGAAGAGTACCGATAATTTCCACGGTCAAATTTTCCATATGGTCAATCACAACGATCTCCACACAGTCACGTAAACACCAATGTAGGATGAAAAACAAATAGACTTGATCAATAGCTCGAATAACTCGTAAATTATTGGGGTTGCCACGCAAATTCGGTATTGTAATTTCATTAGATGAAAAATGTAAGGAATTGTAACGTGAAAAGGACGTGAGGTAATATTTATGATATTCTGTAACAGTTCGTGCAAACTGTAACATTGTAACAAACCAACCGTACAATATATACTTCACAGATGTTTCTTGGTAACAAACAATTTAAAGGTTATACGAGGCGATCAAGTTACAAGATACAAATGCATTAACGGATATATTTTAAGTGGGTGAGAAAGGATTTATGGGTGTTTCACTTAAACTGAAGCAGGACGAAGAAAATATTGGGTACACTATTTTAGCGGTATCGTAGAACGAAACAATTGTTTTGGAGAGGGATATATTTTTGGAAAGGAGGAAATTCCGGATAAGATTCTGCGTCCTATATTTAACTCTATACGTGTGGCGAAAAATTTCAATTACTTTAAAACTTGAACACTGTTGAAAGATCTTAATCCCTTCAAGGTTTATCTACTGTTTGAACCGCAAATACAGAATGGAAGAGGTTATCGATCGAAAACTCTCTCTCTCTCTCTCTCTCTCTCTTTTCTCTCACCATCTCTCTCTTTTCTCTCACCATCTCTCTCTCTCTTCTCTCACCATCTCTCTCTCTTTTCTCTCACCATCTTTCTCTCTGTTCTCTTCTCTTCTTTCTCTCTGTTCTTTTCTCTTTTCTTTCACCTTCTCTCTCTCTGTTCTCTTCTCTTCTTTCTCTCTGTTCTTTTCTCTTTTCTTTCACCTTCTCTCTCTCTCTTCTCTTCTCTTCTCTCTCTCTGTTCTCTTCTCTTCTTTCTCATCTTCTCTCTCTCTCTCTCTCTTATTTTTCTCTTCTCTTCTTTCTCTCTCTCCCTTCCTCCCTCCCACCCTCCCTCAGTGAAACCTGTATGGGAAGTGCCCACACTGAAGACACCTGACCAATTGCATGGAAATATTCCAATATGGAGGGACACCAGTGGAAATTTTGAAAATTTGCTCAAGAGCCACCGAGTACCGATTATCTTGTTTACCCCTGATCATCGTCTCACCGTCAGCCAGCTGTGTTTTCCGAGTAACACGCTTCGGGTGCCCCAGAAGGAAGGAGACGCGTTATTGCAAAGCTAATCGGCGGACACTTGTCGTTGCCTTATGGTGCCGTGGGTGTGTTTGTACGGAAAATTTCAACAGGTTACCTTACCCAACATCTGCGCTATTTGTCTACCTACTATGCTACACGCTTACTGTGAAAATTTGAAAATGTTAAAAAAAGAATGAAAGAAATATTCTTTGCAGTAATCGACACTTTAATCCTAATACTTTTTAATTTCAAACTGATAACGAAATTAAAGCGATTTTGATAAACATGAATGCAAAGTGAGAAGCGATATTAAACTTCTGATCGATAGTGTACCAGTAGTGGGTGATTTCGAATGAAAGCTAAAAAGAAAAAAAATAGATCCCTCACCATACATAAATTTCCAGCAGAGTTATTTATACGAAAAGAGTTCAACGAACGGTCACCCACCACGACTCGAATGTTATTGTTGAAATGTAAATCGGTTGACGACGAGCTAAACTTAGCAAATTCAACGATAAGGTGACCAATCGCCTTCTTTTGTAAGTTCTATTATTTCTCGAAAAGTGTCCTCCTTTCCGATATTCAAAGACCGATCTATAAATCTTATTCAAATATTACTAATGTATTTTGTCGACAGAAAATAATCGTTCAATGGAAAAGTACTGATTATAATAAAATATATACCGATTTAAATAAAATTAATTAATAGACGTGTAAGCATAATTACAATATAAAACGTTACAACTGTTTTTATTATCCGTTTAACATATTATAGCGTATTATTGTTACAACGAATAAAATATTTCTTCTACAATACTTTCTGTTCTCCAACTTATTTCTATCCTCTTTTCCATTGTAAAAAAAAAGTTGGTCACCTTATCAACGAGAACAATTCAATTTATCAGCCTTCTCAGCGGTTTACACAGCCCTTGGATAGCGTAATCAGGTGTTAGCCCAGTTACAAGGCGATCGATCGCCCATTTTTAAATGTCCCAACTCGAGCCAACGACAAGCGACGAAAACGAACGGTCGAATCGCGTAAAGCTGTCTTTCAGCGAGATAGCAGCCGTTGCTGTTGGGCCTAAATGTGTTCGCAAGAGATGGAGAAGAACGGGGTCGAAGGAACGCATTGTTTATCCTGGCTGGGTCCAACGACGTGTAACAAGCTGGCGCCGCGCTCGCGGGGCAATTTTAGCCGAAGCTCTCTTCGCGCGAAGCTAATGGAACGAAGATGGAATGTTGGCAACGGGCCGAGAGGCGAAGGTTGCGGGTACCGTCCACGGATCACGGCGTGAAACAACGTTTTGAGGACGAAAATGCCACCCACTCGTTCTCCTTTTTTAACCCTTAGCGACCGAATGCCGCCATATTCGTGACATTATAAATATTCTAAAAAAATCGAATGCTGCCAAGAAATCTGTTAGGTTCGGCGATGCTTGTGCAAGTTAACCTTCTATGGGCCGAATTTTTGTATTAAATATAGAAAAATTTTTGGAACGGAAAATCGACAGTTATAAAAATTGTCCAGTTTAAACAGTTTTACATTATAGAAAGTTATATAAATAATACATATACGCAATCTCATGAAAAAAAACAAATTATTTGTTAAAATGTCAATAAATTAGCATGTCACCTGAAAGTTACACGGGCCCACAGAGGGTTAAAACTAAGGGCGATCGGCAATAGGGAACCGTTGGGATAAGTACCAGATCAAGAAAAAAATATAAGTAATTATTTAAATAGCTAATCGTGCTTTTTTCGTCCTAATCCCACTTCCTTTTAGAAGAATTAATCCCTCTAGATAAGAAGACGCCTTCCTTTGCTTTTACATCTTACCTCTTTCCCTTAACTTCACTATCGACCACCTTCTGTGCTATTCACTCCTTCCTCCTAAGCTCCCCTCCACTTTTCCTTCTCTTCCTATAGTCCTCTAATTCAAATCTCACCGTCTCCTTACTCGTCTATGAATCACTCCATTCGAACCGGAAACGGAACCCCCGATTTAGAAATGATCATAACCATTTAACGGTTGAATACTTTCAGCTGAAACGTTTTCCGGAGAATGAGCGCGATTTCTAATGTTACCTATCACGAGATCAATATTTTATTCGAATTTTATTCACCGTGCAAAATGTCCGCATTATTATTTCGACCTTTAAAAACAGGCAGATTGTCTTTTCTCTATTTTTCAAACGCGTTCGTAGGTAACAAGATGTTAACGCAGATAACAAGTACTTAAAAGGTTAAGTAAACTTCCGGAAGGGGAGAGCGAGCATGAGCCTGCATCAATTTAAGAATGTGGGCGTCAGAACGCGAACGTGTAATCGTAGGAGGAAGGATCGCGAGGAAGAGATCCGTTTCCGCTAACGATAACTTTTATCTACCGTCAAGATTGTTTCAAGTTGCACGTGTTACAGTACAACACACGAGCAGTGGTCACGCGTGTGCCCGTAAGCTGAATGAAGAACAATTTTAGCTCGGTTAAGCGATAGTCGTACGCGGAGATATGATAAACAGGAGGCAATTTTTGCACAACCAACGCAAAACGTTGACCCCGAGACCCAGGCCCTCCACCTACCGATGCAGCGGCATCATCTTATTTTTCAGTTTCTCGAAAAACCTAGCTCTGCTTACCGAAGCTCTCCAATTTTAAACGCACAATTACGTGACCTGTTTTACATTTCCATTGTCATTGACGTCAATGGACGACCCGTTGAAAATAACCTTGGCACATTTACAACACCCTCAGCATCTTTTGTGAACGCACTCTGATGGAAAAGCTTCAAGTAAAACCGTGATTTTTCAGGGGTACGAGATTGATTACAATAATGGATAATGGCGGTGCAAAGGGAGGACATTAGATTACTAGAAGTTCAAAGAAGCATTTATAGTTTCTTCTAAATTTGGTCTAAAGAGTGACTATAAACTCTTCAATAATTATGTATACAGGATACTCAGATGTGATCTGTTAGGAATAAAATACGTATTCCTAACACATAAACAAAAATTAATCTCTTCGAAGAAATATATGCAAGGTCTAGCTATGCACTGAAGAGATTCTAGGAACGAATGACATTTATAGCACGCTGTGTATAAGAATTAGAGGATCCTGACGAACTGTGCCTCTCAGCCTCTTCGATTCGTTCGAGTTTTGCATCTCGCTGCGTAAAAATCGTGTACAAAAAGATATACCTTCGTTTAGAAATAAAGTTTAGTTAAATCTTACAAAGAAAGTTATCATTACTTTTTACCCATAATCTCCAATAGTCATCATAATTTTATTTACAGTGGTGACTATAACCACTTTTGTCATTGACTGAGAATTACAAGCAAATAATCTCTACTATCAACCCCTAGATTTGTCTTAAAACGATTGTAGTCACACCTATTTTCAATCCTATCCGTGACTATAAGCGAACCTATTGCTGCTCGCAACGAGTACCTGACGACAATTGCTTACAGTCACGCCTAGCTCTGCTTCGTCGCGAATTTATCCACGTCGAGCGTAAACGCAGCGAATACGTTTTTACGATTCAGAGAGGCGGCAAAAACGCAGCGAAAAATAGCCATTGATTCACAATCGTTGCGTTTGTCGTCTCGACGAGCAACGGGGACGGTTCAAGCGCGATGAACATCTCTATTTGGCAAACGATGCCACCGATGAACGGAAAGGGAGTGACGCACGCGAACCGTGTGGCGGCCTTCCGGAAATAAATCCGGTCGCGGCAGCATCACTCGGAAAGCATCTCAGCTTCATTAACCTTCCGCTGACGAAAATTCCCCTGATCTTTTGCCCTTTGTACGATCTACACGAATCAACGTCCGTATCTCTTTCATCGCGAGCGACGACCAGCTGTAATCGGATTACTCGGAACACAGGCTGCGAGTTGTTTGCTCTTCGAGCGCTCGTTTTCTTGGTGACGTGAAAATTTTCATAGAAGGGCGACGGCTTCACCTATTTTTAGTAGTAGCGATTATAAACAGGTTAACCCATTACGCGTGTTGCCCTGGGTGCCCACGGTTATATTTTAACACGTTCGTCGCGCCAACGTGATTCGGCTGAGTTTCTCGCTGGGCCCAAATTCGATTGCATAGAAAAAATATAAAAACAGCAAAAGTTTTGACTTTTTATTTTTATTCTATGTATACTTCAATGCTTATTTCATTGAATTCCTTTTAAAATTTCAATTCAAAATCCTGTTTAACTTTGAGAAAAAGAACGTCACCCAAGTATGGGCGACGAACGTGTTAAGGGGTCAAAACCAGTTTCAGAGTTTAGAATCATTACCGATCTG
The DNA here is from genome assembly GCA_033822845.1 of Tetrapedia diversipes. Taxonomy (NCBI): domain Eukaryota; kingdom Metazoa; phylum Arthropoda; class Insecta; order Hymenoptera; family Apidae; genus Tetrapedia; species Tetrapedia diversipes. Next base: position 20,606 of record JAOPTO010001141.1, read on the forward strand.
TCTACATATTTTCCTTACTTTTCGTTTCAGCTTGTTTAATGTAATCAAGCTTATTTAAGCTTCTGTTTATCTATTACATTTATCTATCCTAAAATTATCTATTTTTATTTTATGTATTTTATATATATATATTATACTTCAATGCTTATTCCATTGAATTCCTTTTAAAATTTCAATTCAAAATCCTGTTTAACTTTAAGGAAAAGAGCGTCATCCAAACACTGGGTGACGTGGCGACGAACGTGTTAAAGAAGACATGAAGTTTCACAAAATATAATAATATTAAGTTACTGATATAATATTGTAATGGCATTTACAGTAATTTTATTGAAAAAAAAAAACACTACTTCCTAACTCAAATTGTCATTTGTAGCCAATCTGAACTTGCAGCACACACTACGAGATATCTCATAGCTGACAGTAAATGGGTTAATCCTAAACTGCAAAGAGATTACACTTGACGCTATTGTATTATTATAGGAAGCGAGATTTTGTGCAGGTCGCAGGGTGATCGAGGAAGGAACATGTTTGAGGAGAAACAATTGACGAGAGAGTAGTAAAAATGATGGCGTGGACGGTCTATAGCTGTAACCGATTGTATTTTCTGTAATAAATTCTACCACAACGTTATACGTTTCATAATTAATTTCCCTACAACATTTCACAAACAAGAGTCTATTCAATTTAGCGGTATAAAACCCCATTCCCAACAGCGTGGCATCCAAAGCGAAGTGGTGCGTACAGAAAACGCATGCACGTTTAATATCCTCGCGGCTCGACGGACTATTTTCGCCGGAGAGGCCGTTGGTCGGATTCTAAATACAGAATGGAACGCTCGGCGTGATTTTGGAGACGATTAAAAACGTTCAGAGAAATATTTCGACCGGCGGAACGGTTCAAGAACGTCGTACAGACGAGACTATTTTCGTCTGAACGTGTAGTCCGACGAGAAACTTGGAGTTCTCGTGGCGAATAGCCGACGATCGATCGATTTTAAATCGTTAAGTTTAGATCGTTAAAATTTAGACGAGACAGCTCTATTCAACTCTTTCACAGTTTAATTCGACAGAGATTCCATCGTCAATTATAGTAGCGTATCATAGTAATAGAGAACGTTTAACACTTTATCAACTGGAAGCCTATTAATCGGCTTTTACATGCTTACAATTAGTCTGTAAATTTTCTAATGTTTCCTTGCACGAAGGTGACTGTTTCGAGCGATATCGTACGTATATTGTAAAGACGTATTAAACTATCAATTAGTCGAAGAAAGTCATTACGATCAATTCATTAGCGATGCATCCACGCAGAAATGAGCTGATCGGGAATGCGTGTGCATAAATTACGCGGTCGATAAAGTGTTAACCCTTTTTAAGGCAGAGGCGATATATTTACCACCAACAAAAACTTCAGCAAACTCAAATTCAGCTTGCATATGACTCTGTTGACGGGCAGTGGGAATATTTTTACCACCTATTTTTCCAAAACTTCCGAAATAATTAGTGTTTTTCTTTTAAGTTTATTTTTGTTATATAAATAAAAACATGACAAAAATATAAGCGCAAGTTATTTTATTACTCCGAATCCTTCTGCCTTATAAAGGGTTAATCGCGTGAAACGGAATTTAACCCTTTCACAGTTTAATAGAGCAGAGTTTCGGGCAAACCATCGTCAATTACAGTAACGTACACGTTTCGTGTCTTAAACTGTATCACAGTAATATAATTAATGAAACTTATCGCCGAAAAACAGTTGAAGTTGCCTGTGTTAATGTTTCTAATCTAGTGCAAAGAATGCAAGAGGTTCTGATAAGAGAGGGTAAATACTTTTTAAGCTGCTCTCCACGTATTGCTCGCCATTTTATCACACTGTGAAATGGTTAAATTCAATCGAGCATCGTTATTTACGTATTCCGTTTCAATGGTCACGGTTTCCTCCATGCACGTTGCACAGGCCGTAAAAACACCGTGTGTTTCTCGTTAGAACGGAAGCGGGCAAAGCGTTCGGACAAAAATCGCAAGAGGAAACGATCAACGCGTGAGCTGGGCCGCAACAACGCGTGACAACGGTGATCCAAAGAGACACGTATTCGAACGAGAGTGTGACAACAGTGTGTAATACAGTTCTAGGTGGTGCGTTTCATAGTAAAACATCGAGCAAGTCTGAGTGCCTATGTAAGTTAAATGTATAACAAACGATCGGCAACGGAGGAGTGGGGGGATCGATACCTCCGGGTCCTGGATCTGCTCGGAATCCGCCGATGTGCTCGACGTCTTCAGGATGCTGTACAGCTTTACGTAGGGGGCCTTGATCAGCTGTTAGCCAATACAATCGGCCGTTCTTAGCGGTTTCTTTGGCTGGATTCACACCTGGTTCCATGGATCCTCGTATCGACAATGATTTTTTTAGGCATTGAACTTATACACCGTACGTTTTCTCGTTTACCGTGATTTTTCGAAGGTCGTTCTTGCAATTTTCAATATTTCGCCGATCGGGAGCTTATTATTAACCCTTTGCACTCGAGTGGTGACTATTAGTCGTCTGATGATACTGGCTTTAAAGATTTTGAAATGCAAAACAGTTACTAATATTCGCCTAGATTAAGTGTCATTTTGTTTAATTAAGTAATATATTAAAGTTACATACATGACTATTTAACCCTTTGCATTCCGCGTCATCTCGAACGTATTGAATGGACGTATTCTCGGTTCCTCAAAATCACTATTTTTCTTTTACCATATATCGATTTGATATCTTTTGTCATTTTAACAGAAAACTTCACAGAAACATGCATTTCTGAAAAGGCTGCGCTGGGATAAGTTGATTACCCGGAATCAACTAATAAATTCTAATGTCCCCTGAGAGGGGACAACGGGGTGCAAAGGGTTAACCTCTGAGTCTAACTAACGAACAAACTAACTAAAGTTTAAAAATTTGCGGGACTATCACTTGGCGGCTGACAGTCGCCTCTCGACCGCAAAGGGTTAACATTCAGCTAACCACACGGTGCCACGCCTAACAGAACATTAATGGCAGTACGTATACGCAGTTAACTTCGTCAGGGGCCGGCAATATTTTTGAAGAACTAATTAAAAAGAACCTTTATATAAATTCACGAAATAATTCAACATGTGCGAACATACACAATAACGATAAAGTGATAAAAAAATATAAAAAGAGCACGAACAATTAAATTCTTGTACTTAGAATAGAAGAATAATAATAAAAAAGAAAAAAGTAAACGTTAAAATTATTTTCAAATTTAATATTTTTTCTTTGTGTGATAATTATTCGAATTCGTAAAACTGGCAGGAGCTGGCAATTCATTAGAATAGTTTAGTTATCTAAAGTTAACGCGATTCGTCCAAAACGAGCTCGGGACCGACTATTGGATCGGGATCCACTTTGAGAACCTCTGCTCAGGATACACCGCATTCTATTGCACACAAATTTCATACGGTAATTCTGTGCAGTAGTTTTGTAAAAATTCTCAACAGTTCCAATTTTGAACGCATCGATACGAAGATCCACTGGAACTGCTATCGCTAAACTTTCTCTTGGTTCAGAGAAACGAAAAGCAAAAGAAAAACGGATCGTTCGGAAAAAATAAAAGCTTGCTGAAGAATTGTGCAGAAAAGAATCGATGCACGAGTGCGCTGCTCGAACGGAATGGCGTTGATGATCATGACGATGACGACGATAACGATGATTCTTTGTGCGTGAACGCGAGAAGACGAAGCGGTGCGCTTTGCGGGCGGCAACCAATCGATAAAACACTGTTCGTGATGACGATGAGAACCAAACGTAAAGAAAGAAAACACCGGGAAGAGCGTCGTCCGAGGTGTTAACCGCGTTAACGCCGGACAAAACCAAACAGTGATGACTGTGCTCGGTGACGATGACGAAACCAGGTGCATCGACCCGGGTGCATAAAGGCTCGCAACGGTTAGGCGCGAGATGAATCAACGAAAACGTCAAATTATAGTAACGATGCTGATAGAATGACTAACGAGGATAAATCAGACATGTGTTTGCATGAGAGACGGTATGCGCACACGTGATCACACTGAACGGTTTCCTCGAAGTTCTAATGTATAGCTGGGCTCGAATATACGTAGGGCTCAAGGTTGCTTCCCCCACCACAAAGTACTTACAGCGACACTGTTACGATAATACTAGGTTTATAAGAGAAAGGTTGTATAACAAGTAGAACACTTTTAAGCTGAAGCTTAAAAGTTTTAAAAAGTTTCAGCTTTTAAGCTAAATTGAAATCGAGTATAGTAGTGGGGAGCACGATCTTATAATACTTCTGTACCCGACAAAGTCAAACTAACTCTCGAGTCAATATTATTATTTTTTTTTTTTTTTACTGAGTTATACACACTATTTTACGGAATAAAAAATTAAAGAAACAAGATGACGTACACGTTGACGTTAAAATTTCGAAAAATAAATGAGTTAGTCTAGGCCGCAGGTACAGATCCTTAACTCCACCCAATAATGAGAGACATTACTAAGGAAGCACTGAACTTCGCAGAAGGAAATTCACACGTTCAGCGTGTCAGCGTGAGACGGTTCCACGAGAAAATAAAATTTGAACGCAGCCACGATGAGTTGCACAAGATCGTTCGTTTAGAAGATCGAGAACACTTACCTCCCATGATTCTCTCGTCACCTCAGAGATCTCGTTGCTGTCCTGGCTACGAGATTTCTCCTCCTCGCTGGCCTCACCGGATTTTTCAGCCTCGTGCGGCGATAATTCGGGCGACAAGTCCGTATCGGTGTCCAACAGGATGTAGCCACGTTCCCGCCAATAGTTCTCGTCGAGCTCCCCATAAAGCGACGGCACCCACGTATGGATGAACCTATAGAGATCGTCCACCCTGGGAACAGCAAGAATATATATCGATCAATTCTCGGTTGTTGCACCTGTTTTAGATCTAGCTTAATTTTCAGCTGCTATGTTTTGAATGACAATTTGTGAGTACTTTGACGATTGAGAGGTTTGGGGACCACTATGCACTTTAAGAATTGCGATAATTTAAAAAATTTAATTTAATTTAATTTTAAAAAAAGCAGGGTTTAAAACAGTATCGTCCTATAAAATTCTGTGGCAGAGAAAATTATCAAGATACAGAAAAACTATTGTTGGTGATTACAATGGTAATCTTTGATTGATAAGAAATCGTGAATTGGTCTATAACTTTTGACCGATATTGTACGTGTAGATTTTGATGTTCTTTGGTTTGAGCATAATTACGAAAGATGCGGTGTAAATTATTGCGAATCAAATTAACCAAAGGTTTTCCAAGAAAATAAACTGTCCTATTTAATTTACAAATCCTCTTACACCATCTTCCGAAAGAGTTCGAAACATAGTCTGAATACCGTAGAGTATGTTCTGGTGATAAAAAATTAACAAATGAACCGACGTTAGTTTCAAAACATCTTTCTACAGTCAATACTCAAATTGAACCTAACCCAGAGTAACATTAGGGGGTTAACCCTTCATCATCAAGCTAACTTTTGGCCAACGCTAGACATCTTATTCCCAAGCCTATCTTTTTATCATTTTAGACTTCAAAAAAGTCTAAATCAATTGTGAGGCACTTCTTGAAGTCTTTTATTTGACGAAGAAATGAATTTTAAGCGAAATGTCGTTCGCTTATACTCTCGTCCCCTTTATCCTAAGGAAATTCACAAGTTTCTTTTCTGTTTTCATCAAACGATGCATATGTCTATACGCGTTACCGGTATTCGTATCGTTTCCACCTGATAACGATAATTCGATTGTGTAATATCGGTTTTAACCTTGCACGCTTCCCACGTATCCGTTACATGCGATTGCATAACCGGACGATGAAAATTCACGATGAACGAGATGAAATTCCGAGCCGGACTTCGTTGACCATTTTCTAAACACGTTTTACGAAGCTACTTATAATTATCGAAGGACGGTATTTGGAAAATGATAAAATAATGGTAATAATGGTTGAAAAACGGAGAAGGTGAGATTAGTAGATCACAGGAACTTTTGTTTGTTTGTGGAACACTTCGAGCACGGTTTATTGGTGATAGAATATTCAAGTATGCTTTTTTTTAATGCGACAAAGGTCGTTTCTTATATCAATTCCAATGCATAATGCATCTTCGACCTCGTTTATCTGCTTTTCAGTACACTTTGAAAGTATCAAGTATTCCTTACAATTAACACAGAATCACCCGAGTGACCACCACCTTTCTGCCAGTAAATTCCCTTTCCCGAACTTTTCCATCCACCTTTAAATTGTCCACTTCCTTCTCCCACCTCCCATTCCTCCGAAAACCAATGGTTGACTTCGTTTCCCATTTTTCTATCGAAAATCCCCTAGGTCAGAGCATAACCTACCCGAGTAACCACCACCTTTCTGCCAATATATTCCGTTTCCCGAACTTTTCCCTCCACCTTCAAATTGTCCACTTCCCTCTCCCACCTCTCATTCCTCCGAAAACCAATGGTTGACTTCGTTTCCCATTTTTCTATCGAAAATCCCCTGGGTCAGAGCATAACCTACCCGAGTAACCACCACCTTTTTGCCAGTAAATTCCCTATCCTGAACTTTTCCATTCACCTTCAAATTGTCCACTTCCGTCTCCCATCTCCCATTTTTCCGAAAACCAATGGTTGACTTCGTTTCCCATTTTTCCATCGAAAATCCCCTGGGTTAAAGCATAACCTACCCGAGTAACCACTACCTTTCTGCCAGTAAATTCCCTTTCCCGAACTTTTCCATCCACATTCAAATTGTCCACTTCCCTCTCCCACCTCCCATTTCTCCAAAAACCAATGGTTGGCTTCGTTTCCCATTTTTCTATCGAAAATCCCCTGGGTTAAAGCATAACCTACCCGAGTAACCACTACCTTTCTGCCAATATATTCCCTTTCCCGAACTTTTCCATCCACCTTCAAATTGTCCACTTCCCTCTCCTATCTCCCATTTTTCCGAAAACCAATGGTTGACTTCGTTTCCCATTTTTCTATCGAAGATCCCCTGGGTCAGATCATAACCTACCCGAGTAACCACTAGCTTTCTGCCAGTCACATCACTGTGGACCGAATACTTTTTCGCTAGACTGAACTCTGTTGATGAACTATTCAAAGCATAAATCGTACTTTCGTACGAGATTAAATAATTCAAGAGCGTTATTTTTTGGAATTAATTATTTATTAGTATTATTTTTTAGTATTCCTTGTTATTGACGTTGAAACTTAAAATAAACAAAAATTTGTGTAATAAAATAGAAAACAATAAACTGGAAAACTAAATTTAATAAATATATCGTTTACTGCCGTTGCTAAGGAATGCATTTATACGTATCTCACACACGCATAATGGTATTAATTCTGTGTAGGTGCTTGAAAAAATTGACAAACGCATATATGCGTCCTTAGTCCATGCCGGACATTTTACAGAAAGCGCATATATGCGTCCTTAGTCCATACCGATAGCTTTCGCCAGACGCATATATTCGTCTGTAGCAGTCAAAGGGTTAATTATATGGTAAAAAAAAAACAAAAAAAAAAAACAAAGGAAGGATAAAGAATTGCAATTTCACCAGTTGGTTGTACTACCTTCGTTGGACGAACGGCATGATGTTCCGCACAGCATGCGACACATGCTGGTTGTAAATGAAATTCACCACGTTGCCGACGCTGTTCAACGCCCAATTCATTTCGCTGCCTCGTCAGGTGTCGTGCTCGTTCAACTCGACCAACGTCTCTCTATCGAGACCGACTCCGACTTTCTCTAACAGAGATACGCCCGTTTCGAGTGTCGACGACCGTGCAAGGACGTTCCTCTCCTTCGTTTCCCTCGATAGCTCGAGGTGAATCGTGAAACACGAATCGTGAAACACCTATCGACCTTAACCGTTCCGTTTGACCTCCGGCGTTGCACTATTTTCAACACGGGATGTAACACTGTTTTCGACGCAGAACCGATTTTTCGGTCCCAAGGTATGCACAATCTCGCCGTGTAACCGTATTACATCGAATATAAAATATATAAATAAAATATATTTTTTAGTTCTTTAAGTATACACATATTTTTGTTTATTCTACACTTTATAACAAAAATACTTAATTCAGGTACTTTTTTATTTCTAGCTTAAAATATTTAGGGTGCGTCCTGTAATCGATGTAATTCAGTAATTCTTAAAACGTTTCTTCTTCGTTTATGTCTTATCGATTTTTTAATTTCTACATTTTATCAATTTTTCCGGATATACACAGATTTGACAAACAGTATATTATAGTTTATACAAAATTTGGAACAAGGTAATGCTTATCAGAATAGCGGACCTTTATTATTTCGCAACAGAAATAGTGAAAGGTATTCACGAGATTACCTGTATAAAATAGTGTTCGAATGCGTCTAATAAATATGCAACGTGACGTTCAGTCACGTATTAATATTAATGTTACGGTTACCGATTCATAAATTATAAAACGCGTTCGACGATCGAAAGAGTAAAGTCGATCGGGCTTGCTTTTAACAGAAACAGTCAGCCATATACAAGACGCGTCTTGTGATTCTGGTTCCGCGCTATTCTTTATAAATTTCTTACGGGCGGCGAAATTGTGCGTGCCTGGCTTACCGATTTCTTTCGAACTACCTTTTTCTCTTTCTGAGGTTATCACTTAAAGCAAAATGGAACAAAGCACCGGTGATGCAACTGTCGTGGAGATCCCAAAGAGACACTTGCTGGAATCACGGCAACGGATCGAGGAAGAATCACACAAGGTGAGTCACGCAGGAATTATGTATATTTGTCACGAGCACCTTCTACAATGACGTAAGTCTGTTGCAACTACCTGCAAAATTCAACTCGAAGTTTTCACACTCGAAAATCGAACCTTCTATTCTACTACGCCGATGGTTCTTATCTTCGTCGAGACATGGAACACTTTTGATTTTAGGAAAAGTTTACAATATGCTAACCCCTCTAAAAATGATTACAATGTGGCACAGTGATAGGAAAAAAAAAAACAAAGCAATGACTGTAAAAGTGGTATTTATGAAAACTGTATCAGTTTTTGTAAGGTTTTGTAAGTTTTGTAAGGAGTTTTTTAACTCCTTATAAATCTGTAATTCTACAACAAATCACACCTTCTGCTCTACTACGACAACGGTTCTTATCTTCGTCGAGACACGAAATATTTTTATTTTCAGGAAAAATTTACGGTACACTAACCTCTTTAAAAACTATTCCAATGTTACACAGTGATAGGAAAAGAAAAGCAACTAATAGCTGAAAAAGGTGTATTTATGGAAACTGCAATAGCTAAAACACCTGAAATACCTATAAATCTATAGTTGTATAACAAATCACACCTTCTATTCTACTACGCCGATGGTTCTTATCTTCGTCGAGACATGGAACATTTTTGATTGTAGGAAAAATTTACGGCACGCTACCTTCATTAAAAACTATTCCAATGTTGCACAGTGATAGGAAAATAAAAGCAACTAATAGCTGAAAAAGGTGTATTTATGGAAACTGCAATGGCTAAAACACCAAAAACAATTCCTTACAAATCTGTAATCGTGCAACAAATCACACCTTCTATTTCTTATCTCCGTCGAGACTTTTGATCGTAGGAAAAATTTACGTCACGCTAACCTCTCTAAAAATTATTCCAATGTTGCACAGCGATACGAAAAGAAAAGAAAGCAATAGCTGAAAACGTGGTATTTATGGAAACTGCGATGGCTAAAACAATTCCTTATAAACCTATAGGTGTCACAGCCTCTTTCCACGGAACCTTGTGTAAGATTTTTATAAATGTTGCGGAACACTCGCGGCAAACATACGTTGGTTAAGAACCACTGTACTACGTTCGAGAGAAACGGTAAATATCGACGGCTATCACTAATCGAGCGCGGGATAGACTCGAAAAGGTTCGGTTTCGAGCAACGTGCGCGAACTGGAACAACGAGGACAGAAAAATGAACGGAGCCAACGTGAATTTCGTACGGTACGTGTTGCGCGCAAACACGGTCCCCTTATCTGAACTACGATGCTCGCGTCAATTATTATCATTATCACCATCTGTTCGTTATCGTTCGCGCGGCAAATTATTGTTCAACGGTGGAGTTAACCAGTTAAGCGCGAAATTTGATTTTAGAAGTATTCGACAGGGTGCCGAATTAAAATCAAGTAATGGCGTGTATACACGTTGAGCGCGGGGCAAATAGTCCTGTTATACATTTTACGAAAAACGAGGAGGAATTATATTTTCATTTAATACAAAATTAACAATTCATTTCTTGAAAAGGTTACTGTTATTAGAAACTTGTTAAAAAATAATCAAAAAATAATAAAATACGTAAACAATGAAAATTTGGTAATATAAAGGAAACATACTATGAAATAATATTCTTGTTGTATTTCATTGAAATTTCGAGTTTCGATAGTTGATGGCAATTTTTTATTTTACACGACGAGTATACACGTCGAGCACAGGGCAAACGAGCCCATTATAAATTTTACGAAAAACGAGGAAGAATTACATTTTTATTTAATAAAAAATTAACAATTCGTTTCTGAAAAGGTTAGAAATTTAAAAATTAGAAATTTGTTAAAAAAATTGTCGAGAAATAATAAAACACATAAGGTACAATATAAGAATAATACAAATAATAATAAAATACGTAAACAAGAAAAACTTGGTAATATAAAGGAAACATACTATGAAATAATATCCTTGTATTTTATTGAAATTTCGAGTTTCGATAGTTGATGGTAATTCTTTATTTTACACGACGAATATAGACGGCAAACGCGTTTAACTGGTTAAAAGAGGATGAGTTAACAGGCGCCACTTCGAGTGTCGTTGTTGGTGGAAATCGTTATCATACGTTGTTTATTGTGACGCAGGCTAAAAATGTTAGATTATTGCACGCTTTCAGAGTATCGATCATTGTGACAGCAATTCTTTAATTAGAATCGAAACTTCGGATTGAACTTCGACTACTTAAGATTAAAAATGGCCTGTTATCGTAACGTTCCTGGTATCGAACACAAAGGCCGTTTAAGAATTACTAATACACGCCGATTATCAAAAGAATCGACGGTTTAAAACTGGTGTGTACACCACGCTCGATTACATCACACGTGAAACGCTATTACAAGAGCTTACGACATTCTCTATTATACCAACAAATTATCGCGCATGCAATAACTAACATCTGCTCCCTACCCTGTTTCTGAAATTGAATGGAACCATTTACTACCACGTCGCCAGTGATGATCCGTCTCATTTCAATCTACAGAAGATCTGTAATTTCTGAAAGAAATCTAACTGCAAGTCAAGAACATAATACTCCTTCGAGATATATATTTTATTATATCGTAAGTGGATTTAAATTTTCTACAGTCACATTTGATCACTCAATTAGGATGAACAAAATTTTTACAAACGTTAAATTAAATTATAATTGAAATTGAATTGAAAATGGTATTAAATTAATTCAATGGTAACAATAACAGTAACAACTGTAGTACTAATAAATTTACTAATAAATTTACTAATGAATTTAATTTACTATTAAAATTACTAATAAGTTTACTAATAAATTTAGTTTACTAATAAATTTGCCAATAAATTTAGTTTACTAATAAATTTACTAATAAACTTAGTTTACTAATAAACTTAGTTTACTAATAAATTTAGTTTACTAATAAATTTAGTTTACTAATAAATTTAGTTTACTAATAAACTTAGTTTACTAATAAATTTAGTTTACTAATAAATGTAGTTTACTAATAAATTTGCTAATAAATTTAGTTTACTAATAAATTTGTCAATAAATTTAGTTTACTAATAAATTTGCTAATAAATTTGTTAATAAATTTAGTAGGAACGAGATAACCCAATACTTTATTAAATTAAATGCAACAATAATCCATAATTCCTGTGCTCGAAATCCTCCAACGGAAACGAATGGCATTCCCTGCATCTCGAAGCGTCTCAAGGTACGAAGAACCAAGCCTAACCCGAGCCGCAATCTAATTACACCTTCCAATGTCTGCCACTTATCGTCCTCTTTTTTCTTATCACAAAAATTCATCCGTGAAAAGGCCGTAGCTGTGCGAGCAAGCAGATAACAAAACAACTCCGCCATCCAACCTCCATGACCACTCAGCGTGACGAGAACAGGAGGAGGGTCAGTGCAAGCCACAACAAACGTGGCGAGCGACGTTCCACGCGAGTCAGAAAGAAGGGAGAGAACGAGAGAGTCGACCTGTGGATCTGACACGCTTCGACGTAGTCGCGTTACCTAATCTCTCTGAACCGCGAGACAGCCAAACGGGGAGAGCGTCCTTTCAACTTTTCTAGCCTCTGCACACACGAGCGTATATTTCTGGCGGCACAGAGAAGACAGCTCACGCGACGCACGTATTCGTGGCGGACATACAGTGGCTGGCAAAAGTTTATGACCAAAGGGTGAAAGAAAACAAATACGTTAATTAACCCTTTCCGCCCATACAACCCAACAAAGATTGTATTCCAAATATTTAAATTTTACAATTCTATAAATTAGAGACATTGCAATTCAATAGGATTTATTAAGCAATTAAAAACGTTCGAATTACTGACAACAGTTTTTCAGCATTATAATAAACGATAGAAATAGCAGGTATACAAGAAATGAATATTGATTCCAATCTTAACCCTTTGCGCTTGAGAGGCGACTGTTAGTCACCAGATGATAGTTTTGCAAGTTTTCAGACTTCAGTCAGTTTATTTATTAGTCAGACTCGGAGGTTAAACAGTCATATTTGTAAATTTTAGCATATCGCTTAAGTAAACTAAATGACGTTTAATATAGGCGAATCTTAATAAATATTTCGAATTTGAAAATTTTTTAGGTTGGTATCGTTTGACAACTAACGGTTCACCTCTCGAGTGGAAAGGGTTAATAAGAAATAGCACGATAAACAAAATTTGTATTCTATGCTGATCAACAAAAGGTGTTCTATCATAATGACGATGAAAATAAATATATGAACAACTTCTGCATACTATAAAACTATGTTTTAAATTGCCCTGTCGTCTTAAACTTTTGTCTGCTACTGTATACAAATGTATTGTTCGTTTGATATTAATATTGCTAATTTTTATCGTGGTAGATTTTTCATGGAACAGTTTTCTAAGACCACCATCATTCTAAACTCTTTTTCCTCTAAATTCAAATGTCTCTTAAAACCCCTCTGGGTGATTCCAAACTTTTGACCGGTAGTGTATGTGTACAGTCGGCCGCGTAAGTTTCGGTACAACTATATATAGCTGTATAAAATACTTGAATGAAAGATACAAAAGTTGATTTTTATTAATATAGAATAAGTTAATATTTCTAAAAATCGCAATCCCACGTACACGCATTTTCGTTTGTTGTTACACACACCCGAAGCACGATAGACGGACGAATACTTATGCGACGGACTGTACACAATTGCGCGTACACATTGGATGAAAACAGGCAGGAATGAGGCACGGTTTTCACGCACGATTTTCAGGCACGCGGCGCGCGTTTCCGTCGCGTTTTCTTCGCGCAGGCAGACTAAATATCGCGGACGCCCAGGCATGGAACAGAAATGTTGCCAGTGTTAGGAGGTAGTAGCACGTCCGATGATACGTCGAGCGCGTCACGTGATGGCTCGCGCTCGCTCGGTTCACGTGTACCATAGGCATCTAGGTAACGGCGGAGCGCGATCGGTTCTTCCAGCTTATCTCAGGAGGCGTTTTTGTTCCGCGAGGACACGAGGAATCGTTCGTAGGCACGAAACGATTAACCATTTGTACTCCGAATTATTTTTCAATTTTGTTGCCAATAATTGCCTAGTATTTCAGGCGTTTTGTTTGAAATTTACTTCAAAGGACAATTTTTGGAATGGTACTTATTTTTTGTTTATTAACTATATTAAACATAGCTTTCAAGCTTTGTTGTAACTTTGATTTGTTCAATTTCGTTGACTCGTTCGTCTTAAACTTTTGTCCACTACTGTATTTAAAATGGCACTTTAAAAATGTCGGGTAATTTATTTGAAATTTACTTTAAAGGATGATTCCTCGAGTGGTACTTATTTTTTGTTTATTAACTATATTAAACATAGCTCTCAAGCTTTGTTGTAACTTTGATTTGTTCAATTCCGTTGACTCTTTGGTCTTAAACTTTTGTCTGCTACTGTACTTAAAATGGCACTTTAAAAATGTCGAGTGCTTTATTTGAAATTTACTTTAAAGGACGATTCCTCGAGTGGTACTTATTTTTTGTTTGTTAACTATATTAAACATAGCTCTCAAGCTTTATTGTAACTTTGATTTGTTCAATTCCGTTGACTCGTTCGTCTTAAACTTTTGCCCGCTACTGTATTTAAAATGGCACTTTAAAAACTTGACATAGCAGCTACTGTGACAAAAACTGACGTCGAGTCACACTGGACAAAGGAGAGCAAAGGGTTAACTCTAGACTCTATTTGATTTTGGGTGTCGAAACTGGTTGACCTTTTATGGTCAAAATAAATCTGCTTGACAATATGTGCGCAATTAATCGGTTTGACAAACGAGTAAAGAATTCGTATTAAGAAAACGAAGATTTCCTTAATACATATAAAATATATATGAATATATATAAAAGTCCATCACCAATCCGAATGAAGTTTAGTCACTTATTCATCAAGCTGTGTGTTGAATCCTCTGTGCTCAACCTACCTTGAAAACTTATTATTACTGAATGAAATAAAAACGTTATGGTTTCGTTTCCTAAAAAAAAAAACCCTTAAATATTTAAAGTGCTACTCTACATACACTACGGTGATATACAAGACTAGCAATATTGTATTAAATCGACTCCAAGCGAGTACGGTTCTCTTGTGATTCGATCGATTGACTTATATCACTGACGATCTCTTACCTGAGACAAAGGACGATCTCCTTTGAATTCCCTATCTACGGAATTTCCTCGTAACACTTACGAGGAGCGTTTCTCGGAAAACGTCCGAAGGATGTAGCGATTCTGGTAACGTTTAAGATTTTCAATGACTGCTCATAGATTTTCGGAATGACTTCATTTCGTGCTTGAAACCGAGTATTTCGGAACGCTCGAAGGTATGAGCCGAACCGTTATATTTAGAACGCTGAATAATATTCTAAAAAACGGCAAGCTGTTAATCGAAGATTACGACCGAACGAATTACAACAGGTAAAACGATGTACGTCACGGGTTATCTAATCGCACGCAAACGTACCGATCGTCTACTGACCGTAGATTAGATTATTGCCAACCCGTACAGTCCGTTCCACCCGTAAACAAATCTAAAATTAATGTTCTCGAACGTACTCCGTTCGGTTACCGACCATACATCGCACGGTCTTCCAACAATTAACCTTGCTGCGGTCTTTTGTCCAAAACGTGTTTGAATTTCATTGAAAGATTTCATTATTTTTAAGCGATATGTAAACTGTTACTAATACTTCGCTTTATTCTTTCAATTTTATGAGCTTCGATAAAATAATAAGATCCTTTAACACGTTGGTCGCCATGTCACCCGAATATGGGTGACGCTTTTTTTCTTAAAGTTAAATAGGATGTTATATTGGAATTTTAAAAGAAATTCAACGGAATTTCAAACGGAATTCAACGGACTGACAAATAAGTGACGAATTCAGGGAGCAATAACGAGGGAACTGAAGTTAGAAGATTTAGTGGCGCACAAGTAACTCGTTATCACGTCACCCATATTTGGGCGATGCTCTTTTTGGAATTTGGAATTTTAAAAGAAATTCAACGGAATAAGTATTGAAGTGTAATATATATATATATATATATATAAATATAAAACACATAAAACAAAAATAAAAAGTTAAAACTTCTGCTGTTTTTATATATTTTTACCCCAGTTCTCTATGCAATCGAATTTGGGCCCAGCGAGAAACTTAGTCGAAGCACGCTGGGCGACGAACGTGTTAAAAGTGCTTTAACCCCTTGACATACAATTACGAATTAAAGTCGTCATTCATTTCATGTGCCACTCTAGATTTTGACGAGTTTGACTCGTCGAGAGTTGTTTTCAGCGATTATTAGATTATTCAATTATTTCACTGATGCGTCGATTCTATTTTGTTTAGAATGTTCAAGATGCTCCTCCCTGTCCCTTTTCAGTTAGAGACGTCATTCATTTCATGTGCCACTCTAGATTTTAACGAGTTTGACTCGTCAAGAGTTGTTTTCAGCGATTATTAGATTATTCAATTATTTCACTGGTGCGTCGATTCTATTTTGTTTAGAATGTTCAACATGCTCCCCCCTGCCTCCTTTCAGAATAAATTTCAAAACGAAATTTGAGTTGAGTCAAATTAATTAGTATTTTTCGTTTTATTTGTATACGTCAGGGGTTAAGAGAAGAAAAATTGCGAAGAAGAAAGTAGAAGAGTTCTATTGCTTGGTAATGGGATAAAACACATAATGCAGAAGAGATTTCGTTTCTATTTACCTGTTACGTGGTATGCTGAACCAGTATTCAGGCCGTAGCTTCTTCTTCCCGTAGCTCATAATAGGAGTCGAGCGTGGAATCTTCTTATCCTTGGGTCTTCCGGTTCGCAACCTCAGGTACAGCGGAGGATCCTCGCAAGAATGGGCTGGTCGTGGTATAAGCTCTACATAACGCGACAGAACAATTCGTTATTATAGCACACAACCCAGCTATCTCCGTTGCTAATTATCATACTAATTGATTCTCTCAATATTCGCTTAATTGCCGCGGTATCTCAGCGTGTATCTGCGATTTCTCTAACGGAATCGTTATATCGTACAAAACACACACACACACACACACACACATACCCACAATACTCAAATCCATGGAATACGTATTCTTGAACTGTACACAGAAAAAAAAGAGAGAGAGAAAAAAATACGAGGAAAAGATATCAAGCATATTTTTGGAAAACAATTTCAAGGTAGAAGCATCGGACAACTCGCAGATCGTACCATCGCGCAGGAATTTTGTCATTGAATTATTCAAATATTGTAAACGGGATCGTGAGAGCATCAACAAACGTATAAATCAGAAAACACGTGAAGTTAGAAACACGAGAAAATGGGCACAACATCGCAGAAGAGTGAAAAACACGTGGAAAACAGTGAGAAACATCGAAACAGTGACCAAGTGAGTACGGTGGTCAAGGTGGACGGAAGTTGTTGTAAAAATTGCGCACAGATCATTACAAAAATCGTATACACACAGTATATATAGATGCATCGATGTGCAAGGTGCAACGGCAAGAAAAAGAAAAAGAATCGAACTGAAAGTGTGAGCAAAGGGTCGAAAAACAAAAAAAAAAGAAATGGTTCAACTGCTTCGAAAGAACACGAGCAATTCAAACTGGCCACGATACAAGGAGAAAAATGCGCAAGGAGAAATAAGAAATGGTGTAAAACGTGTCGAATTAGGCGATAACAAAATCAATGAATGACGCAAAAAAGAAAAAAAAAGGAAAAGTTTCGTGAAGATATACGGTGATTTATACGAGAGGGGAAAAGCAAGCTAATACAGTATGAACCTACCGAGGCCTTCGAGTTCGGGAAAATTAGGTGCTTGGACTAGAGGGACAACAAAACATATGACATCACTGCATTAGTATGAATTCATCGGCAGGCGATCGTGAAACCCGTTCCGCTGCCTTTCAACGATTGGAATTTCCCTCTTCAATGTTCCACGTTAACATGTTACTATTTATTCGGGAAACTTTATTCCACGTCACGTGATCAGCGAGACTGGTAAGATAACGCGTCTGACTCGTATGCAGCAGAAGGGGTTTCAAAATCCTGAAGACATAATAATGTTCTTCTTTTAAAATTAACGGCGTTGAGCTTTAATCGATAAAAGGGACTCGAGCCCGGACTCTGCGACCTCTATAGCGAAACGGTGAACAGAGAGTCCAGGCTAAGCGATCGTGATAGAAGAAAGTGTTCCTCGAATCTGTGACGGTCTCGTTTCGTACCACTCTTTGAACCAACGTCAATTAATTCCAAATGATTTGACGGCACAGATTCGTGGAACAAGGTTCACGGGTAAATGGCACACCGAATATAATAAGATGTAAAACTAACTGGTAATGACAAACGAGTGAAGGTTAAAAACCATATACAAGAATAATATCGAAACGCTATGGTTCAACGTGTAATAATATAACGCAAGAGCATTTGGTTAGTTCAATCGTTGGGCTATTTTTTATCTGTCAATCAGACATGGAGAGAAAGAGAAAGAGAAAGAGAATGAGAGAGAGAGAAAAAGAAGGATTCGTGAAGTCGAGACCGAATCCAAAGGCGCTCAAAAGTTCGAAGAGAAAAGAACGATAATAATGATAATCATAATAATACTAACACTAATAAATGCACTAGCAAAGTAACATCGTTTAAGAAGCCGTCTATACATACGAGCGAGTGCAGTGCGTGGAATGTAATCCCGTTTGCCATCATTATTCGTTGTTTCTTTCGTGTGTTCGCGGCTACGTGTAAATTAATTGTACAAGTTATCGTTCCATTCGTAGGGTGTTTCTCTGTCGGCGTATCTCTCTGATCTGCTCTAAGCTCTAATAAGAGTGACCCTTTCAAAATCGCTACTTCACCAAGTAACCGCTAAACATTCCTTTAACGCTAAACGTACCGGCACTTCACGCATACCTATTCTTACCTATAAGGGGTCTTTTGATCCCTTATAAAAAGAGGTTGCTTTTTGAAAGAAATTCTCAATTTATTAAAGGAAATAATTCACAACATTTTTGTAAACTCTGAACTTTACTCTCTGACTCTCGATATAGGACTGCGTTTCTATTTTGTTGGGTCGTTCAACTTTAATTAGCTGAGAGAAACACGGAAAGCGAGAAATTGAATAATCAAATATAATAATATTAGTATAATAATAATAATAATAATACTATTAGTTAATATCGGATTAAATTTTTATCTAGAATATAAAATTTAATTTTAATACAAATTTTTGGAAATTTATCGACATTAGTGAATGATATATATTTAAATAAATTTTACATACTAAGTTTTTATTCTATTTAAAAATTTATAATGGATTAAATTTTTAACTAGGATATAAAATTTAATTTTAATACAAATTTTTGTAAATTTATCGACATCAATGAATATTGAATGTGCCTATTAATTTATATAATGTAATAATATTATATAAGAAGAATTGACAGAAAATCAGATGAGCGAAAGAAATAACAATGAACGTTCGATTTATAAAGTAAATTTTGAAATGGGTCGTTGGTACGTTTAGTGTTAAAGATCAATCGACGCAACGAAACACCCTGTCTGTACAGGACCGAAAACAATTCGCGTCGAGTGTAACAGGAGAGGTTTGTCGCGATATGTATTATCTTAGCAATCATCGAATCGATCATTCCGAAGGTATTATTATGTAGAATGAAATAAACGGATATCGAGTTGTATGTTGCAGGGAACGACCTGGACACTTACTGTCGAAACTGACGAACAACTCAGGCATATCTTCGACAGAGACCATGCTACGGTAATCCAATCGAGGCGCAGTGGTGGTGGAGGTTTTGCTACCCCGACTGCTGTCCACGCTGCTGCTGCCTGACGAAGTTAACGGCTGCTGTCTGATGAACGTGCCCACGGAAGACCGTCTGGAAGAAAAGCGTGGCGATTAGAAGCCGGCCACGGACACGATTTCGAGAGATACGGTTGCGAGTTTCAAGATCACGAGCGCACGAGATTCGTGCATCCCGATGATTTTGAAGCAAGGCACGCTTGGACGATACTTTTGCAACACGATCTCGGATCGAGAACGAGTTCAATCGAGTGGGGAGATAAACAACATTCAAGGTAAACATTTAGATTGTATTCAACAAACTGTATGCACGGCGAAATAAAGTTTAGGTAGCTGTTCGGGTACGCTAAGAAACGCTGTGTTCGGCTGATTCGATAATTGTTCGTGTGTGTTTGTTGTTTGTAAGCGGTATTTGTAGAGTGGTGTAGACATATACATATGTGTATATATATATATTGAGATCTTGATGAAGTTTCTGAAAAGATGACGGTACGATTTTTATCCGGAAGCAGGAGAACAAAGGAGGAGGTTGACTTTGTTCAAATTCGAGGAAGGCTTAACGAGGAAGATAAAATGTAAAGAAAGAGAATGAGAACGAGGTGGGAACAAGAAGGATACAGTGTCATTTTGCGAGAAGCCTTAACCGTGGAAGATAAAATAAAAAGAAAGAGAATGAGAACGAGAACGAGGTGGGAACAAGAGGGATACAGTGACGTTTTGCGAGAAGCCTTAACACGGGTGATAAAATGAAAAGAACAGGAACGAGGACAGGTGTGAACAATAAGGATCGTTTTGCGAGAAGCTTGAAAGAGTGGAACAACTGATGAGAAACTTGAGCAATTTCATGTCCTACGAAACATAATCGTTGAAGAGAAGAAACGGTGAACTAACTGCTTGAAAAAGTTACAGGAAACGATATTACATAGTGTGATAGAATCACGTGTGTATAATTGATAGGTAAACAACGAGAAACAACAAACTAGAGATCTAAGAGAACGTGGAACAAAAAATGGTACAAAATTCAACAGCCAATCAAGAGACACAAGAGAGAAAAAGAGAGAAACAGCGAGAAAGAGCGGAAGAACAACAGTGGGCAGATGAGAAAGAAACATAAAAGGATAAAAGTGGATAAACGTGGATACAGTATAATTTGCTGGTTCATGACCGGGCCCAAACTCACCCCATAAGCCCTCCTGGTGATATCTGAGGATTGCTGGTGTCCTGGGAGAGAGAGGAGGCGGTAAGCGGAGGCGTTCCTCCGGCTCTACCGCCCCCGCCGCTCTCTTCGCTGGGAGTTTTAGCAAACAGGCCCGAGCTAAAGTCACTCACCAGGTTGATCGGCGAGCTTATATCCACCACCATTACATATTCTTTGTTAGTCACATTGGAAACGATAGTTAAAGCTTTATGGTTAACGCACAGATTTACCATCACAGTCTGACCGATACCAGTTGACAAGTACCTCAAAACTGGTACAAGAACAACCGGTACTCTTATATTTCCTTCGAACCGCATCTTTTTATCTCGGCTATTTACTTACACGACTAATAAACTAAATTGATCGCTAAAGGTTACCACATCGAGGGAGAATTTTATTTTTGGATGTAAAAAGATAACCAGACGAGTATTTGAGTTCCACGTTGAATCATTATTTTATTTGCACGTCGCATCTTGTCGTGTCGTATACAGAACCCGAACGAATCCTCTCTTTTCGATCCTTCGTCCTATATCCTCTGAAACACAAGTCGCTGAAAGGGAAAGTGTCGATAGAACTACAGAGTAAGAACTACATGCTCTTTGAACTATATTGAACAATTTCGACTCCAATGGTCGAATTCTTAGCGACTGCAAAATTTCTAGCATTGCCACACCGTTATCTATGGACGCAATGTGTCTCTTGTGCCTGATATCGTTCACCCTTATTTATGGTTGTACATCTTTAGCGACCAATTTGCTTTCAAGAATATATGTACCTATTTCAACAGTGTTTCGTAAGAGCAAAGAAGTAAAATTGTGAAAACGGACTATGATGGTACAAGGTTGTCGAGGACAACGTCTGGACTGAGCTGGAAATGTCACGCGTGCCCATTCCTTTGATTCGTTTACTCCGTTCGGAGAACGGAAAAAAGGGTAAGTATCCCAAAGCGCGTTTCGCAAATGCAATAAGCTGCTTGCTTCTACGCGCAAGTCTCTAATGATTATTCTATGTCATAATAAATGAGGACGTTCATAGCAAAACCTACTCAAAATGTCAAATTTTTCTTTCACATATCAATACGCGGTGTACATGGTTCGTTTCATTATGAACAGCCTCAAATACGCTATAGACATTACTTTAACTTCTAAACAAAATTTTTAGCAGGAAGCAATCACATGAAAAACAAACGTTACGTATTATATAAAGGAAGGTCAAGCATCGAGGACCTTCCTTGTGTATGTAGAAAGTATGCAAAATTTTGTTTTACCGAATTACTCATTCCTAACATACACGAATAGAAAAGTAAAATGTAATAAAAGCATATTATTAATCTTATAAACTTATTGCACCATATGTTACAGAAAAGTTTTTGTAAAAAATTTTATAAACCCAGCAAGGGTTAAAGATTATTACCTTGAGAAAACTTTGCTGAAAACCGACGAATGATGAGAATCTGCACTATTAGGAAGACTTGAAATTTTATCAGATCCAGATTTATTCTCATCTTCCTTTTCTCCGGTCAATCCCTCCATCCACGATAAAGGGTAAGATAATCGTTTTAACATCTGTAACGCAAACGCAACGATCGTTACGGTACAAACAAGGCAGATCGGAATAAACGGGCACGAACGATGTCGATTCTAATGTATTACCTTATTTCTACGAGTCTCTTGTTTGTCATCGTCTTTGTGTTCTTCATCTTTCTCGGGTTCCTCCGCGTTATTACTGTCTAAGCTAAACGACACCGAGCTCGCCTTCTTTCTGCCGTTAACGGCCGAACTGGTATCTAGCGAATCAGTTGTAACGTTCGTCGGAGCAATAGTAATAGGAGGGACCCAATCTGAAGATAAGACAATATCTGCGTCTGAGTATACTTTCTTTGTGGGGTTAGGCTGAACTACTGGGAAAGGGGGATTAGGGTCACGTATGTCAATACCAGAGTCGTGGCATGACAGTTTGACTAGAGATCCTTCTTCACCTTCGGGAATCGTCTTCGATTTCGCGGAGTCGGTCTGTAAACATCAATTAAACATTCAGTATTCATCGCAGACTTCGATTAAAAATTACATACCGAGTTTCGATCGGGATAAATCATTCACGCACCTTGTCAGAGTTTAAGGAATCCTGTTGTTCATCCTCGGCCGGCCAAGGATACTGATCTTTACTAGGAACTGGCCAATGGTGGTCAAGCATAGAACGTCTACGTTCTTCCAGCGTTCTACTTGCTTGACCACCACCGCTCACCTCTTTAGCCTCCTTCTCTTTCTCTTTGTCTTTGGTTGTCGTTGTATCTTCTTCCTGCGGATCAAACGAAACGAAATTCAGTTTAATACTGGCAAACAGTCGAGTAAAAATGTATACCTTTAAAGGGACAAATCGACGTACATTTTGAAGATTGGTAGGAGTAACGAGATCTCTCTCGAAGGCCTTTGGAAAAGCATCTCCATCTCTTTCGGCACAGCTGTATACATTTTCGTTATCGTCTGCCGTTAATTCTGGATAATTCTCTTCCTTTTCCGGCGACTGACACTTTACGTTTTCATTTTGCGAAGGTTTTTTCATATAATAAATTTCCGGTTTCTTGTCCAACTTTCCGGATTCTGTGTGTCCAACACGCATATGCGCAATATCATAGTAAATCGCAGCGTTCACTACAAACTCCATCGGCGCGATTACACCATAAGATTCGGCTCCGTGTTCGATTACTAAGGGATCAGAGACATTGGGATCAAACATAACTGCATTTGGTGTAACTAGTAATACTCCACCGACAACACCCTGTGAATGAAGGAGATACAATCAGTATTAATAACAGGGGAAAATCATAAAGAATTGCGAAAAAATTTTAAGCAAACATAAATTGAAATGACAAGTCCTTACCTGGCCATCTGTGATATGACGTACATTAATCTTCAGAAATCTTTCTTTAAAGGGTTGTTCTTCTTCTTCTATAACTGCATTTGTAATTCCAAGAGGTGTTTTCACCCTTTCCATGTGGCTTGGTTTTGGTGAGACTGGCCTCAGGTTATCCAAGAGCTCTATAAGATAACGTTGAATTTTTAATTACTATAACATCTTTATACATTTCAAATATAAAACATATGCATTGAACAAAAATTACGCGTTTTAAATGTATTATTCGGACAGTTGCTTTAAAGCATTTAATTATGGCATATAAACGAATCAATTTCTTTTTCAAGCGATGCAGCATTCAAGTGACAACACTGTATTATTTTTTGTAGGAATTGTAAATAACCGCACGACGACAACATTTTTAATGTAAAATAAACGTACATCGTTCGTTTTCAAATATTTTATAGGTTATGTCTGATACACACAACGCCATACCTCTTCCGTAGTTTACATCGTGATTGTGATCAGCTGATGTCGTAGCATACGTACACCGAGTGACAGAAAAAAATAAAACATAACTGCTCAAATATGCAGCTATAAAATTTTCGTAAAATATTTATTAACAGGCGAATAAATGTTTCGTAACAATAGCATACTCAAGAATAATCATTATTATCTCGTATTTGAAAAAGAGTTTACAGGATATTGAACAAACATTGTACATAGTATTATTCATGTTTCCAGGAATGTCAACGAGAAGGAAGAAATCGCGAAGAATATATTAAATAATTTAACTAGGTTAAATTGCGATTATCGATTAAAGCCTCTGTCAAACCTGGTATAGGTCACGAAGAGAGACAACGGGGGGTAGTTTGCGCGGGAAACAGAGGGAGACAGCGAGAAACACATGGTCCTCTGAAAATCGATCCGCCTCTTCTCTTCTTATGTATGTATATGCAATTGTATATACTCGACTGTACAGTCGTACAACAGCGGTAAAACTGTGATTCCTTTTCTTCACAAGTAATACGTATTCACTATTTTCAATATCATACTCGATCATCTTTACCCGAATCAATTTCATGGTAACTGTTATCGACCGCAACAACGTTTCTTAATTTTTAAGGTGACGTATTGTTCCGGCTCGTGCAATGATGTCCCTTCCTTGATTATCACCTTAACTCTGGGATCCCGGGTGGCGCGATTTAATGAAAAATAGTATAATACGTTTCGTTTGCCTTGCTTCCTTTTATTTCTTTTTCCTGGTTTGTGGGTGAAGGTCGATCGCCTTTTTAAGGGTTTGGAAAACAGGAAGTGGGAGAGGGAAGTTGACAACTGTAAGGTGGAGGGAAAAGTTCGGGAAAGGGAAATCAGTGGGAATTCACGTAACCGTTCAGTTGAGTGAAATTAAATGGTATTTTTCGGTCGCATCAAGTTCCATTTAATTCGTATGTCAAGGGGTTAATGCACGCATCGACGCGTGGTCAGCCATGCAAAGTGGCGCCATCGAA
This sequence comes from Tetrapedia diversipes, assembly GCA_033822845.1. NCBI lineage: Eukaryota > Metazoa > Arthropoda > Insecta > Hymenoptera > Apidae > Tetrapedia > Tetrapedia diversipes. The sequence continues at coordinate 45,806 of JAOPTO010001141.1, forward strand.
TGGCCACAGTTTTCGATCTTTCTCCTCGCAACACGCACGCCTTTCTAATACACTGCCTATTTCCGTGGACAATTTCTCACGGTGTTTCAGCTATCGATGCATTTTATCGCTCACGTAATTGTTGCATCATTCGTACTATTTTTACGCTTACCCTCGGCTTATTATTTTGCAATCGAAACGGTAGTCTATCGAGAGACTCGCGTATAGCTGGCGCGTGATTCACGGTTGTCGTATCTAACAGCTTGAACGATCCACCGCGACAAAGTATCCATATCGAAATGCCTTACCGCGCGGCGAATATAATTCGAAAGTAAAATTGGCGCGAACTCATGAATAATGCAATAGAACGGCGCTGGCGTTCAGGTTGAATCGAATTGGCTCGCCTGGCCAAATATCAAGATGAATTGGGTCTCGATTGTATCCGACTATACCCGAGGTGCCACGTCGAATACTAATGCCCGGTCTATTGCACGTATCGGACAGATAAGAGCTGGCCGGCGCGACTCGTTACATTAACGACTTCGGACATACGGTTCATAATAATGACATGCTGTAACATTTTTTTCTTAGCGTTAGGTAGGTGCCTGCGTAATAAAACGTTAGCGGAGTACGTCAGTGGCGTAACGAATTTTTATATCCATATGGTACCTTTGTTCTGTCACCTTCACCCAGTTACATATCGTGTTGGTAACACGTGACACCTAGATCTAGAGGAAACACGTCGTCAAGCAGTGGCGCGCGTTACAACGGAGAAAATTAAGGTAGTATAATAATTGTTGGAAATTATGATTATAATATACTGTATTTTATAGCAACACATTTAAGTAGAAAAGGAATACACAATATATTTTCACGTATATAATACAACGCGACACAATCACACAAGATTACTTTGATTGTCCGTAATGTTTTTAACACTAGGTTTACAGGACCCGTCAATTTAATCAGTTTCAGACCTAGCAAAATTGAGCAAAATTTGTGAAAAAAAAAAAAAATTACTATTATTCCTAATAATTTTCGTTTACTTTTATTGGTAGATTGATACAAGTATACTTTAATCTATTTTCCTCTTAGCTCTGGAGTTTTAAGTTCTGTACGATGTATACCCATTTCTTAGGATATGTTTATTAGAAATAGATGCACGAAAAATGTCCGTAAATCTAGTGTTAATACCAGATTTACCAAGGGGTCATTTTGACCTCTCTGAGAAAACTTAATTAGTTTTTTCCAAGAAAATTCTTGCCGTACTTTCTGAAAATATTCTAATTAATTTTTACTTAAATTTATAAGACATAATCTTCGCAATGGATAGGTCAATTTATATTTTTTCTAATTAAATACCGAAAGGGGTCATTTTAACCCCTTTGGTAGAAATAAATTTGATCTATTAGTTTCCTGGGATCACTCCAATTGTCTAGCGAGACCCGATGTCAGTCTTTACTTGATCTTTCAGAACATCTTCCCTGAATTGTTCTTTTCTTAAAATGCACTTCGTTGTATATGCACACAACGATAATATTTCGCAGCGAAGTATAATTTTAACACTAGATTGCCGGATGTTGGGCATACATCTATTTTGCCTGAAACGAGGCAATTTGACTCAAACAATAAAAATTGAAGTTTAAAAAAAAAAAATAAAACTTTATTTTAACGAAAGTTTATTCAGAACAATTTTTACATATATAGTCTGTTTTTAACACTATTCCTACCACGACCGGTCAAATGACCGTTTTTAAAATTTCTATTAGAATTTCATACATACAACGTAATTGAATTGCCTTTAAACTTTAGACTTTTCTTCAAATATACGTATAAGACATATTTTAATATTCACTTCTGTTTTATTATTTATTTTCTGAGAAAAATTTATAGTCTGTCTTACGTGGGAATGTCGCGGTAGGAATAGTGTTAAAATACATTTTCTGCAGATCTTTTTATTGCATTTAGCAGAAACTCCTTTATTTCTGTTCTTTTTATATGACGCTTGAACTTGACAATTCATAAGTGAGTCAAATTGAGTCATTCCGGCAATTCAGTGTTAAGGAACAACGAATTTCGAGCGAAACGACATCGTTTTTATCCGAAAATTTGTTTTCCTCTGTCAACGTTTTACGCGAATTTCAAGTTGCGCAATACTTTGATCACATTTTCTTATAACAGAGACAGACAATCCTTAACACGTCCGTTACAAACGCTTCGAGAAACGGTGCGAAGTAAAAATGTGATTATATTACACGGTGCACGTGGAAATCTCAATTGCAAACAAGACTACGGTGCTAAAGGTATCAATAACAAATCCTTCAAATCTCACGCAACATCGGTCAAGTTTGTCGTCAGCGTTGCTGCACCGAATGGAAAGTCAATTAATCGTACGCGTTAATAAGAATCTCCTTTTTTTTATCAACTCCTGCATAAGTATTTTTGCGTACGCGATTGATAACGAGAAACCGAAAAACGGAGCAGAAAACACGGTGGCTCCAAAAACTGTTCGCACGTTGTATCACAAGGAGGATTCACCTAATCCTGACATTATGATCTCGATAAAAGTTTTTGCATGTATATAAAATTAGATTATACAGTACCTATATTCGTACTACGGGTAGGTCACGATTAATGTGAGTTCAAGTACCACGATATTCGATTTAGTGGTAATCGTAAAATGGCACTAGGTTGCGTTTAACGCGAACAACGATCTGATTAATGCGAGAAGAATACAATAGCGTTAGTGGAAGAATGAATACAGACTATACTGTAAAAATATGTTAAAAAATATTTATTATATATATAGGAAAAGTTCTATAAAATGATTTTTGTAGAACGGAAGATGGAATTCAGGTGTGAAAGATAAAAGTGAAGCGATTAAAGTATTAATAAAAGTATATTTAAAACAATTTAACAAAAACAACTTAAATGACTTTACAACTTAGCAACTTCAACACTCTTTCTACGTTCACAATCAAAACCTTTCGTCCAATACTTTCTGCCTTCACCGTCCAATACTTTCTGCTCCGCGCTCGCATTTTCCCCGTCATATATTCTTCCAAACACTCGTTTCCTTTCATTCTAATTGTCAACTTTTCTCACTCTACGCATTCGGTCACGACCACCCAGAATTTCTCAGTCGCACTGTTTCCTCAAGTTCTCATCTTTCACGCCTTAGAAACATTCGAACCCAAACATTCTGCGTTCGCACGACAATCGCCCAACTCAAGTACTCTTCCGACTTTTCCAAACTCGCATCCACTCGATCGCATTCCTACATATAATCAAATGCGACCAGTTCCTAGGATTTATTATTCTCACTAATCGAAACTTACCTGTATTTGAACTAGCATTGATCGAGGCCCATCTGTAGTACAAACAGTTACTACACTATTACAGATTATGGGTAAAAATAACTATAACGCACGTTATAATTTTAACTAAGCTTTGTATCTAAAGAAGGTGTAACCCGGATTAGTTGAATCCTCCTTGCAATATAGCGTGAGAATACTTTTCGGAGTCGCGGTGAATAATCGAAGAAAAAACAAAAGGAGAAAAAAAGAGATTACCTTTTTCCTCGGGAGGTAGGTCATCCTGGGACTCGTGGTCGTGACAAGGAACCGGACTAGGCGCGTCGGTAGTTCCGCCTTTTGTTCGACCTTCCCCTTCCACCGGTATCCACAGCTGTTGGCCAGGATAAATGAAAGTGCTCCCGAGCTTGTTAAATTTGCTCAGCTCAGACGGCGTCGTGTCGAACCTCGCGGCCACCGACGTCAGGGTGTCCCTGTCGCCCACCTGCGGCACAGGAAAACAGAGACACAAATTACACGATTAGCAAGGCGTAATTGACAGACAAGTCTAATAAGGTGGGACTCGTGCGCGTTGTTCACCATTGTGTCAGCGACGAGGCTGTCTACGGGCGGGGTCTTTGGATTACATTGCTCGTCGCGTTGCGTTCTCGACGAGAGGCAGAAATGAATTATGGAGGAGTAGCGATGTTCACCGCGACAGTCGATAGAAATATTCGTGTACTATGAAATGTTCTATTTTTTTCTTTTTTTTTTTAATAACTAGACGACGAATTTTTATGGAAATTCAAATCTTGACAATGATAAAAAAATAGAATTTGGCTTAAACATTTGTTTCATCTTCTAAATTTCATAGCTTGTAATTAACCCGTTAATGCACAGTTTTTTCTTGAAAAAAAACCGGCCAAAAAAAATCAATTCCTTTTAATGTAAAAAAACACACACACAATTTAGAACGTTGCCTTGGCAAGAAAGTTAAAAAAATACAAAAATATTCAAAATTTTTATTGTATCGTAAATTTTATTGTCGCTCGAATTGTCTCGAGTGTGCACAGTTTGGCCAGTTTAGCGCACTCCAGTTAAAGGGTTAAACACCTCTGATATTCCGTACACTTCTACGCATTCGAATTTTCTATAAATGCGTAAAAATCTACACTCTACTTATCACCTATATTACAGACTATAAATATTATATGATATTATAGAAGTTAAGATTCATAGCGAACGTACTTTTTAAGTTTAACATGTGTAAGTATGTTTATTAGAATAATCCTATTGGAATGCCATAAACAATGTCATTCGTTTGAAAATTTCAATTTCCTTTGAGGAAATTGAAGATATTTTCTGAAATTCGACCACCTATACCACTGTCTTTCGTTAACGATACCGAAATGGCACCGTAACAATCGGTTTCAATTATCCAAACTCGTAAATGGCAAAGTATCACTTATTTCCTTTCCGTTAAAATAAATCGATGGGGTAGAAAATTACGACCGATTTTTAGCCAGTTTCAAGCGACCGCCTTAACCCTAGAATTCTTGACCCTCGATCTGTTACGCGAACTCCTAAGGGGGGGTTCCTCGAACCCATACTTCTTTTTGTACATTTATCCTGGAAAAAGTTGTTTTTTTTTGGGAAATTTTTTGCAATGTAAGGATATGCTAAAATTTATAAACAAGACAACATATGTTTTTGCGTTCAATTTGTATTGATTTATGTATATTTACAAAATTAAATACTATTATAAAATAGTATAGTAACGTGCAGCTAGTTTGAACTTGATTCTTCTGATTCTCCTGATAAACATGAATGGCAGAGTATAGTATTAAATGAATGTTTTCTGCAACCATGGTTTTTGCATTTGCAACAACTTTGCATTGATTTTAATAAACTATTATATTTTATGCGTCTACTTTTAGCCTCCAGTATACACTCATAACATCTTCCCTTTTTTGTTGGTTCTGTATCTTTTGGTATTTTAGTTCGTAGTGTCTTTTCAGTTAAAGTTCCCAATTAGTTACATAGTTTCATTCTTTGTTCTGTAATTTTTATTCTTTGGAGAAAATGATTGCGTGAGAGTCCACTTAGCATGATCGCCATCGTGCCGTGGCGTATCGTCATCACGGCGCGTAGCCAGTTATATTTCTCTTATGCTTACTAATTTTTTACACACAGCAACGGGAACCTCTAAATATCAAACTTAAATGTGTATACAACAATAAATAATTTTAAGACAATTTTTTATGAAAGGGAAATGATTCTAATTAAAGGTTTTTCAATTTGTGGGTTCGAGGAACCCCCCCCCTTAAAACATTGTATGCCGGCCCCGCGAAAACGCGGGTTTGGAAGTCTGTTGCTTTAGCGCCGGGTCTGCGATAACACAACATTCTTTTGTTTGGCGATTTGTTTGTTTCTATTTTTCGTTATCGTTAAATTGCATATAATGAATATGCAAACCAATTTTAGTGTTTTACAATAATGTATAAAATTTTAAATATTTTCTTCACCTACAGTTTTAAATGCCTCAGATGCCACCGGCATACAATGTGTTAAGAGTTTTAGGATTAACCCCTTCGTAGCCGGGCCTAAATGCAAATCGTTAAACGTTACGTGCGAGTAAATAGGTGGCGTGGCACGCGTCGAATCGATACGGGACGGCCAGAAAGCCAATCGTGGATCATCGATCGAGAGGGGCTGCATGCATCGACGACGACCGCACGTTAGAACGTGTCGTTGACGTGCCGCTGGCCCCGGGTACATAGCTTCAGAATCTGGCAAATATCGGCGAAACGCAATTTCACGGACCGATAACGACGCAACGTCATAAGCCCTATCTTGGCGTTCTCGATTTGGAAACGCGCCTGATCGCGCGAAACGTTCCTGGGTAACAGCTTCGTTTCGACGGGAAACGTTACCGTTAAGGGGGCGTTATGTGGAACGAAAAGGAACTTGTGTAAATAATGTAGCAAAAAGGTTGTAGAGTATGTTTATTTGCTTGTATGTGATAATTACACTGTGATTGATTGACTGATAGATCGAATGTATGACTGTGATAGATTGAATGTATATCTGTGTAACTGTTAGATTGAATGTAGCTGAATGATTGTATGTAGCTGATAGATTGTATGTAGCTGAATGAATGTCGCGCCCAGGGAAGTTTTGAGTTTTATATTCCCTGAACGCGTCGAGAAGGGGAAAATGTGGTGACATGGAAGGGACTCTCTGCGAGTGTTTTCCGGATTCTAATAAGGCTGCAATCAAACACCCGTGGTTATGACGATCGGCTGGCCGTTTGGGTCTAATGACGGGCCGATGCTCAGGCCCTGTTGTAAAGTGTTTGATGCAGCCCCTTAGAACACCCGCAGAGTTTCCGTGTCGCCACAAGGTTCTTAACACTTTACCGACCGGAAGCCTGTTAATCGGCTTTTACACGCTTACAATTAGTCTGTAAATTTTGTAATATTTCCTTACGCGAAGGTGACTGTTTCGAGCGATATCGTATGTATACTGTAAACAGATATTAAACTATCAGTTACGCGAAGAAAATCATTGCAATCAATTTCATTAGCGATAAATCCGCGCCAAAATGAGCCGATCGGGAGTGCGTATGCAATAAGTTATGCGGTAGGTAAAGTGTTAAGACTATTTATTATTATTAATATGATTAATGACAAAAATATACAGTATACAGTAAATTCTAATTCAATTCTGCCACGCGACTCTATGTTTAACCCTTTGCACTTGAGAGGTGGCCGTTTGTTGTCTAATAATAATAACTTCAAAGATTTTCAAGTGTAAGATATTTATTAATCCTTCGCATTCGAGGGGTTAATGTTACTCGTCTAACGATGCCAACTTCAAAATATTTACTAAGATTCGCCTATATTAAATGTTATTTAGTTTAGTTAAGTGATATACCAAAATTTACATATATGACCATTTAACCTTTGAGTATAACTAATAAACAAACTAACTAGAGCCTGAAAATTTGCGAAACTCTCATTTGGTGACTAACAGTCGCCTCTCGAGAGCAAAGGGTTAAGATTCGCTTATATTAAACTTTATTTAGTTTAGTTAAGTCGTGTATT
>JAOPTO010001142.1:0-74274 GCA_033822845.1 Tetrapedia diversipes
AATTAATCTATTTATAATTTTAATTTATAAATTAATCTATTTATAATTTTAATTTATAAATTAATCTATTTATAATTTTAATTTATAAATTAATCTATTTATAATTTTAATTTATAAATATTATCTGTTTATAAATTAAATAATTATATCTATTCTGTAAATTTGTTTCCCCACTTCGCGCGTTCCCAGAGTGTTCCCTCAAGTGGAGGGGATAAAGGTTGAACATTTATCGTGAGCTGGTTTTCGATCATTTATAGCGACAGCACTCCACTTCTTGTTTTCCCCGTTTCTTTCGTTTCGTCTCCAAACATCCTTACCACTCGCGTACAAACGACGAAATCGTCGAGGGCCCTCGACGGAAGTCGATCGCAGGTTTATTGTCTTTGCCAGTTCCGTTCCAGCTTCTTTTCCCGGCCAGATCGTCGCGTGGTTTCACCGCGGTGACGTTTTCGAATTGTTTGACGGAAGGCGCAAGCAAAACGGACGATCTGTTAGACAGTTTGTCTGCCGTTCACGATCGGCGCCCAATGAACGGTCTCGTTTTCAGATTGAAAGGGGGTGACTGGAACGGGAAGGAAACGCACTTTTTTTGTCGTGTACGGGAGCTGTTTCGGTTAATGGAGGGACAATTTTGTACTTCGAACTGTTTGCTCGGCGAGAGAGTGAGTTATTTTTGTGGAATGTTAAAATTACGGAAAAAAGAAGCTGTGAAATTGATACATGTCTGGTTGCTTTGTATTGGTTTGGTAGCGTTTTAAGAGCATCACATTATTTGAAAATTTTTAATATATGATATTTGATGAGAGTGACTAAAGCAGAATTAATGATAGGATCTAAATGTGCAAAAGGTTTTGAAGGTGTTACAGTTTTATACTGCTGAAGTTTTAGAATATAATATTTGATGAGAATGACTAATTCAGAATTAATGTTACAATCTAAATGTGCAAATGGTTTTGAAGGTGTTACAGTTTTATACTGTTGAAGTTTTAGAATATAATATTTGATGAGAGTGACTAAAGCAGAATTAATGCTAGGATCTAAATGTGCAAAGGGTTTTGAAGGTGTTACAGTTTTATACTGCTGAAGTTTTAGAATATAATATTTGATGAGAGTGACTAATCCAGAATTAATGCTAGGATCTAAATGTGCAAAGGGTTTTGAAGGTGTTCCAGTTTTATACTGCTGAAGTTTTAGAATATAATATTTAACGACAATGACTAATCCAGAATTAATGATAGGATCTAAATGTGCAAAGGGTTTTGAGGGTGTTACAGTTTTATACTGCTGAAAATATTTTGTAGACCATAAAACTATATTCTACATTGTTCTCTCATCTAAGACCAAAGGGTCAAAGAAAATAAATTAATTAATAAGAAATAATACTATAAATAAAATTTGCATTCTATGATAATTAATAAATAGTGTTATACCGCAATAACAATAAAAATAAATGTTTGGACAATATTTGCAGACCATAAGATTATGTTCTACTTTGTCCTCCTTTTTAGGACTAAAGGGTTCAAGAAAATAAATAAATTAATAAGAAATAACAGTATAAATAAATTTTGCATTCAGTGCTAATCAATAAATAGTGTTCTACCGTAATAACAATAAAAATAAATGTATAGACAATATTTGCAGGCCATAAAATTATGTTCTACTTTGTTCTCCCTACTAAGACCAAAGAGTAAAAGAAAATACATAAATTAATAAAAAGGTAACAGTATAAATAAAATTTGGATTCTATGATAATCAATAATTAGTGTTCCATCATAATAACAATAAAAATGAATAGATAAGCAATATTTGCAGACCATAAAACTATATTCTACATTGTTCCCTCCTCTTAAACTTTTGTCCGCTGCTGTATTATGAGTGTATTAAGAGAGATAGAATAATTATGTAAATCGATGAAATTAATGGTTTTAAGCAAGATATTCGACTGTTTAGACAGCTTTGAAAACTGTCAATTTTTTTAAATGATATAACAAAAATAGCCTATTTTTATTACTAGTTCCTGTAATAGATTTTATCCCCGTTTCGGATGATTATCGGCGGCTCCAAGCTCTGAAGTTCGATTTCCACGTATGACATCACGTGGGCCATCTGTTTCGATCCAGGCGCCAGGAATAGCGATAAACGCTTCAAGAGGCATCTCTTCCTGCCTCTCGTCTTGTCTCTCGTCCCTCTCTCTTCTTCTTCGAGTTTCATCGTATGTACGCGAAAAGCTCGCTGGTTTCTGGCAAGTTTACTCGGATAAAAGGCCATCCATAGATTGCAACCATCGGTGTAAACAAATTCTGGCCAGCGACTCGATCGAGCAACGCGTAGAGTTTGCGATCGGTTCATCTTTCGAGGACGGATAAAATATACAGTAGAGGACAAAAGTTTAAGACGAGAGGATAATGTAGAACGTAGTTTTATGACCTATAAATATTGTCCATACATTTATTTTTATTGTTATTATGGTAGAAAACTATTTATTGATTAGCATAGAATACAAATTTTATTTATACTGTTATTTCTTATTAATTAATTAATTTATTTATTTTCCTTGATCCTTTGGACTTAAACGAGAGGATAATGTAGAACGTAGTTTTGTGGTCTGAAAATATTGTCTATACATTTACTTTTATTGTTATTATGGTAGAACACTATTTATTGATTAGCATAGAATACAAATTTTATTTATACTGTTATTTCTTATTAATTAATTTGTTTTCTCTGACCCTTTGGTCTTAGACGAAAGGACAGTGTAGGACATAGTTTTACATTCATTTTTATTATTATGGTAGAATAATATTAATTGATTAGCATAGAATATAAATTTTATTTATACTGTTATTTCTTATTAATTAATTAATTTATTTTCCTTGACCTTCTGGTCTTAGACATGACGATAATGTAGAACGTAGTTTCGTAGTCTGAAAATATTGTCTATACATTTATTTTTATTGTTATTATAGTAGAATACTATTTATTGATTAACATAGAATACAAATTTTATTTATACTGTTATTTCTTATTAATTAATTTATTTATTTTCCTTGACCTTTTGGTCTTAGACATGACGATAATGTAGAATATAGTTTTGTGGTCTGAAATATTGTCTATACATTTATTATTATTGTTATTATAGTAGAACACTATTTATTGATTAACATAGAATACAAATTTTATTTATACTGTTATTTTTTAATAATTAATTAATTAATTTATTTTCTTTGATCCTTTGGATTTAAACGAGAAGATAATGTACAACGTAGTTTTATGGCCTGCAAATATTGTCTATACATTTATTTTTATTATTATTATGGTAGAACACTATTTATTGATTAGCATAGAATGCAAATTTTATTTATACTGTTATTTCTTAATAATTAATTAATTTATTTATTTTCTTTGATCCTTTGGACTTAAACGAGAGGATAATGTAGAACGTAGTTTTGTGGTCCGAAAATATTGTCTATACATTTATTTTTATTGTTATTATAGTAGAATACTATTCATTGATTAGCATAGAATCCACTCTGCATATCATTCACAACTCCTGCTACCTGTGTTCCCTCTCTTTTTTTCCCTCCGTCTCTCTACCTCCCTTATTCAGTTAACCACTTTTTCCTTATTTTTACCCTCCAACACCTGTGTTATACTATATCCTGTTCTCACCATTTTCTCGCATCTCTTCTAACAAATGTTTTATTGTGACATAACCCCTCTCGCATAGCTTGCATACTCTGTCTTCCTCCTTTAACCAATACCTGTTGAATTCTTCCAAATTCCCACAGTAGTGGTTAAGGGTTAAAATAGACCAATATCAATTCATTCGACGCACGTTTCACGTTGAGACCAACAATTACCGAGCTCCAAATTGATCATATGCATGATCTAGATAGCCAGAATGGAACGTGAGAAATCATAGTGATTTCGTTTGGGGTGCATTAGCCATTTAGCTAATGGCGGGGACCTGGATCTCTCTTGTTTGACAACGCGACCGAGCTTCCACGTTTATTTATTCATGCCTGCGAGGGGATGCGCATGTTTTTATGAGTACAACTCCGTACTCGATCAGCTTTCCCCCCATTTTCCCTTTGCACCCTCCCCCCCTCCCTGTCGATGGGTATTCCTAGTCAGAAAAGGTTGTAACTTTATTCTTTGTTTAACCTTTTTCATTTCTACGACACATATTATACCATATCTATTTTTTTATCTGGAAGCAAAGTAAACATATTTGATTGATATATACAAAAGAAATAATATGCAGTTGAAAAAAGATTTTCCAGTTTAAACAATTTTACATTATAGAACATTATATAATTAATACGTATACGCCATCTCATGAAAGGAAACAAATTATTTGTTAAAATGTCAATAAATTAGAGTGCATGACTTAACTAAATTAAATGAAGTTTAATATAAGTGAATCTTAGTAAATATTTTGCACGTGAAAATCTTTGAAGTTAATATTGTTAGCTGGCTAACAGTAACCTCTCGAGTGCAAAGGGTTAAATTTACAATATCATGGTAACGATGTTAAAGCTGAGTCCGAGAGCTTTCAAGACTGCCACGTAAATATCCCGCGGGCGAAAATAACCGTATCGTACAATTTTTGCGAAAACAGAGGAACGTTAAAGGTGCACAGAACCAGAGGAGTTGGATTACTCTTGCAATTCGGTAGGATTCTGCTAAAAATAATTTATTGCTCGGCTGACTATTATTCTCAGCAACAATCCTGACATAATCTCGCGAACTGTACACTTGCAGGCACTCTCTAAATCGTACACATCCTAACTCCCTCCCTCCAAGACGATGGAGCTAACGATAACAGTGCATCAGCTTTATTAGTTGAACAGTTTGACAGTAACAGATTTACCGTATCACATCGATTATAAGACGCACCCTAAGTATTTCAAGCTAGAAATAAAAAAATACCTGAATTAAGTATTTTTATTATGAAGTGTAGAATAAACAGAAATATGTATATACTTAAAGAACCAAAAAATATATTTTATATATTTTTATACGTAAAAATGTGCGTTTTATATTTGATGTAATGCGGTAAATTACTGAATCTTCTTCACGACTAAGTTATCCTTTTCTAATTAACACTAAACCTACTGACCGGTTAGGGTATACATACTTATTTGTGACGAAGAAATCAAATTGATCATTATATTAGGAGGATCGGAAAGTAACGTTGTTTCTATCACTCCATCTCTAGATATTTTATTCAAAAACCTTTTCCCATCCTTTTTGTAAAAATTACCCTTTCTTAATTAACACTAAACCTACCGATAGATTAGGGTATTCTTATTTGTGACGAAGAAATCAAATTGATCATTATATTAGGAGGACCGGAAAGTAATGTCGTTTCTGTCATTCCATCTCTAGATATTTTGCTAAAAAACCTTTTCCCATCCTTTTTGTAAAAATTACCCTTTCTTAATTAACACTAAACCTACCAATAGATTAGGGTATTCTTATTTGTGACGAAGAAATCGAATTGAACATTATATTAGGAGGAGTGGAAAGTAATGTCGTTTCTATCACTCCATTTCTAGATATTTTGCTCAAAAACCCTTCCGTACCCTTCTTTTAAAAAATTACCCTTTCTTAATTAACACTAAACCTACCGATAGATTAGGGTATTCTTATTTGTGACGAAGAAATCAAATTGATCATTATATTAGGAGGACCGGAAAGTAATGTCGTTTCTGTCATTCCATCTCTAGATATTTTGCTAAAAAACCTTTTCCCATCCTTTTTGTAAAAATTACCCTTTCTTAATTAACACTAAACCTACCGATAGATTAGGGTATTCTTATTTGTGACGAAGAAATCGAATTGAACATTATATTAGGAGGAGCGGAAAGTAATGTCGTTTCTGTCATTCCATCTCAAGTATTTTGCTCAAAAATCAATTGATTTTTATCGATCCAGCATTGAAAATTTGCACGCTAAGTGGCAGAAGGTTGTTGATAATGAGGATTATTACATCATTGTTTAAATATAAAAACTCATTAAAAATTCATGTGTTTGAATTTAATGAAAGAAAACGACATTACTTTCCGATTGCCCTAATATTTAACCCTTTCGCTACTACGGGTGACTACAATCACAGACTACAAAACGCTGGCAGACTATAGGTGGCATCTCTCACAAAAACGGAGCCAAAAGTCAAGTTTTCTTCGTGTTTTGAGGAATTTCAGACAGGATCTGATTATTAAAAAATTATCGATCCCGCAACATGTACACGTGGTTGGAGGAAAGAAAGGGTTGAGCGTAGCTGCCCTAGATTGTCAAAACATCAGACACTGTGCGCGGTAGGGGCGAAGTGAAAGAAAATAACTGTGAAATTTATACATACATCGATCTTGAATTTCCAAGAAATTTCACGGTTAATAAACCCCGGCAATCTGCGCAAGCAACGGAATTAGAAAAGAAAACAACGTTCCGATCCGGCCGGCTGGATCCCCGCGCCGGAAGCAACGCGCAATAATATCGTTGCACGGTTACCCAGGTAATTTACGATCACTGGTCTCAATAATTGAAGGAGGGCCCTGTCGGCAACACTAAATTAAACCGGCGACATTTTATAGGGAATTGTTGTTAACAGATTACGTACGAGTCATGAGATATCTCGTGTATAGGAAATGGAACGTTGAAGTTGGCTTACTAGATATCTCGTTGTCGATGAATTAAAAATAAGTTGGTTCGTTTTTTAAGTCGCCAAAGTAGTGAAGGTAACTTATGGTAAAAGGTGACTTAATCGCCAAAATAATAAAGGTAACTTTTGGCAAAAGGTAACTTAATCGTCAAATTAACAAAAGTAACTTATGACAAAAGGTAACTTAATCGCCAAAGTAACAAAATAACTTATGGCAAAAGGTAACTTAATCGCCAAAGGAAGGAAGGTAGTTTATGGCAAAAGTTGATTTAATCACCAAAATAATAAAGGTAACTTATGGCAAAAGGTAACTTAATTGCCAAAGTAACAAAGTAACTTATGACAAAAGGTAACTTAATCGCCAAAGTAAGGAAGGTATCTTATGGCAAAAGGTGACTTAATCGCCAAAATAATAAAGGTAACTTATGGCAAAAGGTGACTTAATCGCCAAAATAACAAAGGTAACTTATGGCAAAAGGTAACTTAATCACGAAAGTAACGAAGGTAATTTATAGCAAAAGGTAACTTAATCGCAAAAGTAAGAAAGGTAATTTATGGCAAAAGGTAACTTAATCGTCAATGTAGCAAAGATAACTTATGGCAAAAGGTGACTTAATCGCCAAGATAATAAAGGTAACTTATGGCAAAAGGTAACTCAATTGTCAAAGTAACGAAAGTAATTTATGGTAAAAGGTGACTTAATTGCCAAAATAACGAAGATAACTTATGTCAAAAGGTAACTTAATCACGAAAGTAACGAAGGTAACTTATGGAAAAAAGTAATTTAATCGACAAAGTAACAAAGGTAACTTATTGCAAAAGGTGACTTAATCTCTTTATAACTACATTTATACACATGTGCCCTTCAAATTTAACTACAATAAAGACATCTCATGTCATTATTACGTGATTTTTTATCTCCTCGAAAGAGTTAAAGTTTGTTCCATTAAGGGAATTTTGTAATGATCGAAAAAGGTACCATAAACAGCACATATCTTATTTGCCGCTTTTGTAGCATTTTTGCCATTCCGGTGAAAGAAAGGTATTAAATGCACTTTATTTTCTTCCATATTCAAAGACATATAAAACTGACAAAAATTAACGTATCGTATTCAAATTTTGCTTCAAATATGCCTGAAATATTCTTTTACGATATGTATAGATATTATTTGTCCTCAATCATTTTAACATATTTAGACCTGTCCTTATGCCATCTATCAAAAATCGGCACGAACTTTCCGGACAACCCAATATATAGTTTATATAGTTTATAATATATAATTTATATATATAGTTTACATAGTTTATAATATATAATTTTTATATATATAGTTTACATAGTTTATAAGTAAGTAAATAAATAAATAAATTAATCTAAAATACCTGTCTTCATCAGGTGGCCCGAAACTTTTGCACAATACTGTATTATACAGGTTTTACCACAATTTTCACGGTTATGAATACGAAATACTGTTTCGTACACCTTTATGATAATTCAAACGTGTACGAGAGAAAAACACGAAAGGAAAAATGAGCGATCCTAGATAACAGATAAACGAATGAAGAAGTAAACCAAAGAAAGGAAACAAAGGATAGAAATGCATGCCGATTAAAATGATCTCAAACTGTAAGCTCGATTTTATGCCAGATTCAAGTCAAACTTGACCTGAAATTGATTCACAACGGGCACCGACTAAGCCCTGTAAAACAAACAATCAGAATCGTTAGTTTACGCCATTCCTACAATTTCCAGGCGCACTAGCGTTTGTTTAGAGTCGGCATAGCATTTCGTTACAGCCGGCCCTCGGTCAATATACTCTTGAAACTATTTTAATGAACTCAAAACAACTCCTCTTATTTATACGAGCTAACTATTTCAGTCCACGTTGCTCACCCTAAATGGGGGGGGGGGGGAAGGGGGGAAACGAAGTTTGTCCCCGTTACTCGATTCAATTTCACGAGCTTCGTCAACGTTTCAGATACCTGCTGCGCAAACAGTTCGTCGGTGGTGCAATGTGGATTTAAGGAATCTAACAAACGTGGAATTGTTCCGGTCTGCTACGTTCAACTTTGGGGTGAGTTAATTTTATCAAGCTTTCAGCGTAAATAAATATACGCTTCGTTGTATCTAATTGCAAAAATAACAAGTGGCAAATAATTGGATATATAAATTTAATTACTTAATTGGACGTAAACGCATTTATGTTTAATTGCAAAAATGTGGGATACTTGGTAACTCTTCTATGAAACATTAATTGATCGTCTACGCAATTTACACAATTTATTTAAACTGGTTATAAAAAAAATGATGAACTTTTTAGGAGTTACAGTTAAGATAAATATATATTTTTAAAGTTTCGTTAAAATAACAATAATACTAATAATGTTAATTCTGAGCAATGTTTCAACATTTAACCGATCGAATGGGGAGATCTCTCATTTTTTCCAACAACAAAGCGCTGCAATTGATTCTACAGTGGCTCTAAAAAGTATTCGTACACTGTATTATAAGGAAATTCATCTACTTCTGAAATTCTGATTTCAATGAAACTTCATGCGTATACGCAATTTTTTTGGCGGCAAAATATCTTTTAAGGGAGCTGATATAGAATCTCAAAGTTTCAGCAATTTTTCACGCTTTGAATACAAGCTTTTCTCTGTTCTTTTTTTTATGACAGGGCGAAAGGGTATTAAAAATTAAATATTTTCTGTTTGAAAGGTTCTACTTTATCAAGTACCATTACAAAATTATCTTTAGAAAATGAAAGAAAGCTTAGAAGTTTCACGATTTAAATTAAAAAAGGTTATAAATTTAAAAGGAATGCTATAAAAAGGTTATAAATTAAAAAAAAGAATGCCATAATATTTAATTTTATATAACCTCGATTCAAGTATCGTCGTGGATGCTATACCATTCATTGATTCTACAGTGGTTCCAAAAAGTATTCGTACACTGTATTATAAGGAAATTCATCTACTTCTGAAATTCTGATTTCAATGAAACTTTATGTGTGTACAGAGCATAGTGTGTCCTGCGTGGAGCAATTTTTTTTGGCGGCAAAATATCTTTTAAGGGGGCTGATAACGAATTTCAAAGTTTCAGCGATTTTTCACGCTTCGAATACAAGCTTTTCTGTGTTCTTTTTTTATGGCAGGGCGATAGAATATTAAAAATTAAACATTTTTTATACGAAAGGTTTTGCTTCATCAAGTACCATTACAAAGTTATCTTTAAAAAATGAGAGAAAATTCAGAAACTTTAACGCTGGTTTCACCCCTTTAAAATGGCATTTAAATGAAAAGAAAAGATTAATTCCTACGTATACTATTACGATCTACATACCCACAAAGTTTTATCAAATACTTCTATTAGACTCAGAATTTCAGGGTTAAACGAATTTATTTGTGACATAGTGTACGAATACTTTTTGGAGCCACCGATTTGCTTTTGTTATTAGTTAGTCTTAAACCAGTACTGTTCATAAATTTTCCAAAGTACAATTTTTAATAAATTCAACACTAGCTCAGGACCAATTAATAACAAAAATAAAGAGAATGAATGACACCGCTTTGTTGAGGAAAAAATGGGAGATCTCCCATTCGGTTGGCTAAGTGTTAATGAGTAATTATATATGTAGAGGGTTCAGTTTTGTATAGACAAATAACAGTAAAATTCTCAAGGACTAGTTTCCAGTTTATTACTGTTTTACCGATTAATTCAACATAGAATTTATTGGAATTAATTCAACACGACCATTATTATTATGCGGCTTCAGCAGTCAAAGGGTTAAAGAAGATGTCTCGCAATTAACCGTTCGATAAATTCTGCGAGTTCTCTTCGTCGCGTTTTAGTCCGAAGAAAATCGATTGGCCTGTTGACACGCCGTGACGAACGGTCCACTTTAATCCGACTAGGCTAGAGCTGGCCAAGTTAACGCGTTAATTTCCTCAAACACGCCGTGGAACCGCGGCACCACGCTGGCGGAAACACGCGTGCACGTGAGCTAACATGCAACAGCAACGTGGAAACAAAATCTGTGCGCGTTTACCAGACACGTGTCTATTTCTGAATCGGGCTACCCTTCTTCATGCTTCCAAGCGATTTTCTATCACGCCGGGGAGCCCGACTTCGTTGTTAATTTAATCAATCTCTGGCAGCTCCCTGTCTAGGAACGGGCTAATTGAAAACTGAGAAAACAACCGACGAATACGAATAATTTAAGCGAAGCATTGGAATGTTTAAATAAAAGCGCTTTTGCTGTAGTTTATGGTATGCCAGAGTAAACTAGGGTATTTAAGCATAGTTATTTCAGTTACTCGTAACCTAAAAAATTCACCAGAATATCATCCAAGATCCAAGTATGCAATATGGTTATGGCTAATTTGGATTTTGCGGTGTGTCACAATAAACTAGGGTATTTAAGTATAGTCATTTTAGTTACTCGTAATCTAAAAAATTCACCAGAATATCATCCGAAATCCAAGTATGCAATATAAATATGGCTAATCTGTATCTTGTGGTATATCACAATAAACTAGGGTATTTAAGTATAGTTATTTTAGTTACTCGTAATCTAAAAAATTCACCAGAAAATCATCCAAGATCCAAGTATGCAATATGGTTATGGCTAATCTGTATCTTGTGGAATATCACAATAAAACTAGGGTATTTAAGTATAGTTATTTTAGTTATTCGTAATCTAAAAAATTCACCAGAAAATCATCCAAGATCTAATAAAAGTATGCAATATAAATATTGCTAATGTGGAATTTCAATTTTAATGCTTCGAATTTTAGTTTACACGTTTCTTAAATTTAATTTACAAATATTAATCAAATTGATGGATATATTTATATTTATTAATTGTATTAATATATATTTTATCTACAATTATGATTAAACAATTAAAATAACTGTGTTTTAATGTTTCTGCAAGTAAAGGCTATCAATTTTCACAATAACAAATTTTTAATCCATCACCAATCCAATTCATTCACCGCTTTCGCTTTCGCAGCGATGCAAAAAGCATCGTGTACACCTAGATTTAAAACCACAAAGAAATGAACAGTCAGCGATATACAACCAATTTTTAATTTTTAATTTTGAAAGTGGCTTAACTCCATTCTTAGTAAAAAAAAGGCATATTGTTCACTTAATAATTGCCATTATTTTTATAGAAACTGTAAATTTAACTTCTTTAGATACACTTTAGCAGTGTGATTCATTGGTATCCTATACGTATATTTTTAAATTGCTTTGAAACACAAACCCTTAAATATCTCAATTTAAGTATAAATGGACTTAGGCTATTTTCAAAATAAACGGCTCATATAATTTATCTACGATCACGATTAAACAATCAAAAAATAACTAAGTTCCTGCAAGTAAAGTTTGTCAATTTTCAAAGTAATAAATTTTTAATCCATCGCCAATCCAATTCATCCACCGCTTTCGCTTTTGCAGCGATGGAAAAAGCGTCGTGTACACCTAGCCGTAAAAACCACAAAGAAACGAACAGTCAGCGACATACAACTAATCTTGAATTTGTATTTTAACGTGCCCGTTTCTTATATTTAATAAAATAAAATTAATTGTGTTAATATATAATTTATCTACGATTACGATTAAACAATCAAAAAATAACTAAGCTTCTGCAAGTAAAGCTTGTCAATTTTCAAAGTAATAAATTTTTAATCCATCGCCAATCCAATTCATCCACCGCTTTCGCTTTCGCAGCGACGGAAAAAGCGTCGTGTACACCTAGCCGTAAAAAGCGCAAAGAAACGAACAGTCAGCGACATACAACTAATTTTGAATTTTTATTTTAACGTGCCCGTTTCGCAAATTTAATTACAAAAATTTAATAAAATAAAATTAATTGTGTTAATATATAATTTATCTACGCATATGATTAAACAATCAAAAAATAACTAAGGTCCTGCAAGTAAGGCTTGTCAATTTTCAAAGTAATAAATTTTTAATCCATCGCCAATCCAATTCATCCACCGCTTTCGCTTTCGCAGCGACGGAAAAAGCGTCGTGTACACCTAGCCGTAAAAAGCGCAAAGAAACGAACAGTCACGGGCTTCTCAGAAATTCCAAACATAGTAAGAGCGCCGGGAGAAGCCTCGCGAAGCTCCCTCGGGAGTTGTACACTTCGTTCCTCCGCAAATGGAGCGGATTCTGCGTTCCTTCCTTGGACAAAGCAGCCGTAATTGGCGCTGCTCCATTTCTCCATCCTCCTCTATCGCTGCCAAATACATCCCGATGATCGATAAATAATTAATAACCGCAGAACCGCCGGCGGATTCCAGTCAATTTGTTGCACAATCGAGCAATCAAGCCGCGTCTATTGTTTTTCTCGTCTGTACGTATGAATGGGAATCGGGCGAATTTGTGGAGGAAAATCAGCTTTTGGTGTAATTGCAAGACAGGGTGAAGCGAAGCTGGAATTTATTAGTTTGGTGTTGTGGTACTGGTTAACACGTTTCCTGCCACATGTACCATAATGCTTCATCTTTTAGGTAGAAATATAGTTTACAGAATTATATTTGTAATAAAATATATTACAATATTTCGAATATACCTGAAGTATTGTCTTTCACGATATGTATAAATATTATTTGTTCTCAATTATTTTAATACATTCAGACCTGTCCTTATGCCACCTATCAAAAATCGGCGCGAACTTTCCGGACGACCAAATATAACTTATCCAACACAAATTTTACAACGAAAGTACAATATTACCTACAGTGGCTCCAAAAAGTATTCGTACACTGTATTATAAGGGAATTCATCGACTTCTGAAATTCTGATTTCAATTAAACTTTATACGTGTACAGAGCATGGTGTGTCCTGGGTGGGGCAATTTTTTGGCGGCAAAATATCTTTTAAGGGGACTGATAACGAATCTCAAAGTTTCAGCGCTTTTTCACGCTTTGAATACAAGCTTTTCTGTGTTCCTTTTTTATGGCAGGGCGATAGGGCATTAAAAACTTAAACATTTTCTATTCGAAAGATTTTGCTTCATCAAGTACCATTACAAAAGTTATCTTTAAAATATGAGAGAAAACTCAGAAATTTCGATGCTGGTTTCACCCCTTTAAAATGGCATTTAGATAAAAAGAAGAGATTAATTCATACGTATACTATTACGATCTACATACCCACAAAGTTTTATTAAACACTTCTATCAGACTTACAATTTCAGGGTTAAACGAATTTATTTGTGACATAGTCTACGAATACTTTTTGAAGCCACTGTATATAACTACTAATGTCGTGTAATGTAATGTGAGAATTGATTCGAATGATTTGTTCATATTTTATGGTTAGCAAAAATATTTATTGGAGTATATTTGTATAATTATTTTCATATTTACTGCATTTAGGGTAAGGTTGCTCAAGTCGAACCCCTTAACACTAATTTTTCCTGAAATGAGTCGATTTGACTCAAATATGTTTTATTAAACACTTCTATCAGACTTACAATTTCAGGGTTAAACGAATTTATTTGTGACATAGTCTACGAATACTTTTTGAAGCCACTGTATATTTAAGAATATCACATATCGTACCCAAATTTTGTTTCGAATATGCCTGAAGTATTATTTTCCAAGATATGTACACATATTATTTGTTTTCAATTATTCTAATACATTTAGACCTGTCCTTATTCCACCTATCAAAAATCAGCGCGAACATTCCGCACAACCCAATATAACTTATCCAACACAAATCTTACAACGAAAGTACAATATTACCTACAGTGGCTTCAAAAAGTATTCGTACACTATGTCACAAATAAATTTGTTTAACCCTGAAAATCTGAGTCTGATAATAGTGTTTAATAAAATTTTGTGGGTATGTAGATCGTAATAGTATACGTATGAATTAATCTCTTCTTTCCATCTAAATGTCATTTCAAAGGGGTGAAACCAGCGTTGAAATTTCTGAGTTTTAAAGATAACTTTGTAATGGTACTTGATGAAGCAAAACCTTTCAAATAGAGAGTGTTTAATTTTTAATACTCTATCGCTCTGTCATAAAAAAGAAACACAGAAAAGCTTGTATTTAAACCGTGAAAAATCGCTGAAACTTTGAGATTCGTTATCAGCCCCCTTAAAAGATATTTTCCCGCCAAAAAATTGCTCCACACAGGATACACCATGCTATGTATACACGAAAAATTTTGTTGAAATCAGAATTTCAGGATTAGGTGAATTTCCTTATAATACAGTGTACGAATACTTTTTGGAGCCACTGTATATCTAAGAATATCACATATCGTACCCAAATTTTGTTTCGAATATGTCTGAAGTATTATTTTCCACGATATGTACACATATTATTTGTTCTCAATCATTCTAATACATTTAGACCTGTCCTTATGCCATCTATCAAAAATCGGCGCGAACTTTCCGGACAACCCAATAGTTTATATGGTTTTTTCTGTTGTTTTTTTCTCAGCTGCGCGTGCGCGTGAATCGAAATCGGACGAGTTCGGGGAGGAAAAGCGTATTTAGAAAGCGGCCACTTCGAAATAACGTTCAGGGACACGGAGCGCGTATCCGATCGCGTAAACAGCATTCCAAAAATATTCGGAAGCTTCTCCTGCAACCGTGTTCTTTCATCCGGCTCGAACGTCAACAAGCCTCACGGGCAACGAATCGATTTCGTTGGATACGAGTACGTTTCCTCGTATCTCAGTTTCGTTACTTTGACCGTTTCGAGGAATGGTTTAGACAAGGTTAGACCGTTTTTGAGTTTTACGATCCGCGGGAAGCTTGATGGCTCGTGGACGAAGGACGAAACGTTTCAACCCTTATTTGAAACATTAGGACACCCTGTATGTTGGGTTTATGAAATTTTGTTATATACGATGATTAATACATGAAAAAATGAAATTGGGAGAATAACAAAACCACTTTAGAATATCGAAGAACAAATAATCATAAAAATCCCTGAATAGTTAAATATTACTTAAATAAAATAAAAAATGATGGTACATAAATCTAATTATTTTTATATTTCTTAACAAAAATATTTTTAAGAATATTTTCAAAAGAGGAACATGGAAGCTGTCAAATATAAATGAAACAAATGTAAAAATATTAAGTACCTTTTCATTAACAAATAAGAACCTTAAAAACTCCTTTACCCTATGATACTAAACTTACATTCTCCATAAGTTAAACAAATATAAAGATGTAAAGTAACTTTTCATCAACAAATAAGAACCTTAAAATTCTTTTAATCTAAAATACTAAACTTACACCCTCCATAAGTGAAACAAATGTAAAAATATAAGGGACTTTTCATCAACAAGTAAGAACCTTAACAATATTTTTACCCAGTGATACTAAACTTACACCCTCCATAAGTGAAACAAATGTAAAAATATAAGGGACTTTTCATCAACAAGTAAGAACCTTAACAATATTTTTACCCAGTGATACTAAACTTACACCCTCCATAAGTGAAACAAATGTAAAAATATAAGGGACTTTTCATCAACAAGTAAGAACCTTAACAATATTTTTACCCAGTGATACTAAACTTACACCCTCCATAAGTGAAACAAATGTAAAAATATAAGGGACTTTTCATCAACAAGTAAGAATCATAAAATTCTTTTAATCTAAGATACTGAACTTATACCCTCCATAAGTGAAACAAATGTAAAAATATAAGGGGTTTTCATCAACAAGTAAAAATCTTAAAGTTCCTTTACCTTATAATACTAAACATATACCCTCCATAAGTGAAACAAATATAAAAATATAAAGTAACTTTTCAACGAGTAAGCATACTAAAACTCCTTCATTCTATGATACTAAACTTACACCCTCCATAAGTGAAACAAATATAAAAATATAAAGTAACTTTCGTTAACAAGTAAAAACTTTAAAATTCTTTTACCCAAAAATACTGAACATACACCCGCCATAAGTGAAATAAATATAAAAGTATAAAGTAATTTTTCATCAACAAGTAACCATACTAAAACTCCTTCATACTATGATACTAAACTTCCACCCTCGTTTCTGCACCCAAGATCCATTTCCACCCTTTCAACCTCGAAAGAGATAGATCTATCCCTATCCCTTATCGGCTCGTGTACAAGTTCAAGTGGCTAGATTAATTCGTCTCGACTCGTCCTATTTTTCACCTCGACTTTAGGAACAAAGGGGCTGACAGTGAATTCGATGGCTCGGATCTATGGTGTCGGATTACCGTGATCCCACGCGGTTAGAACGTATCCCGATCGCCTTAATCCGGCGATCAGGCACAGAGGAAGGCTGTCTTCTCTCTTCTCGTTTCAACTAGACCGACGTACCAACGGGATTTAGTGTACGGTATTAATTCTACAAAGCGGAAACACGATACCGCTCCCTCGAACCCTTTCGTGCCTCCGCGTTTTTTCCCCCGCGGAACCGGTGGGATAGGATCGTTCAGCTCCTTGTGTGTCCCTCTGACGAAACAATTTTCTTTGCTTTCGACGTTGCTCGAAATTTAGACGTGTTGCTCGCGAGCAGAACTCGCGAAGCGTCGGTTGAGTTAATCTTATGCCGCGTCCACACTGCTGTTCGCGAACAGCTCGCAAACAGTTCGCGAGCTGTGCTTGTCAGCAGTGTGGACACTTTCGCGAACAGCGAGTAGCGAGCAGCGAACTCCTCAGCGAACAGCGAACAGTGTTCGCTCGGGAAGCGGTATATCAAAGAAACTGTTCGCGAGCTCGAAGCGTATCTGGACGCGTTTGTAACACGGTATATGGCAAAAGCTAATAGCGAACTGCCCATGAATTCAGAGCGAACAAGCTTGTAACTGTTCGCGAGCTCCAGTCTGGATATGCTGCGTTTTCCGTTGGCGAACAGCTCGCGAACCGCACGCGAGCAATTCGTGTGCTGCTCGCGAGCTGCTCGCGAACTGTTCTCTTCTATGTGGACGCGGCTTTAAAGTAAAGGTTAGGTTCATAACGCTAGTCTGGCTTGGTTAAACTTAGCAAAGCAATATTTGAGTAATTATTATGAAGTAATACTTGTGCCCATAATTATGAAAGTGGTCTAAGTCAAAATTTTCAAAAAATGAGTTTATCAGTTATTTTACACCACATTATTTTAAACTAAATTTATTCAATGTAATTTTTACGATATCGTCAAAAATGAACCATTATATGGTGGTTGTAATTTCAACATTATATAGAATTCATTTAGTGTTAATTATGAAAGTGGTCTAAGTCAAAAATTTAAAGAAATTATATAATAATATAATTGTTTATATATGAACGTTAAAGTAGCATTGACATAGATGAAACTTGCTCAGTCATCAAATAATAATATTGAAACAATAGACCACAAATTTTTGGTATCGGGTCATTCCTTTCTACCAAATGACCAAATAACCCACATCAATAGGTGAGATGTATGGATTTTTGGCCATTATAATGTTAATACCACGGACAAAGAAATTAACACTAAATGAGTATTGGTCGACTGACGAATTAATAAAGACCAACATGTTTCGCAAAATTATGGCACGAGACAGATTCATGATTTTATTACAAATGCTACATTTTAATGATAACAACATAAGAAGCAATGACCCCTTATATAAAATACGGCCCATAATTGATGCACTATTAATTTTGTTATTGTCTGTTTGTTATTGCAAGCTCTTGTTTATGTATGGTTTGGAGTTCGTTTTGTACATTTCATTTTATATATTTTATAATACATTATAATTATCAAATTATGGCGTTTTAAAACTTTACCCTTGACGAATAAATAATATATATTGAAGATAAAAAATATTTAAAAGATTGAAAAATATTAATTTCGGAGTGGATAAAGTAACAGTAATTTGATTCTGTACAATATTACAATTTAATACACCGCCGAACAGATTGAGATTGCGTGAAAAAGTATTCAGTCCTCAGCGATAGTTAGTGCCGGCTGCACGCCGTCGACGCGAAGCGTTTCGGCTCAGAGTATTTAGTAGTCAAAGGGTTAACAAAATAAAAGAAATATATTACATCGCATAACTGCGAAACGGATACGGACACAGAAAAGATATGCATATACATATACACAGGGTGTCCCAGGTTTCAATGTTCAAATTTTGTTAGTGTATTCTATGGCACAAAATAAGAAAAAAATGTTATGTAAACATAGGTCATATAGAGCTTTATTAAGAAGTTGTAACAAAAATTCAGAATAGGAATAGTAATCAACTTGCTGTTACTGCGAGCATTGGCTTCGATAGATCAACAGTATTGTGTTTTTCAGTGCGTTTATGTAAGCTATGTTTACTATCTGAGGTCACCAAACATTGAAACGAATTTTCGCCAATAATAGCTTGTGAGGATCGCAACGAGGGCTGGCGTGTGAATAGATTCAAGCGGACACGTTTAAACACTAAGAAATAAGTAATTATTTACTTTAGGGGCCTCAACTCCGATTTTAATGATTCTGAAATATGTTATAGAAGAGAGTATTCTGAACAACTTTTTCCTATACATATAACCGTCGCTCGGCCTTAGTTTCCGAGATATTTGCAAAATTTCTTCCGTGCTACTACATTGAATTTTTGTTATAACTTCTTAATGAAGCTCTATATGACCTATGTTTACATAACATTTGTTTCTTACTTTGTGCCATAGAATACACTAACAAAGTTTGAACATTAAAACCTAGGACACCCTGTATGTATATCTAGTATTATAACCAACAATTTTGTATATAGCAAGTATATTACAACCTGTATATAACAAAAAGCAGAAAAAAATGAGATTTAGAAAACAAAGAAAAAACTAATGCCACACTAGAAGCATTAGACTGTCTTGGAAACTCGCGGACCAATAGTAAATAGGTAAAAATAATTATTTCACTTAAAGTGAAGTGAAATGAACTGAGTAAATTACAGTAGAACCTTCCTTATCTGAACATTAAGCCAAGCACAATATTCTACAAACAACAACAATATTTTATTATGCGAACAGAGTGTCGTCTAATAATGGTTCTGTTTTATATAATTGCGAAATTTTGACGGTGACAAATATTGCCTAAATTATTAACGTTCTTAATACCAGTTTAAATAAATGAAGTTTAGCATGAGAAATATAATTGTTTTTTTAATACAAAAATTCTTTTATTTGTACACCTTTGTCTTCCAATTATGCGGTATATTTAAAATACAGAAATTGTATATTTTGTGTAATTAAATTAGGAATATAATTTAATTAAAATAATGTGATTTTATGTAATTTAATTGAAATGTAAAATTAAAAAATAGAAGCACAGAGATATCACAAGACAAAATACAATATCTAATTCTTTGTTGACACAATAAATGGAGGTGACTTTTGCTTTCATAGCGTTTAGTTTACTAACCTATGTCTACAAGTATTTCATTAAACTTAATAATAAGGTGATCAATCAGACTCTTTTGGGGAGGACAGTCCCTTTTTTGTAAATTCTATCCTCCCTCGAAAAGTGTCTTCCTACGCGTCCTCTTTTTCGATATTTAAAGACTAATCTATAAATCTCTGTAATCGATCAATGCCGATGCCGTGATTCCTTGCTCAGATATATCCAGTGTATTGTTTGAAGATGATACATTGACAAAAAATATTCATTCAATGGAAAAGTACTGTTTAAATATATAATTAATAGGCACGTAAGCATAATTACAATGTAAAATGTTACAAATGTTTTTTTATTTGCGCTTAACATATTTTAGTATATTATTATTGCAATGAATAAAACGTTTTTTTCATTTACAATATTTCTTTTTCAATTTATTAATAATAAATAATACAAATAATGAAATGCTAATAATAGATAATGAAAATACTGAAATACTAATAATAAATAATAAAAATACTGAAATACTAATAATAGATAATAAAAATAATGAAATACTTATAATAGATAATAAAAATAATGAAATACTAATAATAGATAATAAAAATACTGAAATACTAATAATAAATAATAAAAATAATGAAATACTAATAATAAATAATAAAAATAATGAAATACTAATAATAAATAATAAAAATAATGAAATACTAATAATAAATAATAAAAATAATGAAATACTAATAATAAATAATAAAAATAATGAAATACTAATAATAAATAATAAAAATAATGAAATACTAATAATAAATAATAAAAATAATGAAATACTAATAATAAATAATAAAAATAATGAAATACTAATAATAAATAATAAAAATAATGAAATACTAATAATAAATAATAAAAATACTGAAATACTAATAATAGATAGTAAAAATAATGAAATACTAATAATAAATATTAAAAATAATGAAATACTAATAATAAATAATTAAAATAATGAAATACTAATAATAAATAATTAAAATAATAATGACTTACTTAATATCTACTTAGATAAACGAAGGTTGGTGTAAGAAAAAATAATTGTTGCATTATTCGAAAATCCTTTTATCCGAACAAGTTTGTTTCCTAATTAATTCATACATAAGGAAGCTCTGTTGTAGTTGAGAATACATTATTTTTGTTTCGGTTACTCTTTCAAACTAAGAAATATACTTAAATAATACTTGTGCACCATTTTACTCTCTGAGAAACTTCGTATCTCTGATATAACGAACAGTGAAATTATTTGAAAAATTATTTCTGGACACACTTATATGAAACATAAAATAAGAATCACAATTTTAACACTTTTAAATTATTTAGTGTAACGAACAAATAATACAACAATTCGAAAAAAAAACAGTTCTTTGTTCGAACGAATCAATATATAATTTTTAAACAAATAAAATGTTATATTTCTTATATAAATATTTTATAAAGTGCTTTGGACTTGGCATATCAAGTATATCTAAAAAAATACAGGAAGCATTCTTTTTACGAAAAAAAATAAATTTTTAAAACATTAACATGTGGGTATTGGTTAAAAAAAAAAAAGAAGATCATTGCATCACAACGTCGAGTGAAATGATAAAATACACGTCTCCAACGAAATCTTGGTTATATTCTTGACGAAATAATTTTCTAGAATTTAATACCGTACAGAGAGGATAAGTAGGGATCAAATTTAAGAGGATAAAGGATTAATTGACGTGTCAAGCGGATTAGGGAGATCGTGTTAATTCTGAACGACGCGACGGGTAATTGATCACAGAACCTTTAATGCGTGCTCGCCTTTCTTCGTGAAACAAGATTAACTCGGTTTATCGTTCTGGCGAAATAATTGTCTATGTATTGACGTCATAAGCGATATACGATCGGCAAATTGCGTTGGATAATGAATGTTTATGAGCCGACTGTTTTGTTCTTAAATAATCCAGGGAATTTCGCGTTGTCGTTGCACGTGAATCACAGCGAGCCTGCGTGCAACAAACAATAGATCGCTGATAATGCTTGAAAAGATATATAAAAAAAGTTGATGTTTTCCTTAATTTTATCTTTTTATCGTTCCGTGATATTTCCTTTTCATTATTTACAATAACTCACGAAATCTATCGAATACTTTATTTTATCATAATTAAAATAAATAAAAATAAATAATTTATTCAATTTTATTGAAAATAATTGCAGATTATAAATTGTTATAATTAACTGGAAAGTTTAAAGTACAGAAAGAGGAATAACTGTGAAAAAAATAATTAAACATTTATACTGGAGTTGTACCTGATAAAAAAATATAGTTTAATTACTGGATCAGTTTTGTAAGTCACTGTTAGTTACATAATTTTATGACAAGAAAATTGGAAAATTTTATAAATGACATTAATTTTGTATAATTTAATTTTAATTATTAATCTTTAATAAATAACATTTTTTATGCAATGCAGTATTCACAAAATATACGTTTAATAATAAAGTTATTTTTATCTAAATATATTTATTGTAGGTATAAATTTACTTTAATTAAAATATTTTTATTAAATATAAAAACTATACTTTTTTAGCATCTTTATTCAGTATGCAACAATTTTATTTAATTTACATATTCCACTTTTAACCATTGCTAAATGTATTAAATACCACCATTTTCGTCTTATTATTAACGTTATCAAAGACACCGATCTTGAGCACTTATCTAACCCTTTCAGCTAAACCATATATTCTACATCCAATTCTCTTGTTGAACAACGGAATACAATTATCCCTGGTCCACCCTTATCGCCAGTTCCAATCTTAATGGTTAATTTACACGTCCTATCTTCCATCCTTTTTTTTTTCTACACATGTATAATCAGTTATATCAATTATCCCTATCTTTCCCTCAATTTGAAGAATCCTATCTGATAAATAAGCTTTTCGACTCTTTCAACCTGTTAGCTATTAAATTGTTTTTGATGGATCTAAAATGAATATTATATATCATGATAAAAGAAATCCTGATTTTTTCTGAGAAAAAGAATATTCTATTAAAAGCAGGTAACATAGTTAATAATTGTGAAGTTAACATTATAAACAATATCAGAAAAAGTAGAGGATTATTTTTTAATGGAAGAAAATGTAAATACTAGGATAATAAAAAATATTAATTATTGTAGTGCTTAAAAAATTCATCATTCTATCCAGTATGATACTTATAATACATTTTTCTGTGTTGTAAATATTATTTCTTCATTTTTTATTGCCTACCTAATTTATCATTATAAATGTCAATTGCAGATGTTTTAATTTATCAGGATTATTGAATTGTTTATATCTTTCTTTTATCGCAATTTATCAAAAATCATTCACAGTGATTATTCATTTCCAGTATGTTGTAAAATATTGCACTGAATCATGAAATTAATCAGCTGACTAAGAATTGTTTTTAAACAAATCTAATCGTAAACTTACGGTTTAATTTTCGGAATTTATCGACTATAAAAATATAATGAAGGGAAATATGTATATTTAATCAGTAAACTTCTTTGTTTATAAAATTTATACTAGATTTTCTTTTTCAAAGATGCTTCAAAGTATTAATAATTATCGTTTTAAAAATTAATTGTAAGGGGTGAGACATATAAAAGTACTCACATATATTGTTCTAAGTTTATCTTTTTTACACGAGATGAAATTCGTCAATAATTTATATTTTAATGTTTTTATCCGTTACTGAAAATCAAATACTAAAATTCAAATTGATAACATGTTAAGCGTACACCTAACAAGCTTTTTAGAACGCAACATAATCTTTTTTAGATTTTGATACTATTAGAGGTGGGGTGAAAACCCCCCTTTAGATCCGTCACTGTCAGAAATTCCACCCTTATCCTTTTCCACTCTACCTAATCCACAAATTCGAAACTCGACGAAAGTTATCGACCGACCTACATATCCTAATAAATTGTGAATGATAAATAAATGAAAAATTACATTTTTAATCAGTGAAACTGACAAATAATAAAAATAATAATATATTGACTATATGGTCCTAGAATTTATACATATGCTCAATAATGATAAATAAATGTAAAATTACATTTTTAATCAGTGAAACTCACAAATAATAAAAATAATATATTGTCTATATAGTCGTAGAATTTATACATATGATCAACAGTGATAGATAAATGAAAAATTACATTTTTAATCAGTGAAACTGACAAATAATAAAAATAATAATATATTGACTGTATAGTCGTAGAATTTATACATATAATCAATAATGGTAAATAAATGTAAAATTACATTTTTAATCAGTGGAACTGACAAATAATAAAAATAATAATGTATTGACTATATAGTCATAGAATTTATACATATGATCAATAATGATAAATAAATGAAAAATTACATTTTTAATCAGTGAAATTGACAAATAATAAAAATAATAATATATTGACTGTATAGTCGTAGAATTTATACATATGATCAATAATGATAAATAAATGAAAAATTACATTTTTAATCAGTGAAACTGACAAATAATAAGAATAATAATGTATTGACTATATAGTCCTAGAATTTATACATATAATCAATAAAAAGGTTATTCAAACTAGAAAAAAGAAAATTTTTAATCAATATAATATAATACTGTAATAGGCGTTCCCTTATGTTCAACCCTTTACTCACGCCATCGCCCCCACCTCCTCCCCCTAGACCTGCCTCTGTCAAAAATGCCACCCTTATCCACCCTCGCTTCACTGATTCAAAATTCACCTGAAGGTATCGACAAACCTGTCATTCGAACAAAAAAAAAGAAAAAGAACCAGTGTTCTACTCAGCATACAGCAACAGGTGTTCCTTTACGCTCAACCCTTCCGTCACGTGATCGGTAGTATCCACCCAGAAAGGGGTTCACCAAGAGAGGGACCAGGTCTGGGTGCATCTATTTGGGAGGCAAATCAGGGGATAGAAGTAGCTCTGCTTCCAGACGTGTTCCAGGCTCTAATTAAGATTCCATCGTTGCCTGCGTTTTGTTTGATATAAAACAACGCATGGACAAGAAGGTGGCTGGACGTGAGGGGGGACGAGGTAGGACGAGGAACAGCGAGCACACGGGCTGACAGATAGAAACGTTGAACGGTTTGACGGCGGGAGATTCAAGTGCAGCACGGCCTGGTCAGGTACAAAATGAGCAGGAGGGAACGTGTATCCCCGACTGCATAATTACACCTTAAAAAGGATGATCCCTTTCGAGAGATTAAGAGACACACTGCTCAAGACCGGCTGCTATCTTAACGAGCGTACGCAAGCCCCGCTACGATGCCAGACAATCGTAATTAAGCTGCTTCAACGGCTCCGGTCGAGGTCAAGTGTGTCCCCGAAGGGGACTACAGGAGTCGGTTTTGCTTGCTCCTTGAAATACCCGGTTGCGTGTGCTTGTGCTGTTCTTGAGGCTTAGCCGTGACCGCCATGGGAAATAAACGGGACTGATAACGACATTTGTACGGTTATCACTAAAACGACGAATTAATACAGTTAAATTTATTTTGCCGTGAATAAATTTAATTTTATTATTCTATGAATAGTTTTTTTTACTGATAACAATAGTTGTACGGTTATTATTATTAAATCGACGAATTAAGATAATCAAATTTATTTTGCCCTGAGTAAATCCAAGTTTTTGCATATATGTAAATTATTTTATGTTAAATATTCTATTATTAAATAAATATATATAAATTATTTATATATTTATATCTTTGATTTCTTTTTTAATTATTTATAGCAACCTTATAATTCACTGTGATAAAGCTTTCAAAATTTACTATGATTTTCTGTAGAAGGTATAAATAAAGATTTGTTTCCTATGTATTCAATATCTTTTCATGCAGTTTTCAATTTCATTTCTTCGATGCAAATAAGTACAATATAATTGTCGGTAGTTCTAGTGTTAAGCCTTTGCAGTCGGATGTCCTCTCTGAAGAGACATCGTGAGCCCGAGCAGGCTACTGGGTTGCCCCCTCTCAGGGGATATCAAACTTTAGCCAAGACAAGAGGACAATATAGAACATAGTTTTATGGTCTACAAATATTGTTTGTACATTCATTCTTATTGTTGTTATGATGGAACACTATTTATTGATTAGCATAGAATACAAATTTTATTTATACTGTTATTTCTTATAAATTAATTACTTAATTTCTTTTTATCTTTTGGTCTTAGACGACAGGACATGTTGAACATAGTTTTATAGTCTGTTAATATTGTCTGTATATTCATTTTGATTGCTATTATAGTAGAACACTATTTACTGATTAGCACAGAATACAGATTTTGTTTATATTGTTATTCCTTATTAATTAATTAATTTATTTCCTTTGACCCTTTAGTCTTAGACGAGAAGACAATGTAGAATATAGTTTTATGGTCTGCAAATATTGTCTATACGTTGATTTTTATTATTATTATGGTAGAACACTATTTATTGATTAGCATGGAATACAAATTTCATTTATACTGTTATTTCTTATTAATTAACTAATTTATTTTCCTTGGCTCTTTAGTCTTAGACGAGAAGACAATGTAGAATATAGTTTTATGGTCTGCAAATATTGTCTATACGTTTATTTTTATTATTATTATGGTAGAACACTATTTATTGATTAGCATGGAATACAAATTTTATTTATAGTGTTATTTCTTATTAATTAATTATTTTAATGTCGTTAACTCTTTGGCCTTAAACTTTTGTCCGCAACTGTATTTGTCCATTGTTGAGCATTTTCAATCGTTACAACATGGTGAAAGACAATAGCAGCTCGATCGAACTACGCAGTGGAATTTCGAGAAATCGACACGGCAAGTTGATACCAAGCCCATCTTGGCTTTTTTCCAGTCACGTAATTTCCTGTCCAAGCCACGAATCAGTGTTACCAATTTAATCAGTTGATCTCTTTCGTGCAACTCTACCTTCAGATCACGTTTTGTGTCGTTATAAATGTAAAGGAGCGAGATAAACATTGGAAAGTTAATGATTCTAAGGTTCTATGGTCTCAGAAGGTCAAAACCCAGCTTCCTGAGCAAATTGAATATTTTTAAAACGGGCATGGTTATTTTATAACAAAATATAAAGCATAATTTAAAAAGGTAGTCAAGATGATTATAAATTATAATCTTTTAATATATGATCATAAATTACAATTTATAATATACCTTTTAAAGAGTGGATGTAATTTAAAATAATTAAAAATGATCATGATACGTGCATATCTGGGTAATCTAAAAACGTCCATAATTTGGCAAGAAATAATTATTTTAAAATAATTTTAAGCGATCACGATACGATGGGGCATCTGAAGACTTCCATAAATTAGTAACAAATATTTGTAGATATATACAAATCTAAGACCAAATGGTAAAAGAAAATAAATTAGTTAATTAATAAGAAATAACAGTATAAATAAAATTTGCATTTTATGTCAATCAATAAATAGTGTTCTGCTATAATGACAATAAAAATAAATGTACATATAACATTTACAGACCTTAAAACTATGTTCTACATTAACCTCTCATCTAAGACCAAAGGGTCAAAGAAAATAAATAAATAAATTAATAAGGGATAACAATATAAACAAAATTTGTATTCTGTGCTAATCAATAAATAGTATTCTACTATAATAACAATAAAAATAAATGTACATACAATATTTACAGACCATAAAACTATATTCTATATTATTCTCTCATCTAAGACCAACAGGTCAAGGAAAATAAATTAATTAATTAATAAGGAATAACAGTATAAATAAAATTTGTATTCTATACTAATCAATAAAGTGTTCTACCATAATAACAATAAAAATAAATCTATAAACAATATTTGCAGACCGTAAAACTATATTCTACATTATCGTCATGTCTAAGACCAAAAGGTCAAGGAAAATAAATAAATTAATTAATAAGGAATAACAGTATAAATAAAATTTGTATTCTATACTAATCAATAAAGTGTTCTACCATAATAACAATAAAAATAAATCTATAAACAATATTTGCAGACCGTAAAACTATATTCTACATTATCGTCATGTCTAAGACCAAAAGGTCAAGGAAAATAAATAAATTAATTAATAAGGAATAACAGTATAAATAAAATTTGTATTCTATACTAATCAATAAAGTGTTCTGCCATAATAACGATAAAAATAAATGTACATACAATATTTACAGACCATAAAACTATATTCTACATTGTCCTCTCGTATTTTGTCCACTGCTGTAAATCAGAACTTCATCGAAGATCATTAAACCGTAATTAACGCTTATCGTTAGCTTTGGCTCTCAGTCCCATTAAGGTTTCCACGCAACAATGGAGGCGATGGGTTTCCGGGAATTCTGTTAAAGTCGAATTCGACCGATGGAAAACGCGGCAACATCTGGCGAACAGATTCCAATGGCCCTGTCCGCCGTATTAAATGCTTTCTCTAAACGGTATTCTGCTGGGAGCCAGAGTTTCCCTGGAATTTCCAGCAATTGCACCCGCGCGACCGTTAATGGGTAAAACGAGGAGTTGGTGGTTGTACAACGAGCCAGCCACCGGCTACCTGGGAACCAGGGCCATTTTATTGTGGCCCTTAAACGGCAGAAATCACGGAACATGTGCGTTCGTTTCGATGTTTCTCCACCGAGGGAGAATTCTGTAGGATGTTCAAAGGAAGCATTCGTTTTCCTCTTTGCGGTGGCGTTGGTACAGGCAGCTGGGTACTGGAAGTCGATATTATCGAAATGATAAAATAAAATTAAACGAAATGTAAAATACGGTTTTATAACGGTTGCGTTTTGTAGATAAAGTACGATACGTGACACACCGTTTTATGGTCGCATAAGAGATACAATTTTTACCATTATTGTTGGTTTGTCTGATATTCACGAGATTGATCC
Organism: Tetrapedia diversipes; assembly: GCA_033822845.1. Taxonomy (NCBI): domain Eukaryota; kingdom Metazoa; phylum Arthropoda; class Insecta; order Hymenoptera; family Apidae; genus Tetrapedia; species Tetrapedia diversipes. The sequence goes on from JAOPTO010001142.1 coordinate 29,010, forward strand.
TTTGTTGCCATACAGAAAGAAATGGAGACAAAAATAAATTAGAAGAAGAAAAGGGAAGAGGAAGAAAGAGTTTTTTATAGTTTCTTTTTTTTTGTACAACGTCTGTTTATTTTGGAAGAACTTTTTGTCGTTTGACGCTCGCAGATTTTAGAAAACTGTACTTGATGTTGCTTGTTTTTCTGTATAAGTTTGACACCAGTTTAGATAAAGCTTCATTGGTAAAGATGTCTTCCCTTTGGATGTTTAATGGTCAACCTTAAAATTTGTTCAACGTATAACAAAAACTCAACACTATAGTAGAAGATTTAATAGCTATTCAAACACTTCAGTAAACCTTCTATTAACTTTGAAATATTCTTAAGACTTATTATTCCAAAAATTCCTCCAGAAATGGCACCACAACCTAAATTTCAATTTTAAGCTTTTAAAACAGTGAATCTAACTCTTTTTGGTAAAAGCCACTCTCCTCTCAAAATCTATTCAACGTAAAACAAAAACTCGAAAGTATAGTAGAAAATTCAACAATTATTCGAAAACCTAAATAAACCTTATATTAACTTCAAAACATCCTTAAGGTCTACTATTCCAAGATTCCCCCCAAAAATGGCACCAAAATCTAAATTCCAATTTTAAGCTTCTAAAACAATCAATCTAACTCTTCTCAATAAAGAAAATAATCCTCTTCTCAAAATCTGCTCAACGTAATAAATACTATAGTGAAAAATTCAAAGCTACCCTATTAACATTAAAACATTCTTAAGGTCTACTATTCCAAAAATCCCCCGAAAAATGGCACCAAAACCTAAACTCCAATTTTAAGCTTCTAAAATAATGAATCTAACTTTTCTCAATAAAGAAAACGATCCTCTTCTCAAAATCTGCTCAATGTAATAAATACTATAGTAAAAAATTCAAACCTATCCTATTAAGATTAAAACATCCTTAAGGTCTACTATTCCAAAAATCACCCCCCAAAAATGGCACCAAAACCTAAATTCCGATTTTAAGCTTCTAAAATAATCAATGTAACTCTTTTCGATAAAGAAAACGACCAAAAAATGGCACCTTAGCCCTAAATACCTGTTTCAATTCCCCGAAGCAACCAATTCAACCCTTTCGTACTCCCTGCAGAAAACGATCACCCTCAAAAAATGGCACCAATACCTAAATTCCAATTTTAAGCTTCCAAAATAATCAACGTAATTCTTTTCGACAAAGAAAACGACCAAAAAATGGCACCTTAGCCCTGAATACCTGTTTCAATTTCCCGAAGCGACCAATTCAACCCTTTCGTACTCCCTGCAGAAAATGATCCCCCTCTGGATATCCAATTCGAAACGAAAGCACGACCGGCAGTGGCGACGCGTAACCCGCAAGGGAACGCTAATGAAAATGGCCGAAACCAGGACGCGACCGGTGAATTTACTTTCCGGCAAGTGAATTTATTGATAACAGGCCGAAACGCTGGCGTCGCAACGATCCATATATATGTATATTATTATGATTGAGCTCAATTGTCCAATTGGCCGGTCATTGAATGCCATATGCGCGGCCCGTTATTAGCGGGCCAGTCGACAGGCAATAATTCTCAACCTGGCCGCGCGGCCGCGTTTCCACGGGCCCGTTGTTCCTCGCGCGCTGCGAAAATGAGAGCCCCTGCCAATCCTTTGTCTATTAAATGTATTCAACAGGGTAATAGCGGCTGGCATTACCAATTGGACAATGAAAGAGATGGCGGCGGAGAGCACGGACTCTGAAGGGGGACCACGAAACGCCACCGACGATTTTTCGTCAACAGATTCTTGGACGCTCGGTCTGCGTTCCTGGTTCTTTGTGTGAAAAAGTGCAAACGTGGCTCCATGGTTTGGTGGACTTTTTTGAGGATTCCTGATGGGATCCAGTTTTGTGTTAGAAGCAAAACTCTGTTGTACAAATGTAGAGACGAGGTTTAACGGTGAAATAGATATACAGTAGTAGATGAAAATTTGAGGCCAAAGAGTCAATGAAAACAAATTAATTAATTTATGAGAAATAGCACGATAAACAAAATTTGTATTCTGTGCTAATCAGTAAATAGTGTTCTATCATAACAACAATCAAAATGAATGTACAGTCAATATTTGCAGACCATAAAACTATGTTCAATATTGTACTGTCGTCTAAGACCAAAAGGTACAAAAGAATTAATTATTTAATTATTAAGAAATAACAGTACAAATAAAATTTGTATTATATGCTAATCAGTAAATAGTGTTCTACCATAATAATAATAAAAATAAATGCATGGACAATATTTGCAAATTATAAAACTATATTCTACACTATCGTCATGTCTAAGACCAAAAGGTCAAGGAAAATAAATAAATTAATTATTAAGAAATAACAGTACAAATAAAATTTGTATTTTATGCTAATCAGTAAATAGTGTTCTACTATAATAGCAATTAAAATGAATATATAGACAATATTTGCAGATCATAAAACTATGTTTAACATTGTACTGTCGTCTAAGACCAAAAGATACAAAAAAATTAATGAATTAATTAATAATAAATAACAATATAAATAAAATTTGTATTCTATGCTAATCAGTAAATAGTGTTCTACTATAATAGCAATTAAAATGAATATATAGACAATATTTGCAGACCATAAAACTATGTTCTACATTGTCCTCGCGTCTTAAACTTTTGCCCGCTACTGTACTAAATTCAGCCACGCGCGACCGATAAAGTGTTTGAATGTTTCTGTATCCTATATGCTTTTTACCGTTAAATTTCGTAACTTTTTGAAACAAAGAATTATTATTAGACCACACTCTGTTCAAATGACAGAGTATCTGAGTACGACATTCAGGTAATGGTTAGTCGAATAAGAGAAATTTTACCGTACTGCTGTTTCGAGAAGCAGAAGTGAACGAGAAAAAGGCGTTCGAAGCGTGGCATGAAGTGAAAAATAGCTAGAATCGCGGGGATAGCGATCATCGTCGTGATTCCACGGCGGATGAAAGCAAAGGAATGCTAAAAATACGGCGAAACCAAAGCTAAGGATCCCTTTTCAACGGCGATGCGATTAAGTATAGCGGTCGAACGTCTACTTTCGTTGCCCACCCCTCCTCCTTCCCCTCCTCGTCCCTTCACAACTACTAAATTTCTCAACCTTTTTAATTCTTCTTCTCGCGAGCAGGAAATCTCGCATAAAGAACTCAGAAAAAGTTGAGTTTTTTCATGTAGCAAAAAGATATTCTGCCATAAAGCGTGATTCCATAATTCCTTTTGGCATTTTTGCGCATTTCTCAGATACAGTGGCTTCAAAAAGTAATATATACTTTCATTATAATATATATATATTTTGTAATGATCGAAAAAGGTACAATAAACAGCACGTATTTCGTTTGCCGTTTTTGTGGCATTTTTGCCTTTTCGTTGAAAGAAAAGTATTAAATTCCTAAAATGTACTTTGTTTTCTTCCACACTCAAAGGCGTATAAAAGTGATAAAAATTAACGTATCGTACCAAAATTTTGCTTCAAATATGCCTGAAGCATTGTCTTTTATGATATGTACACATGTTATTTGTTCTCAATCATTCTAATATATTTACAGTGGCTCCAAAAAGTATTCGTGCACTATGTCACAAATAAATTCGTTTAACCCCGAAATTCTGAGTCTGATAGAAGTATTTGATAAAACTTTGTGGGTATGTAGATCGTAATAGTATACGTATGAATTAATCTCTTATTTTTATCTAAATGCCATTTCAAAGGGGTGAAACCAGCGTTGAAGTTTCTGAGTTTTCTCTCATTTTTTGAAGATAACTTTGTAATGGTACTTGATGAAGCAAAATTTTTCAAATTGAAAATGTTTAATTTTTAACACTTGATCTAACCGAATGGGGAGATCTCCCATTTTTTCCTTAACAAAGCAGTGCCATTGATTCTATTTACTTTTGTTATTAGTTGGTCCTAAGCTAATGTTGAATTTATTAAAAATTATATTTTGGAAAATTTATGAGCAGTACTAGTTCCAGACTAACTAATAACAAAAGCAAATAGAAACAATTGCAGCGCTCTGTTGAATACAAAATAGGAGATCTCCCCATTCAGTTGGCTAAGTGTTAATACTCGATCGCCCTGAGATAAAAAAAAGAACACAGAAAAGCTTGTATTCAAAGCATGAAAAATCGCTGAAACTTTGAAATTCGTTATCAGCTCCCTTAAAAGATATCTTGCCGCCAAAAAATTGCTCCACGCAGAATACACCATGCTCTGTACACACATAAAGTTTCATTGAAATCAGAATTTCAGAAGTAGATGAATTTCCTTATAATACAGTGTACGAATACTTTTTGGAGCCACTGTATATTTAGCCACGTTTCAGTGACGTTCGAAAACTTATACGATCGAAAACTTTTTGCCAGGAGTGGTATTCACACTAGACTGAGCTGTTCGAGTAATCACTTAAAGATCTTCATTTTTAGTTCATATTAAATTCTATTTTTATTTTATTTTTCGATTATTCTTTTCTATTCACTTTCCTTTTGATTGATGAAATGTTTTGATTAAATCTATTTCGAAACAAATCGATCGATTAAACTTCGAAAATGGTGCAAGATAAGATTCTGATTAAAATAGAGATACTTAAACGTGATAAAAAATATGTCTTCGAGCATTTGTACGATAATTTATGAAACTAATGTGAATACATATTCTACTTAATCGTTTTGTACACATTATGTGAAAATTGTTAAAATTATTTCTTATGTAATCTTTCGATTAGAGTATTTCATAATTTGTAAAACTAAAGAATTACTATTAAAAGATCATTGAATTTCAAAAAACCATTTTATTTCATTCAACCAGTTTATCAAAAAACCATTTTATTAAAACAAAATATTTTTACTTCAGCAAGTTTGTAAATAAACAGGCAAAGATAATGAAAAGAATTATCTATTATACATATACAAAAGAACAAAAAGGGTTTGTGACCTGCAGGACATATATCTACAGACAGCCTTTATATAAAAAGTAATCATTTAGAAAAATTAAATTAAATAAACGTATATTATATTATATACGTATATAAATATGCTAAGAAACAATTATAAAATAATCAGCAAACTATTTTGAAATATATGTAGCTCTTTTATGGTTTCAAGTTGGGTGTACCCCAAAATGAAGTAAACAGGCGAAGTGGTCAAGTAAAATGATGTAAAAACTCAGTATTAGCGGAATAAATGCCTCGAACCCGCAGCCATTCGATAGCTGAGGCATTAACCATTGAATATACACTCCCGTCCATAAGTATCCGGACGTCTATCAAATTCATGTAAATACTGTATTTATGCTACAGAAATATATTTATTTCTGAATGAAAACAATTTTTATTGAACATTTGGTTATAGTAGAAGATATAGAGAACATAGAATAAACAATTCTTCCCAACAAATGATATAAAATTGTTTAAATCTTCTTTTCATCGATATGTCCTCTCCGTTGCGAAATAACCGATGAAGAAAGGTTATACAAAGGAATGGCCCCTGTATAATTTAATAAATGTATTTAAAATATAAATCTCCTGCGGTTCAATCCTTCTTCAAAATCAGCACGAATTTTCCGGACAACCCAATATTATCCTTAAATACATACATACACTCCCGTCCATAAGTATCCGGACACTTATCAAATTCACGTAAATACTGTATTTATGCTACAATAATATACTTATTTCTCAATGAAAGCAATTTTTATTGAACATTTAGTTATAGTAGAAGATATAGAGAACATAGTATAAACAATTCTTCCCACTGAATGACATAAAATTGTTTAAATCTTCTTTTCATCGATATGTCCTCCCCATTGCGAAATAATCGCTTGCACTAATCGAGGTAGTCTTTCGACAAGTTTTTGCAGTGTTTCTGCTTTAATTTCTCCCCAAATTGTTTTCAACATTGTCCACAATTGTTTTTCACTTTTTGGGCACTTGTCTCTCACTCGTCTATCCAATTTGTCCCACAACTTCTCAATTGGATTAAGGTCCGGCGACTGTGGGGGCCACTGCATAATTTTCACTTCCTTTCTTTCTTCTAGTTCCTTTAAATAGTTTTTACATATTTTTGCACAGCGTTTTGGATCATTATCCGGCATAAACACAAAATTATTTCCAATAAGTCTTTTTCCTGAGGGAATCGCATTGTCTTTTAGAATATTCAAATATTGTTCTTTTCGCATTATTCCTTCCACTTTCACTGTATCGCCCACATTATTAGCCCCAAAACAACTCCAAATCATAACTACGCCATCATCATGCTTGATCGTAGGCACAACACAGTCTGGAAGAAATTTTTCGTTGACTCTTCGACGAACGAAAGTGTGCCGCTTGTTACCAAATACTTCAAATTTGGATTCGTCTGTCCAAAGAACTTTTTCCCATTGGGAAATGGTCCAGTTGCATGTGTTGTTCCACAGCAACATCAAGATTAAAGGGCAAAATAATAAATCCACAAAAGAAACTAAATTTATGAAATATTCATGCGAATTCCGCAAATACGTAAGTGTCCGGATACTTATGGTCGGGAGTGTAGTTATATAAAAATCAGTAAGATGTCTTTCCTCTTTTTGTTTGTGATTGAATATGCAGTCAGTACCTTGTGGGGCCCACCATGCGTTTAAGGGTTAAGTTATTCAGAGAAAAAATGTGCTCGTGCCGTGTTACAAGGTTCAATCGTGTACTATGTAGTCGACGCGATTATCTGTTCTCACCTAGTCGAACCAGTTGCCCTTGGGTAGTTTGATCGATCTCCAACATCAGGAGTATCCCGACGATGAGACATTTCACGATCGCCATCCCGACTTCTTCGACGACGAACACGGGTAGCTAGTGGCGCGGCATTAGTGACTTTCTGAAACAAAACCAATTCAGTTTAAATGGCTAATTCAGAATTACTTGAACAGCCAAACTATTGTCTACTTTTAGTCTACTTTTTGATTTAACGAACGGTCCATTTTTAAAGCAGAACTATTTGCGGAGAGTGTTGGTAATTATACGAATGAAACGTTATTTTGCATAAGAGTAACTACAAAGATTGCGAATTTTTATGCAAATTCAAATCTTTCTAAAGGTGGATAGAGAAACAATGTTTAGGTAAATTGTTTACCATTTTAGGTAGAGATGTTTACCATTTTCATATAAATGCATGAAAATTCATAGTCTAGTAACGAATAAATAATTATTGATAAATAATTAAAGTTAAATATAAAATAAATAATTATAGTTATTTATTCATTTGTTATTGCACTTATGATAATTCATAAAATTCATCGAATGCTTTCCTTTATTGTATATATTTTTATTAATGAAAATATAGTTACTGGTTATAAGTTATAATAAATAATTGAGAAATGCAGAAGGTACAAATAGTAATGTTTATCAACAAAATAATAAAATATTAATTATTTAAGTGAATGCATTTCATATAAAATGCAACTTAATCATTCGATCAATTTCGTGAATCATTGTATTTGTTCGTTATTAATCATTTTATTTAAAATCACTGTATAAAATTAAAATTAATAATATTTAATAATATTAAAATACTTAATAATATTAAAATTATACTATATTTTTTTCTATGTACTCCAAAAGATTTTCTCCCGTAAATAAATAAATAAATAAATAAATTTCATATTTGCGGTTTATTCCTCGATAAATTGTCATTCACAACCTGTGCCGCTCTTGTTTGCAAGGAAACAGTGCTTGTGTTTATCTACGTAATTACGTATGTAGTTTTATTTAGCCGGTGATAACGATATATTAACTTCAATCAGTATTTCCGTAGTCGTACAAGCGATAAGTAATGTTATGTTTATCGAAACATCCAACGATATTATAAATAAAACTGTTTAAAGCAGTTAATAATTTTTGTCTACATCCTTAGGAACATAAACATTTTCCTGTTATCCGAAAACTTTTAAATAACCAATAAAAAGATAAAGAATAGCTATTTACTTGTTATTCCTGAAAAATGAATAACAACCCTTTATGGGCCGAATTTTTATTTTAAATATAGAAAAATTTATGGAACGGAAAATCAACAATTATAATCCTATATATGCACATGAAAAAAAATTTACCAGTTTAAACAATTTTACATCATAGAACATTATATAATTAATACGTATACTCAATCTCATGAAAAAAAACAAATTATTTGTTAAAATGTCAATAAATTAGCATGTGACCTGAAAGTTGCACGAACCTATAGAGGGTTAATTAGCATTATCCCCAAATACCAGCTAAATCAAATTTCATTCATTATTTATTACGCTTTATTTAGAACAACTTTTGATCAATAATATCTCCGATTAACCGATTAATGATCAACGTTGCGTTAACAAAATATTTCATTGATAAACTTTTCCAGCCAATTCGCGTTGTACAGTTTCAAAATTCTCATTAAAGATTACAGAAAATCATTTATGTTACATCTTATCAATTAATTGGTTACTGATTACGTTTCATACGGTTGCAGTAATCAATAATACAGTAATTAATATTTCAGTAATACAATAAACAATTACTGATCACAGATTTATTAATTTAATAATTATATAATTAATCATTTAATAATAAAATAATTTATGTATATAATAAAACATATTTTATGTATAAGAAAAATAATTATATATAATTATATCTTCTTTATCTCTACTTTATTTAATTATTTGTAATTAATATAATAATATAATTATATATGATAGTTATATATAATGAAATATTTAAAATGTGTTTTATATATCATAAAATATTTAAAATATATTTTACATATAATAAAATATTTTAAATATATTTTGAATATATTTTACATATAATAAAACATTTTAAATATATTTTGAATATATTAAAATATTTAAAATATATTTTATATATATTAAAATATTTAAAATATATTTCACATATAATAAAATATTTAAAATATATTAATTATTCCCCAATTTTGCTATTATACTAAATAAAACACGTTCTCCTGAAACGGAGTATTTCTATTTTCCTCGACTACGATCTGCAACTCGAGGATCTAAAACACCATGAAGGATAGTTTGAAGAGCGAGTGGGTTACGGTGCATCCCAAGGGATTGATCTATGGAGTCGAGTGCAGGGATGCACACCGGACGTGTTCTGGCTTTCGAAACCCAGCTTCACCACGGCCACGTGTTCTTTCTCTAGCCCAACACCGGCATCCAAGAACGGTCTATTATACTCTATGGGGGGACACCATGTGTCTGATGGTACTCCATAAAGTGTCCCGTCGTTTTCGATCGGATTTATGACGGTTCGCCACACGCGCCGCCTTGGCGAAAAAGAAACAGAAGAAAAGGAAATGCGATTTCGAGATGTTGCTTTATGGGATCCCTTGTAAGCTGGTCCTATGGTTACTTTTAAACGCCTCTATTTACAACGGTTGGCGAAATCGATGAAATATCGTTCTTCGTTTCATTTCTCCAAGTCATTCGAACAGATAAAATCGCTAATTGTTGTCGCTAATTCAGTAAGAAATTTAATATTTAATATGGCGGCAACTAAAAAGATTGGTCTCAAACTTTTGAATAACAGTGTACTCTCTGTATAATTAGTGCATTTAGTAAGAAATTTAATATTCAATATGGCGGCAAATAAAAAGAATGACCCCAAACTTTTGAATAATAGTGTTTGCTATATAATTAGTACATTTAATAAAAAATGTAATGTTCAATATGGCAGTGATTAAAAGAACTACTTCTCAAACTTTTGAATAGCAGTGTACTCTGTATAATTAGTACATTTAGTAAGAAATTTAATATTCAATATGGCGGCAAATAAAAAGAATGACCCCGAACTTTTGAATAATAGTGTATGCTATATAATTAGTACATTTAATAAAAAATGTAATGTTCAATATGGCAGTGATTAAAAGAACTACTTCTCAAACTTTTGAATAGCAGTGTACTCTGTATAATTAGTGCATTTAGTAAGAAATTTAATATTCAATATGGCGGCAAATAAAAAGAATGACCCCAAACTTTTGAATAATAGTGTATGCTATATAATTAGTACATTTAATAAAAAATGTAATGTTCAATATGGCAGTGATTAAAAGAACTACTTCTCAAACTTTTGAATAGCAGTGTACATTTAGTAAGAAATTTAATATTCAATATGGCGGCAAATAAAAAGAATGACCCCCGAACTTTTGAATAATAGTGTATGCTATATAATTAGTACATTTAATAAAAAATGTAATGTTCAATACGGCAGTGATTAAAAGAACTACTTCTCAAACTTTTGAATAGCAGTGTACTCTGTATAATTAATGCATTTAGTAAGAAATTTAATATTCAATATGGCGGCAAATAAAAAGAATGACCCCAAACTTTTGAATAATAATGTATGATGTATAATTGGAACATTCAATAAAAAATTTAATATTCAAAATGGCGGCAATTAAAAAGTTTCATACTTTTGAATGGTAGTGTATTCTATGTAATTAGTGCATTCAATACAAAATTTAATATGTAATATTAATAATAATTATTCTAAACTTTTGAATGATCGTGTATTACACACAATTTTATTATACCGTTCTCCGAAAGTTAGTGCAACCGGAAACGCGTAAACCACCATTTCCGAGCGCTAAATTTCGAAAGCAGATTTACTCTCCCTCTCGTTCTTCAGCGTTCGTTAGGCAAGCAGACGCGTTGTGACGCGTGCAAAATGTCTACCCGGTCGTTTCAACCTCCCCGCAACAAGTATTTACATTTACGCGTTGTAAATTGCACACGAAGTACTGCTCGCGAATTCTGCGCCGACGCGAACCATGTAATAAAGTTCTATGTCCCATTGTCTCTCAGCTGGTGTATATTGAGATTTACGAGGCAGGTGTATGGTAGTTTAAGCTTGTTTAGAGACGGGAATATTTAATTTAGAAAAGTGAAGTGGTTCTGAAGATATTTTTATTTATCTATATAATTTTTGTTGCTTTGTCAGGAATTTCTATGTGAATTATGTACATACTTTATTTTATGATCTTTTAATTTCTTTTTTTATTTGTCTTATCTCCTTAATTTATTTTACGACCACTGTTTTATTCGTTAATTCAGCGCAATGAGATAGCTTGGATCTTTTTTAGGGAAATAAACGTCCGATAGAGCGTAGGAAAATTTGGAAAGAAATTGTAACAAGTGTAGGATCTAACATTGAATTTAGTGTAATAATAATAAAATTTAATTTTTTAATATCTATTATAATATGTACTATAAGTCTTTTTATAATTTTTACTGTAATTATATATTTTACTGTGACAAATGGAATGTTTAATAAATATTGGGAACTATACTTTTCGTGAATTTTTGAACAATTACAAGGGAAAGAAGAAATTCTGTGAAGTATTCTTTACCAGTTATCAAAAATTGTGCTTTTTAAATTGAAAAAAATAGAGAACAAATTAATTTGGAAAAATAAGAAAACGTAATGTTTCTTTTCATTTTAGTGCAGTATTTAGTATAATTTTTATTAAACAATGTTTCAGTACCTACAGTAATTTGAATTTAGTGTAATAATAATAAAATTTAATTTTTTAATATCTATTATAATATGTACTATAAGTCTTTTTATAATTTTTACTGTAATTATATATTTTACTGTGACAAATGGAATGTTTAATAAATATTGGGAACTATACTTTTCGTGAATTTTTGAACAATTACAAGGGAAAGAAGAAATTCTGTGAAGTATTCTTTACCAGTTATCAAAAATTGTGCTTTTTAAATTGAAAAAAATAGAGAACAAATTAATTTGGAAAAATAAGAAAACGTAATGTTTCTTTTCATTTTAGTGCAGTATTTAGTATAATTTTTATTAAACAATGTTTCAGTACCTACAGTAATTTGAATTTAGTGTAATAATAATAAAATTTAATTTTCCAATATCTGCTATAATATTTACTATAATATTGTAATATCTACAGTAATTTGCATTCCTTTTTATTTCAATGCAAAATCATTGTATCGTTTCTGATCTCCTAGAACTGCTTCGTGAAAGCTTAATGTCCATCAATTTACACACTTCATTATTTCAAATGAACGATAAGGAACAGGAACACGTAGGCAATTCAATTTTCCAATGTTCCTGGTTCACTCGATTACTTGCGTTACACCAACGTATCAACCTCTTTAAATCCCACAACTTCTAACTAGATCTAAACCTTTCCTTTTACGATTAATCAAATTTAAGCTTGCTCGACTCGCGAAAAATAAAAATGAAAAATTTGCACAAACCATCCAATGAGAAATTTACATAATAATAGTTACACAGTTGTGAAATTGGATTAACCCTTTGAAATCTAACAAGAAACTAAATTTCGTGGAAATTATTTTAGCAGGCATGTTAATCATTTGCACTCAAAAGATAACACTCACAATCAGTAGTCAAACGATATCGGTTTCATAAATTTCTGAATGCAAAGGATTAAATAGTTACATTTATAAATTTCAGTATTATTTATCTAACTTAAGTAAATTTTAATATAAGTGAATCCTAATGCTGTTGAAATTTGATATTTTACACTTGGAAAGTTTTGAAAACTGAGTTGCTTTTCAAGTGCAAGTGGTTAATAAGAAGAATAACAATCATAATATAATAATAATAATAATAATAATAATAAATAATAATAATAATAATAATAATAATAATAATAATAATAATAGATAATAAATAATAATAATAATAATAAATAATAATAATAAATAATAATAAATAATATTAATTAATAATAATAATAAATAATAATAATTAATAATAATAGTTAGTAGTAATAATTAATAATAATAATTAGTAGTAATAATAATAATTAATAATGATAATCAATAATAATAATTAATAATAACAATACGTAATTAATAATAATAATAATTTTAATAACAAATAATTAATGATAAAAATAATAAATTGTTACTCAAAAGTAACTAATTAAGTAAACGTGGAGAAAAGAATTGTGTCATTCCAATTAAAAAATAAGGGTTTAATCTTTATATTTCCTGTACACTTCCGTCTATACAAAAAATTATTATCGACATCGCATTATGTGTCTGTTAAAGTCAATTAACTGTGATCCAACACTTTTGTTTCTATTCTGAAAAGCGAACGAGATATTCAAATTACCTGTTTTAGATGCCTCACCCTATATAGTAACCCATAAAATTGATCCAATGATTAAGAAGCTTTTCCAATCAGACCTAACTATAAACTTGTTCAACGTTCAATTATTTTTCGCTGGGTACATTTTTCTTCCTAACACTTTCTGGATTCTTAACATGCCGGTCAATTTAATCGAATTTCCGATTAAAATCCAGCTAACTAACAGAAGAATCAATCAATTCGAAGCTAATGCTATGTAGAAACGTGCATCTTGATCATAATAAATTAAATTTAAACATTTGCCGGTTGACAGTGCCATCCTGCCGCATCTTTCACCGCAAACTGCTCCTCGGGCAGCGGTTTTCGATTTTAGAACGCGCGTGGGTGGGCGATTCAGTGACGAAGCTCGGTCTCGATCATTAACCCAAATATGCTTGTCATCCTTCCAGAAGGACGACTCTAAGGTGGTTTCACCTTGCAATTTTATTTCCACTTCGCAAAAAAGGGAATGAAGAAATCAAAGGTCACGTGATCTGAATTCAGGGGAGGAATTCAAATTTTGCTGCCATAGACTATTGTACAATGACTCATGGAATTGATCGAGTACAGTCAACCCCAACAGTACAACAAGGTGCTTCTACAGCACGATTTAACCAGTTAACTGTGATTGACGAGTATACTCGTCATGGAGAAGTGGCACGATTTCATGTATTGACGAGAATACTCGTCATGGAGAAGTGGCACGATTTTGTGTATTGACGAGTATACTCGTCATGGAGAAGTGGCACGATTTCGTGTATTGACGAGTATACTCGTCATGGAGAAATGGCACGATTTTGTGTATTGACGACTATACTCGTCATGGAAAAGTGGCACGATTTTGTGTATTGACGAGTATACTCGTCATGCGTATAAAGTAGTGACCGTTGGCTACTTAATTTGTAATTTCTGAGAAAAACAAAACACATTCTGAAATTTCAAGATGTTTAGAATATGTTGAGGTCAGGCCGGAATGAAACAGACGAATAAAAAATATGAATAATTTGAAATGAACTCTTGCGTTCCCGTATGCACTGGCTGAAATAGCTTATTAGTTCGCATAACGAATTTATTTATGTGCGATGATAACAATTTCTTAGATGTTAACGTAAAAGGGGCAAAAGCAAAAGTTGGAAAATTTATTTATTTTTAAATTGAAAAGCTTAGAATGCAGAAAGAAGAATATTCGCGAGAAGAGTAGTTAATTATTAAAATTGCAGTTGCATTGGATGAGAAATATAGTTTAATTGTTCAGTCAATTTCTTGAAGGTTCGTTTTTCCAGAAAATCGAGCTCGAAAATTCATGGACTATGAGTGTACTAAGTATAAATCGTGCTGTGGAAGTACCGTGTTACACGTGAGTGAACTGTACTTTTGAACGGGACTGTACGTCGTTCTCCGCGTCGATCGTTCGCGCGAATAAAGTTCGACGGACAAAACTTGCGCAGCGGCCTAACAAGCTATGAATTACGGGCACAGGAAGGGTATAGATTTCGATTTCGTTGGTTACGTCTACGAGGACACGAATTTGCATAAAAATTCGCGGCTCGGTGATAAATTATCGTCGCACATTAATTGTTGCAACGGGCAGGGACACGGATACGTGCAACGCGGGACGGTTCGTTGGCTTTGATGTCGCTGCGCGCGTAAATCAGCCGATTTCCTTCGACAAATCTCGTGGAAAGAGGGTGGGACCCAGTGGGAGGGGGGAGGAAAGGAAATTTATGCTAAGCGAACCCCTCAGGTGGTCCTCTAGAGATCTCTGGCTGTCTGTAAATTTGAATTTCTCAACGGATGACCGTGACTCTGGTCCTGTCATATTATCCTACAGTAGCGGACAAAAGTTTAAGACGAGACGACAATGTAGAACATAGTGTTATGATCTGCAAATATTGTCTGTACATTCATTTTTATTGTTATTATGGTGGAACATTATTTATTGATTAGCACAGAATGCAAATTTTGTTTATCATGCTATTCTTTATAAAATAGTTATAGTAGCAGGTAAAAGTTTGTGGAATACAGCTTTACGGTCTGCAAATATTACCTGTACATTTATTTTTATCGTTATTATGGTAGAACACTTTTTGTTGATTAGCGCAGAATACAAATTTTATTTATACTGTTATTTCTTATTAATTGATTTATTTATTCTTTTTGACCCTTTGGTCTTAGACGAGAGGGCAATATATAATAGAATATAATTTTATGGTATGCAAATATTGTTTATACACTCATTTTTGTTGTTATTATGATGGAACACTATTTATTGATTAGTATAGAATACAAATTTTATTTATTCTGTTATTTCTTATTAACTGATTAATTTATTTTCTTTGAGCTTTTGGTCTTAAACGAGTGGACAACGTAAAACATAGTGTTATGGTCTGCAAATGTTACCTGTACATTTATTTTTATCGTTATTATGCTAGAATACTATTTATTGATTAGCATAGAATGCAAATTTTATTTATATTGTTATTTCTTATTAATTAATTTATTTATTTCTTTTGAGCTTTTGGTCTTAAACGAGTGGAGAATGTAAAATATAGTGTTATGGTCTGCAAATATTACCTGTACATTTATTTTTATTGTTATTATGGTGGAATACTATTTATTGATTAGCACAGAATGCAAATTTTGTTTATCAGGTTCTTTATAAATTAGTTACAGCAGCCAATAAAAGTTTAAGATCATTGGGTTAAAGAAAATAAATTAATTAAATCCTCAATACGAATCTTTCCCCACACTTAATGTCAGATCCCATGAAATGCAATTTCAAGCCTAAAAATTTCCATTTTCCAATATTTCTGTTCCATTTCCTTCAGTAATTAAGGGAATACCCAAAAAATCTCTTTCTTCTGCCTCCTCTTCCTGTTTCAAACCAATCTGGTCGCCAGATTTCGCCATGGGCGCTCACAGAAGCCCCATAGACCTGCGAAAATTCCGAAATTCGACTCCCTTCCGTGCTTCTTTTGCCCTCGTGCTCGGGAGACCAAAGATTTTCCCATGTACGAAGCTTTGCCCATGAAAATAAGAGAGAAACCAGATGCACTGTGTGCACGTGTTTTTCCTCGACTGAGCTGAACAGGTGACAGGATTTGAAAGAGACTTTAACAATTTTGGAAGGAAAGGTCTTCTCGATCTCTGAACCACACAGAGAAAATACTTAGTACAAGTTAACTGTAATTATTTATGCTAGTAGGGTAGTTTTTCAAATAAAGACATTTGTTATCAAAATTGTTTATTCTACAATCTTTTTTCCCTTTTTTATAATTTATGATTTATAAATATAATTTATAATTTATAATTTATTTGTAATATATAATTTATAATTTATAATTTATTTGTAATATATAATTTATTTAATTTATTTATAATTTATGATATATAATTTATTTAATTTATTTATAATTTATGATATATAATTTATTTAATTTATTTATAATTTATGATATATAATTTATTTAATTTATTTAATTTATTTATAATGCACTTACATATATACTCACTGGTTAAGTTACATTTTTTATCAAATGAAGCTGTAATTTTAACACTAGAACTACCAGAGCAATCAAAATGACCAATTGGTGATTATTCACAGCAATTTCATAAATCCACTGTAGCTATCTTCCAAAATTTACTATGATTTTCTGCAAAAGGTATGAATAAAGATTTATTCTCTATGTATCCAATACATTTTCATTTAATTTTCAATTTCATCTCTTCCATGCAAATAAGTACACTTTAATTGTCGGTCGTTCTACTGTTAATACTTACTTATCCTTTCGATAAATATTCTTTATTACACCTCCTAAATTTCTCAATTAATCATTGCAACTTATAACCATCCATTAAATAAAAGATATTAACACAAGGTAAGTATTCGATCGATTTTTTGAGTCACTGTATATAGAGTACTGAACAAATGAATTTGACTAAAAATATTCTTTATGATTCAGTTTGAATTTAATCTAAGTTCAAACATTCACAGTTAGATTTATCTAAAGAAGATTTTTATACATTTTCCACGTTTCACACCCTTAATTGTCACCTGTGGATCCATAATTCTTTTTCTTCCTTCCTCGATGACTCGATGCGTTTTCTTAGATCCGAGCAAAAAGGGAAACGTATCTTGGTGCATCGTTAGGGAGCTCGAAAGAAAACAATCCGCCAGGCGGATTCCCAAAGGGATCGTTAGCCACGGCGACGAAAAAATAAATCTCCAACGGACAGGCTCGAGGGGTTGCCGAATTTTATGGTGATTTTATTACAATTTAGTCCCACAATGCAGTGGTGCATCAAGGGCGGGACTAGTTGAGAAGATGATCGATAGGCTAGTGTTCGTTGGATAATAATTGGCTAATTGTGGAAGGTTTTTGGTTTCTGAACTTTGCAATATATTTTTTTATGGATCATTATTTTGACAGTAAAAAGTGGTATTTGTAGTATTTTTAAAAAAATATATAAAATATTCGTTCATTCTTTCTAGGCTATAAACTTATTTTGTGAACAATTACAATTAATCTAATCTTGTAGCATAAATTGCGAGATATCTCGTGGTTGGCAGTGAATGAGTTAAAATACGAGGGTGGTCCCATAAGTACCTGGTCTGACCTAGAGAGGGGGGTAGTTGTTTAAAAAATATCACTGTATTATAAAGTACACAATCTATAAAGCATATGTTTCAAGTTTGAAGACGTTACGTTGTTTAATTTTTGTTTGGCAGCCATCAATAGTAAACGTTTGCAGTGAATTTGTGAAAATGGAGAAAATTGGTGATCGTTGTTGCAATGGCCAAAATTAATCAATTAAAGTTTGAATTGCTACCTCATGCACCCTATTCGCCAGATTTAGCCCCCGTCGGATTATTTTCTGTTCCTAAACTTGAAAAAATGGCTCAGTGGTCAAAGATTTTTCAATGATGAAGAAGTGACGTCAGCAGTTAACGGTTATTTTGAAGAGCAAGACAGTTCTTATTATGAAAAGGGTATCGAACTTATTGAACATCGTTGGAAAAAGTGTATAGAGCTGAAAGGAGATTATGTTGAAAAATAAATACATTTTTTTCAAAAATTTTTGTGTTTTCTATGCCGGGTTGGGTACTTTTGGGACCACCCTCGTAGGTTCAGTAGGCTTTCTATTGAATTTGATTTCTGTTAAACGAATAATAAATAAATAAATGGACTTTAAACGTTTTTGCACGAAATTTTCTCCTCCCCTTGATTTTTGTATGAATTTGCATTTGTCGCCGTTATTTCGTAAGATAATCATCATCACAGAATTTGCATTTGTATTTATTAATTATAATTTATCTACAAGCGAGTGGCAATATATTTCGAACACTCGTGGAGCAAATTCCAAATGATAATCGGATCAATTAACGATGCTTCCGATCGATTGTCCGATTTGTTTTTATCATCGAACGGAAAACATAGAGATGACGTCTTCAAAATTGAATTAATTAAAGTCAGATTTCATCCAAATCTAAAAGATTATATTGGCTTAAGGTATCTAACTGTAATTTCTGACGTCTCATTATCACCGGAATCTAACCGGTGTATTAATAATCATTCTTAATGATGTTTGTCGAACGAAATCGATTACGATTAAATAATCGGAACAAGTTAATTAGGTGAACGTTGAATTTATTGTATTTATCAAATTCGAATCACGGAACGTCCAACGATAACGAAAATAAATTTTCAGGTAGATTAAACGTGTACATATTACGTTAATAGTTGTTGCCCGCGTTTTTTGTTGTTGTAGTGCTTGCTTCAAAATTGGCGGATTTTCAAACAAACTTCCATCCCTTATTTTACACATTTGGGGGTTGATTTTCCAAAAACGTTGAAACACGTATTTCTCTATTTCTAACGAAAAAGCTAATTACCAGTTTTCATAGTGTTTGCTTTAAAATCGGTGGATTTTCAAACAAACTTCCATCCCTTAGTTTACACATTTGGGGGTTGATTTTCCAAAAACGTTGAAACACGTATTTCTTTGTTTCTAACCAAAAAGCTAATTACCAGTTTTCATAGTGTTTGCTTTAAAATCGGTGGATTTTCAAACAAACTTTCATCCCTTGTTTTATTTCCTTGGGGGTATTTTCCAAAAACGTTGAAACACGTATTTCTTTATTTCTAACGAAAATGCTAATTACCAGTTTTCATAGTGTTTGCTTTAAATTCGGTGGATTTTCAAACAAACTTTCATCCCTTATTGGGGGTTGATTTTCCAAAAACGTTAGAACACGTATTTCTTTGTTTCTAACCAAAAAGATAAATACCAATTTTCATAGTGCTTGCTTCAAAATTGGTGGATTTTCAAACAAACTTCCATCCCTTATTTTACACATTTGAGGGTTGATTTTCCAAAAACGTTAAAACACGTATTTCTCTATTTCTAATGAAAAACCTAATTACCAGTTTTTATAGTATTTGCTTTAAAATCGGTGGATTTTCAAACAAACTTTCATCCCTTAGTTTACACATTTAGGGGTTGATTTTCCAAAAACGTTGAAACACGTATTTCTTTGTTTCTAACCAAAAAGCTAATTACCAGTTTTCATAGTATTTGCTTCAAAATCGGTGGATTTTCAAACAACCTTTCAATCCCTGTTTAACCCCCTTAAGGAAATAAATAAAAAAAATCCTTCCTTAGTGGGTGCCTACGTTATAAAAGAAACCCATTGTCCAAATTTCATGTCTCTAGCTTCAGCTTGTTGGTCCATATTTTTTTACATCCCCCTCCACTTTCGAACATTCAACACTCGCGCTCACTTTCAAAAACCAATCGTGTACGAAAGTCGAGGGGCACCTGTATACATATGGTACCGGTTAACGAATACCGAACGAAAGAACGAATGAGAGTGTCGGGGATAGGGAAGGGGGGAAGCCACGGTCGTGGAATTACTACCTTGCTGGACGCCACCAAATTCCCGACCTACGTCACCATAATTACGGGTGGTCCCCGGGGGCAGCCGTCGAGGAACAGGTTCAAGCGATTTCATTCAATTTGTCCAGCCTTGAAATACGCCTCGCCTCGATCACCGAACCGAGTGCAACCCCATTAAAGGTCTTACGGTTTCTGTGCCGTAGCGATTTCCAGTAACCGCCACACGAAACCGCCCACGTGTAAATCATCTGGTCTTTCCTAGCGATGGGATGAAACGTATCTCAGGATTGAGCACCTCGCAAACGCGAAGTTTCACGTGCAGTGGCTTCCAAAAATCAAAAATTATAATCCTATATTTGCAGATGAAAAAAAATGATCCAGTTTAAGCAATTTTACATTGCAGAACATTATATAATTAATATGTATACCCCGTCTCATGAAAAAAATAAATTATTTGTTAAAATGTCAATAAATTAGAATGTAACTTGAAAGTTACACGGGCCCATAGAAGGTTAAAATTCTCGAAAGAGTCGAAATTTTCGAAGGTATCTACAGTGGCTCTAAAAAGTATTTGTACACTATATTATAAGGAAATTCACCCTAATCCTGAAATTCTGATTTCAATGAAACTTTATGCGGGTACAGAGCATGGTGTGTCCTGGATGGAACAATTTTTTTGGCGGTAAAATATCTTTTAAGGGGGCTGATAACGAACCTCAAAGTTTCAATCATTGGTCACGCTTTGAATAGAAGCTTATCTAGATTCTTTTTTTATTACAGGGCGATAGAGTATTAAAAATTAAGCACTTTCTATTTGAAAGGTTTTACTTCATTACGTACCATTACAAAGTTATCTTTAAAAAATGAGAGAAAACTCAGAAACTGCAATGCTGATTTCACCCGTTTAACACTAGAACTACCAAACCAGTCAAAATGATGAGTTGGTGATTATTCATAGTAACCTTATAAATTCACTGCGATAAAGCTTCTAAAATTTATTAAAGTAAATGACATTTGATATAAGCGAATATTAGTAAGTGTTTTGCATTTTAAAATGTTTAAAGTCAGTATTATCAGACGACTATCAGTCACCTTCCGAGTGCAAAGGGTTAAAAAATAAACATTTTCTATTTGAAAAGTTTTGCTTCATCAAGTACCATTACAAAGTTATCTTTAAAAAAATGAGAGAAAACTCAGAAACTTCAACGCTGGCTTTACCCCTTTAAAATGGCATTTAGTTAAAAAAAAGAGATTAACCCCTTGCACTACCGCGAATCTCTGAAAAAGCCGTGCCAAAGTTGGCCGTCGGAATGGTTGCGGGAGGTGCAGAGCGGCGGAGCTCGAGTGGTACAATTTGAAACACAATACCTTACGACTGAGTTGCATAGTCCCGCTCTCATATTTACTTCACACGATGAAAATCTTTGAAAATTTAAATGAATTTGAATAAAAAATTTGTAGGAATACGTTAACTATTACTTATAATAATAATATAAATAAAAATAATAATTAATAATAATATAAATATAATAATAAAGGAAATAATAAACACATCAGAAATAAATTTTAATATAGAGAACCGAGAATGGACCTGAGCTGAACCGAAATTAGGATCACGAGTCTGACTCGTGATATTCATTTTTGGCCTGAAATGTCGATAACGAGTCTGACTCGTGATATTCATTTTTGGCCTGAAATGTCGATAACGAGTCTGACTCGTGATATTCATGTTTGGCACAAAACTTTCATCACGAGTCAGACTCGTCAAAGTAGTGCAAGGGGTTAATTCATACATATAGTATTACGATCTACATACCCACAAAGTTTTATCAAACACTTCTATCAGACTCAGAATTTCAGGGTTAAACGAATTTATTTGTGACGTAGTATACGAATACTTTTTGGAGCCACTGTATATACCCAACATCCGGCAAACTAGTGTTAAGCGAGACTCGTGCTCTTTATTGTAGCCCAACAATCTTCCCCGTTTCAATTGCGTGAAGAAAGATAATTTCTTTGGGGGAACCAGTCGAAAACGAGATTTCTTTCGTGCCCTCCCTCCTCTCTTTCGTTTTCCACAGATTTACGTGCACGAACACGTTATCGTTTACACGGAAAGGGCATTAGCTTCATTGTTTCGTTAATTGAAGAGCAGGTAGATAAGGCTTTGGCTAATTGTGACTCGATAGAAAGAAAATCCCTGTTTAAATCGAGCTCCGCCGCTTTAATGGCGACGATTAGGGGAAACCTGGCGCCTGGTCTAGGGGTTATGTTTATAGGAGGTGTGTTAGGGGAACGAAAATTTTCCGATTTCATGCGTTTAACGGGGGGGATTTGTTTGGGTAGCCGTTAAAAGGGATGTTTTGTGGATTGAACTTAACAATTTTTAATGCCTTCTTTTCGTTATATTTCGTTTTAGAAATATGTGCTTAATGGGGAACAAAGAACCTCTTTTAACTCAAGAAACCACGATAGATGAATTTCTTTTACGTTTAATAAAGGAATAAAAAATATTTTAGGAGGAATTATGCATTTCTTGAATTTTTAGTATCATTAAATTATTTACAAAGGAAATATAAACCAATCAATTGTTTTTATATCGATTTATATTTAGAATATTTTTACAGCTATTTTATTTTTTATTATATATATTATTTATTACAGTATATATATAATATGATATAATATAATATATATATACATATTTTTTTATTATATATTACAGTTTATTTATTTCACAAACTAGTAAATTCAACTTTGGGATTTTTTTCTTTTCTTTGTAATTCTGGAAATACTTACTGTGCATCAGTACGTGCAATTTTTATATTGTACGAACCAAGTATAATTCATTCACTATGTCAAAATCTTTTATCTGTGACTTGACTTTGAGTGATTCACGAAATTGATACAAATTAAGCTATATTTTTCATCAAATGCAATTGCAATTTTACTATTTAATTACTTTCCTCACAAATACTCCTCTTTATACATTCTAAATGTTTCAATTAATTATTGCAATTTATAATTCATAACTATACTTCAATTCAATAAACGAAATTATCAATTTCGTGACTCTCTATATATAAACATTCTTTACAATTCTGTAGATTCTATCAAGCTATACAAAAATTGAATATGGAAGATTCAAAGTTTTTAGCATTAGATTTATATATATATATATTTATATAGCATTTTTTGTACATCTATTTCTAATATCCATATACACCAAAGAGGATTTGAAATTGCAGAATCGAAAGGGAAATAGATTTGGGTATATTTATATAGCTTCATCGATAAAACTCAACAAAAATTGCTAAGAAATAACAGTAATTATTTTTGCAAATTTTATTCATGAACTCCAAAACCCGTAAACCTAGTGTTAACCCTTTGCACTCGAGAGGTGACTGTTAGTCGTCTAATGATACTAATTCCAAAAACTTTCAAATTCAAAATATTTATTAAGATTCGCTTATATTAAATTTCGTTTAGTTTAGTTAAGTCATATACCACAATTTGCATATATGACTATTTAACCTTCAAGTCTAACTAATAAACAAACTAATTAAAGTCTGAAAATGCACTCGACAGATGACTGTTAGTCGTCTAATGGTAGTAACTTCAATAATTTTCAAATTCAAAATATTTACTAAGATTCGCCTATATTAAACGTCACATAGATTAGTTAAGTGATATACTAAAATTTACATATATGACTATTTAACCTTCAAGTCTAACTAATAAATAAACTAAATAAAGTCTGAAAATTTGCGAAACTATCATTTGATAACTAACTGTCTCCTCTAGAGTGCAAAGGGTTAAGGAATAGGTATACACCAAAAAGAATTTGCAGAACCGAGAGAAAAATAGATTTGGGTATATTTGTATTGCTTCATCGATAAAACTCAGCAAAAATTGCTAAGAAATAACAGTAATTATTTTAGCAAATTTTATTCATGAACTCCAAAACCCGTAAACCTAGTGTTAACCCTTTGCACTCGAGAGGTAACTGTTAGTCGTCTAATGATACTAATTTCAAAAACTTTCAAATTCAAAATATTTATTAAGATTCGCTTATATTAAATTTCGTTTAGTTTAGTTAAGTCATATACCACAATTTGCATATATAACTATTTAACCTCCGGATCTAACTAATAAACAAACTAAGTAAAGTCTGAAAATTTGCGAAACTATCATTTGATAACTAACTGTCTCCTCTAGAGTGCAAAGGGTTAAGGAATAGGTATACACCAAAAAGAATTTACAGAACCGAGAGAAAAATAGATTTGGGTATATTTGCATCGCTTCATCGATAAAACTCAACAAAAATTGCTAAGAAATAACAGTAATTATTTTTGCAAATTTTATTCATGAACTCCAAAACCCGTAAACCTAGTGTTAATTACTGTTTCCAGGCGAGGCAACGTTTTATCGCCGAGGAAGCTTTAGCCTAGCGTTTTTGTGCTCAAAAAATGAGGATCCTTTGAAATTACAGTCATCCCACGGGCTCGTCTTCTTTCATTTCCATATTATTTAAATGAAGCGAGGGTAGAAATTGATAGTTCCTGGCTCCCACTATGGCATTACTATTTCCACTCTCTCGAACACACGTGCACTGTAATATCTGTTCTCTAGGACTATCTCTAGGCGAATTAAAATTCTGACCCGGGCGTGTTCCTATTTTCCAATTGCTTGGGCAAGATTAGAAACGACGATCGTATAAACCCAATAGGCTATTCATGATTCGGTACAATGAACATTCTTTTTCTTCTTTTTACGGTTCCTTGATAGTTGTATTGAAAATTCGTCGACTTTTACATGAATCATGTTTATCATTCAAGCACAGTGACTCATTTCACTGATCGGACACTTCAAATCAGTCTATTTTTTATTTGATCCAAATATTAACTAATTAAACTAACCATTAATTGCCATTGGAGAGTTGAAGAACGTTTTAGTTAATTAATAACGTCATTTAATTTGCATTAAAGAATTTGTTGTATAAGAATTTAAGTCGTTGCAAATAATTAACACATTCTCTGCAAAGCTTTCTTTTGCCAAATGTCGTTCTACCTGTGAGTAAAGAAAATATTTGTTGGTATTAGGAACTAATAAAGTGATACAAAATGTTGCTAAATACCATTGAACAGCATCTAACAACAATATCAGTTACTATTTTTATTTGTTTATCCATTAATGAGAAAATTCATTTAACGTGGAAAGCAGTACACATGGCAGGGAACGTGTTAACTAAAAAGTTTAAAATGCAGAAACAGGAATATCTGTGAGAAAAGTAATAATTTTAGAATGCAGAAAGCTTAGAATGCAGAAGCAGGAATATTTCTGAGAAAAGTAATTTGTGAGGGAAGTAATAATTCTAGAATGCAGATACAGGAATATTTGTGAGAAAAGTAATAATTTTAGAATGCAGAAAGCTTAGAATGCAGAAACAGGAATATTTGTGAGGGAAGTAATAATTCCAGAATACAGAAACAGGAATATTTGTGAGAAAAGTAATTTGTGAGGGAAGTAATAATTCTAAAATGCAGAAACAGGAATATTTGTGAGGGAAGTAATAATTCTAGAATGCAGAAACAGGAATATTTGTGAGAAAAGTAATAATTTTAGAATGCAGAAACAGGAATATTTGTGAGGGAAGTAATAATTATAGAATGCAGAAACCGGAGTATTTGTGAGAAAAGTAATAATTTTAGAATGCAGAAACAGGAATATTTGTGAAAAAAGTAATTTGTGAGAGAAGTAATTGAATGCTAAAATTACAGTTGCATTTGATGAAAAACATAGTCTAATTATTCGATCAACATCGTGAGTCACTGTATCCCATTCGTGTGAGATCCTCCGTACGAAACGGTCCAGGCGAAGGTGTGAAGTCGCACAAAGAATGGGATCGATTATCAAGCAGAAAAGCATCGTTGCCTCCGACCATAATTTATGAACTGATTCGAGGGCGGGGCACCGTTTCGTTCCCCTGGAAGGCCGTCTAATCGAAGTCGTTTCCTCGCGGTCGGGAACGCATGTCCACCCACCGTCGTGTGTCGGCGCCGCATCAAAAGAGGGAAACGCGGTAGAAGGAAAAAAAATGGAGGGGTAAGAACGAGAAAGAAGGGGGAGGGGAGAGACGAAAGGGGTCCGTTGGTGGTGCAGTCTGCTTTTCTGGAAGGCAACGCTCCCGTGAACCGTGCCCAGGCCCATAAATCCCGCACCGTAAACCGTAGAAACTGGGCAGGCCATAAAACCGGAAGCACGTGCTCCGCCAAAGCCCCATGCCAGCGTACGTCGCCGTTAGACTCCTTTCACACGAAGATGCTTTTATCTAGCGACGGGATTCAGAACGCTTCGAATCGATTCGAATCTGTGAAACGGTGAAAAATTCGGATCACTTCGAAACTGATTCGAAGCCTTAAAATGCTTGACGATCTTGGAAGTCTTGAAAGTCATGAGTCTTGAAAACCTTTAAAGTTCTGAAAGTTTTGAAAGCCTTGAAAGCTTTGAAAGTCTTGAAAGTCTTGAAAGTTTTGAAAGTTTGTAAGTTTTGAAAGTCTTGAAAATCTTGAAAGCCTTGAAAGTCTTAAAAGTCTTGAAGGTCTT
The DNA here is from genome assembly GCA_033822845.1 of Tetrapedia diversipes. Taxonomy (NCBI): domain Eukaryota; kingdom Metazoa; phylum Arthropoda; class Insecta; order Hymenoptera; family Apidae; genus Tetrapedia; species Tetrapedia diversipes. The sequence goes on from JAOPTO010001142.1 coordinate 55,720, forward strand.
GAAAGCTTTAAAAGCTTTGAAATTCTTGGAAGTCTTGAAAGCCTTAAATTGCTTGAAAATCTTGAAAGCTTTGAAAGCCTTGAAAGTTTTAAAAGTCGTGAATGTTTTGAAAGCTTTGAAAGTCTTGAAATTTTTGGAAGTCTTGAAACCCTTAAATTGCTTGAAAATCTTGGAAGTCTTGAAAGCTTTGAAAGCCTTGAAAGTTTTGAAAGTCGTGAATGTTTTGAAAGTTTTGAAAGTCTTGAAAGCTCTGAAATTCTTGGAAGTCTTGAAAGCCTTAAAATGCTTGAAAATCTTGAAAGGCTTGGAAGTCTTGAACGTCGTGAATGTTTTGAAAGCCTTGAAAGTTTTGAAAGTCTTGAAAGCCTTGAAAATCTTAAGAGTCTTGAAGGTCTTGAAAGCTTTAAAAGCTTTGAAATTCTTGGAACTCTTGAAAGCTTTAAAACCTTTGAAAGTCTTAAATGTTTTGAAAGCTTTGAAAGTTTTGGAATCCTTGGAAGCTTTGAAAGCCTTGAAAACCTTGAAAGTCTTTCAATATTTACTTCCTCAAAATTCAGTGCATAACTCCTAGTAAATGTGCCATTTGGTCCCATTGTAAATTAATACCTTTATAAAAGTTTACAGACACAAGAGAAAGTGTCTGTACCAGTATTCCTGTAGAAGCATCAATCAGGCATCGATATTCCCATTAAAGTATCGGTATTGGTATCAATATTTTTGTACAATAGAAGTATCAATCAGGTATCGATATTTATCAGTAAGTATCAAAGAGATATCAATTCTCTTTGATACCTACGTCTCTTATAGAATTCAGCATTGGATCGAAATTTGTCAACCAGTATCGATAAGTATCGATGCGGTATCAGTCTCGGCACTACTCGGTGCAGTATCTTCGTGTGAAAGGAGTCTTACTATTTCAACGCCAACGCGGCCAACTAGCAAAGCGAGTCGTTTTTTTTTCGATCGTCGTGGCCTGCTCGCTCCGATTCTACATACGCTCCCTTTTGTAAGTACTACGAGCTGCAACAATTCGCTTTTGAGGACAACTTCTCATAGCACTGACGTGTGCAGCTTTGCTGGCATCCGTTTTTTTCAGTTCGCGACTGAAGAAGTTGCAGGCGAACGGGAAGCCGGTACATGCATTGTCTGTTCCGGTTTTAAGACGTACAGTAAAGTTCAAAAGTATCTAGAAACCCAACTATGGAAAATGTACTGGCTACTTGGACCAAAGTCAAAACTCTCAATTAACACTTTAATGGTCGCATGATTTTGTGAGTGTTGGTTTTATGCATGTAAAAGAGAGAATGATTTTAATGAGTGAGAATCCTTTGTCTAGTGTGAACAGTTTAAAGTGAATGTCCTATCTAGTATATACAGAGTGTCCCAGGTTCGCATAATAAAATATTGTTGTTGTTTGTAGAATATTGTACTTGGTACAATATTCAGATAAGGAAGGTTCTACTGTAATCTACTCAGTTCATTTCACTTCACTTTAAGTGAAATAATTATTTTTACCTATTTACTGTTGGTCCGCGACTTTCTAAGACAGTCTAATACTTTTCTAGTGTGGCATTAATTTTTTCATTGTTTTCTAAATCTCATTTTTTTCTGCTTTTTGTTATATACAGGTTGTAATATATTTGCTATATACAAAATTGTTGGTTATAATACTAGATACACATACAGGGTGTCCTAGGTTTTAATATTCAAACTTTATTAGTGTATTCTATGGCACAAAATAAGAAAAAAATGTTATGTAAACATAGGTCATATAGAGTTTAATTAACAAGTTATAACAAAAATTCAATGTAGTAGCACGGAAGGAATTTTGCAAATATCTCGGAAACTAAGGCCGAGTGACGGTTATATGTGTAGGAAAAAGTTGTTCAGAATACTCTCTTCTATAACATATTTCAGAATCATTAAAATCGGAGTTGAGGCCCCTAAAGTAAATAATTACCTATTTCTTAGCGTTTAAACGTGTCCGCTTGAATCTATTCACACGCCAGCCCTCGTTGCGATCCTCACAAGCTATTATTGGCGAAAATTCGTTTGAATGTTTGGTGACCTCAGATAGTAAACGTAGCTTACATAAACACACTGAAAAACACAATACTGTTGATCTATCGAAGCCAATGCTCGCAGTAACAGCAAGTTGATTACTATTCCTATTCTGAATTTTTGTTATAACTTCTTAATAAAGCTCTGTATGACCTATGTTTACATAACATTTTTTTTCTTACTTTGTGCCATGGAATACACTGACAAAGTTTGAACATTGAAACCTGGGACACCCTGTATTGTGTTGTGCATGTTATGAAGTGTGTCCTGATGAGACAATTGAAAAGAGTACCTAAGTCAGAGAGCATCGTCGAGAGAGCAGAGAGTGAGTGAGATCTGTCTCTGCGATTAATAACAAACGCCCCATGGTGTGTAACAAGTAAGAGATCAAAAGAAGACCTGCAAATTTTGTCAGTTAAAAAGGAAATTGCTAACCACTCAACCAAATATGCCATCAATATGTACCATCATCTCAACATCCTTGCGAAAAGATTGCTAGAGGCGCCTTTCGATTAATCATTGCTATTTATAATATAATTACTGCAATTTATAATCTGCAACTTTATCAATTAACACTTTGAACCGAATTGCGTCGTAAAACGGACATTCTTGAGACTTTTTCACGTCAAAAATAGTCTTTGCGTAAAATAGTTATAAAATCTTTTAAGTTAATTGATGTTTTTCAGAGAAACTTTGAATGTATTTCTTGAAAAAGAATGCTCTATTTATTTTTAATGTATAAAATATGTTATTCTGTTTTTTCTTATTAACAAAATTACTTTAGCGTAGGTAAAACTAAAAAGAAAACACTATTTCACAGTCAAGAAAAAACGAGATTTGTACAACGTAAAACGTACTTCAGTACTAAGAGGTGACAAACGAGTTTACTCGTTTCCCGCCTACAATGTGTTAAAAGAAAATAACAAATGAAAATATTCGATCAATTTCACGAGTTACTCTTGTTATGAACAATATTATGTAATATACTTATATTATACAGAATTGTTTACTTTAATATATGTGCCCATAATTATGAAAGTGGTCTAAGTCATATATTCCTTGTTTCGAGATATTTAATGGATTACATTTGAATAAGTTAAAAAATATTTGTATATTATGCAACATTTTAATTTAGAATTTTATTAGCCTTGATTAATGAAAATTTATTATGAATGTGAAATTTTGTGTGAATCTCATACGAAAATGTTTTTAAAGTTTGAATTGACTTAGATCATTTTCAAAATTAACCGAATGACCTATAAATGACTTAAATCAATAAGAAACTACGAGTCTTATTAGAAAAAATAATTTGAACGAAATAATTCATGAACATTTATTAATTATTTTTGAAAAGTCATCCATTTTTATCATTTTAGGCTTTTATCATTATGAGTTTTAAAATTCTTAAAATGTTTCTGAAAAACTGGAGGAATGTAGGATAGTAAACACACAATATCTTTATGTTTTTCTTCCGTTACTCGTTTAGTGGTGGTGTATAATAGAAATAATTTAATATTTTTGGTCACATAGCAAAATAGTTAACACAATGAAACGGTTCGTTTTTCACAAATTTACGAGTGAATTTGCGTTTCTCATTCAAATAATGTGTTACCATTGTTATCACTATCGTCGTCGGTTGATTTGTAATAATTGATAAACTCAAATTTTTCAAATTTTTGACTTAGACCACTTTTATAATTAACGCTAAATGAATTCCATATCTAATTCACTATCTAATGGTTCATTTTTGACAATATCATGAAAATTACATTGAATTAATTTAGGTTAACATAATGTGGTGCGAAATAACTGATAAACTCATATTTTTTTCATTTTGACTTAGACCACTTTCATAATTATGGGCACATATGTCTCAATCATACAGCACGACACTCTTTGTATTTCCACACCTCGCTCTCTCATAGCAACTCTCGTACTCCTCAAAACACATCTTCTTCTTCCCCGGCCATCCACACAAGACAAAACACTCACGATCATGCGTTCGATATCACATCCATTCTCTCATCATTTACCTACGGATGTCCCCCTTTCATTACCAACCGATCAAACATTAACCCTTTGCGGACGAGTGTCGGATATATTCGCCCAACTCTCGCGCTACGGCTGGCGTTTGTCTGTCGTAAACGATACACATGGGTATACTAGCCTAAGAAGTCAAGTTGGCCTAAATTTGTTTGTTTATGATTTTGTTAGATTTTATAAAAAACTTATTTAAATACAGCTTTAGTTTTTATAACACAAATGCGCGAAGTAACTATTTTCTTTACTGCTCCGTCCGCAAAGGGTTAAATATCCATTCACACTCGTACAATCATAACCTCACACTCATTCCCTATAAAAACAATCTCACAACTGTAACACAGAGATGTCCCTATTTCAACGCACCAAGATGTTTTACGTGCATTCGAAATCACACGAAAAGGGGACCGATTGCAGCAACAAATTATGCTTGGAACAGGTTGACGCAGGTTAGTGTTATCCTAAAATATCCGGAAGGGTGTCGATCTTTACGGTAAGCCGCTTACGGGGGATATATCCGCTCCAACCCCATGGGATCCCACTTGCATGGGAAAAGTTGCGACAGTGCATGGGTGGTCTGAATGTTTTTGTTTCACGACTTGATCGAAGGAAATAACAAATATTCTGTCTAGCTGGTTCTGCCTTCTCGTTTGTTAGGATTTCTGTGTTGCTGTGGTAATAGAAGACTGAAAAGGGTTGACGAGAAAAGGGCAGATTAAACGAACTTGGAAATTAATGAATAAACATAAATTAAGGTGGTTAAATAATGATTAACTTAGAAAGTCATGTTAACCATTTGATGCCAGACTACTTGGCAAAAACTATATTTAACCATTGTTAACAAAGAAATAATGATTTGTTCTTTCGTTAACATAAATTGAAAAATCCACAAACTATTTTAAGGGTTTTAATTTTAAATTGGTATATTATAAAACAACTGAAACGAGTAATTTATCTATACTCCCATCTGTAAATCATATCAAATGTATTATATTCACAGCGAAGAAAATTTTGTGTATACTCAAAAATAAGGCTATCACTCACTAATTAACTGTTATCTATTATAAAGTCAATTTAGTTAGAATATAAAAAGAACCGTGTGCAAGAATAATAATATTTTTATCTTTAAAAGTTTAAAGAAATTCATATGGTTTTTAACCCATTGACTGCCACCGCAAATTTAGTGGGTCTTACCCTGGGTGCCAAGGTTTTATTTTAAAGAAAACATGAAGTTTTACAAAATATAATAATATTAAGTTACTGATATAATATTGTAATGGCATTTACAGTAATTTTTATTGAAAAAAGAAACACTACGGGATATTTCGTAGCTGGCAGTTATGGTACAGTCGTTTACTACGAGATATCTCGTAGTTTGGCAGCCAATGGCGGGCAACGCCCATCAAATTCAAACTTAGAATAGAAAATCTTGTTATTTTCACTGAACGGGTTAAAGATCTACACTACCGTCCGTAAGTATCCGAATACTTACGTATTTGCGGAATTCGCATGAATATTTCTTAAATTTAGTTTCTTTTGTGGATTTATTATTTTGCCCTTTAATCTTGATGTTGCTGTGGAACAACACATGTAACTGCATCATTTCTCAATGGGAAAAAGTTCTTTGGACAGACGAATCCAAATTTGAAGTATATGGTAACAAGCGGCGCACTTTCGTTCGTCAAAGAGTCAACGAAAAATTTCTTCCAGACTGTGTTGTGCCTACGATCAAGCATGATGGCGGTGTAGTTGTGATTTGGGGTTGTTTTGGGGCTAATAATGTAGGCGATACAGTGAAAGTGGAAGGAATAATGCGAAAAGAACAATATTTGAATATTCTAAAAGACAATGCGATTCCCTCAGGAAAAAGAATTATTGGAAATAATTTTGCGTTTATGCCGGATAATGATCCAAAACACTGTGCAAAAATATGTAAAAACTATTTAAAGGAACTAGAAGAAAGAAAGGAAGTGAAAATTATGCAGTGGCCCCCACAGTCGTCGGACCTTAATCCAATTGAGAAGTTGTGGGACAAATTGGATAGACGAGTGAGAGACAAGTGCCCAAAAAGTGAAAAACAATTGTGGACAATGTTGAAAACAATTTGGGGAGAAATTAAAACAGAAACACTGCAAAAACTTGTCGCAAGACTACCTCGATTAGTGCAAGCGGTTATTTCGCAACGGAGAGGACATATCGATGAAAAGAAGATTTAAACAATTTTATATCATTTGTTGGGAAGAATTGTTTATACTATGTTCTCTATATCTTCTACAATAACCAAATGTTCAATAAAAATTGTTTTCATTAAGAAATAAGTATATTATTGTAGCATAAATACAGTATTTACACGAATTTGATAAGTGTCCGGATACTTATGGACGGGAGTGTATGTATGTATTTAAGGATAATATTGGGTTGTCCGGAAAATTCATGCCGATTTTGAAGAAAGATTGAAGTGCAAAAGATTTAAATTTTAAATACATTTATTAAATTATACAGGGGCCATTCCTTTGTATAACCTTTCTTCATCGGTTATTTCGCAACGGAGAGGACATATCGATGAAAAGAAGATTTAAACAATTTTATGTCATTTGTTGGGAAGAATTGTTTATACTATGTTCTCTATATCTTCTGCTATAACCAAATGTTCAATAAAAATTGTTTTCATTGAGAAATAAGTATATTATTGTAACAAATATAGTATTTACGTGAATTTGATAAGTGTCCGGATACTTATGGACGGGAGTGTACATGGTAACCAATAGAATTGCTCGAACGTTGAGCAAACAGAACGCGTTCGAGTTTCCAGGCTGGTCGAGATTTGATTCCTCGAATGTAGGAATGGGGGCTACTATTTTGGTGGATTTGGATAAGGAAAGCGACGTGGAAAATACGTTGCGGCGTTTGAGTGCACGGTAAATATGACAACGAGTCACTGCAAACATGGCGACCACTAGGTGGAGGCCATTGGAATGCATGGTGTTGTGTTCTGTTGCGTTTGTGGCGAGTAAAAGATTGTTAAAGGTTGATAGATGAAAAAGGTGAAAAGACAAATGTAGTCTTAGACTGGTTCGATGGTCTATTTGGAATTCTTAAACTCTTTTTGTGAATATTCATGAGTATCAGCAAATTGATTAACCCTTTGATAATGAATTCCATATTTTATGGGGGCTCGTAAGTTTGTTTAACATTAGATCTACGAACATTTCTTGTGCATCTGTTTCTAATATACATACAGTGGCACACAAAAGTTTAAGATCAAAAAGTGAACGAAATTAAGTGAACTAATTTATAAGGAACTAGCTGTTGCCCGTGCGGAAGTACTTTGATTTCAGTTTTAACTATTCTCAAGAGATGTCCAATATTGCAAGCCTTTAACTTTAATTTTAACCAGAAAGTTAAATACTTACTAATTTTCCAAAAACGTTGAAAGACGTATTTATTTATTTCTAACTAAAAAGATTTCTTTTGTGCCTTTTCAAGCAACAAAACCTCGTAGATCTATTTTTTTTTACATCTCTGCTATCTAGTATTTCGTCGCACTCATTCTTCACACGAAAAGCTGGAATTTATCGTAAAGAATGTAACCTCTGGTTAATCTTTATCTATATTATTAACTGATACCTGCTTTTTTTTATAGTGCTTGCTTCAAAATCGGCGAATTTTCAAACAAACATTTCCTCCCTTATTTTAACCCCTTGGGGGTTGATCTTCCAAAAGCGTTGAAACACGTATTTCTTTATTTCCAACCAAAAAGCTAAATACCAGTTTTCAAAGTATTTGTTTCAAAATCGGCGGATTTTCAAACAAACTTTCATCTCTTATTTTATCCCCTTGGGAGTTGATTTCCAAAAAATGTTGAAAGACGTATTTCTTTATTTCTAAGCAAAAAGCTAAATATCAATTTTCATAGTGCTTGCTTCAAAATTGATGGATTTTCAAACAAACTTTCATCCCTTATTTTATATATTTGGGGGCTGATTGAAACACGCATTTCTTTATTTCTAACCAAAAAGCTAAATATCAATTTTCATAGTGCTTTCTTCAAAATCGCTGGATTTTCAAACAAACTTTCAACCCCTATTTAACGCTCTTAGGGATGGAATATAAAAAAATTCCTTCCTTACTGGGTGTCTAGGTCATTGAAGGAACCCATTGCCCAAATTTCATATTTCTAGCTTCAGTAGTTTAGACTCTGCGATGATGAATCAGTCAATCGGGACAGGACATGTCTTTTTATATGTATATCAGGTGTGCAAGTTAATTTTAGTCTTCTCTTTGGCAGGTTCAGAGTTTATTTAAATTTTTATGCCCAAAGGAATAATGGATGAAGTAATCTGGCTCACTTTCTATAACCTTTGCCCATCTTTCGGGCAACTGTGATGTCTGATTTGAAGAAACTAGGCTGTTTCATGTCGATGAACTGATCAAAAAATGATTGCAATTCCTTTTTTTATCCTGGAGGTCGAAATTTCCTTCCCGAAACCTTCGGTATCAGTATTTGCTCGTGGAATGAGTTACAGAATTTTCACCAAGCGCATCACAGATCATTTCTGTAGCTTCAGCGGCGTTTCTTTTTTAACCGAAGTGCGAAGAGCACAAAATGACGAATGTGCTGTTTGCTGCACGCCAGCGTTTAAACTATTGTTTACCCAGATTATGTTGACCAAATCAAGCAGTCTTCTAACGTTTTGAAAAGCTAGATGTCTACACTATAAGGCTCCAAAAATACCGTTATCATAGTCAAATTGTAAATAACCTTTTTCATCATCGAAAAATGAAAGACTAAAATTAACTTGTACACCTAACAGATAACATGATAAACAAAATTTGCTAATTCTGTGTGATAATCAATAAATAGTGTTCACCAGAATAACAATAAAAGTGAATATACAGAAAATATTTGCAAGCCATAAAACTATGTTTCACATTGTCCTCGTGTCGTCTTAAACTTTTGTCCGCTACTGTAAATTCTTCGACAAAAAGACGAATCGGAACATAAACGAAGCAATCAAAACGTTACAAGCCTAAAAGCCAGCCGATGAAACAAATTTCTTCGACGCTTCCAATGGCCGCTTTATCGCTAGATACAAACAGGATTCGTCGTTAATTCCCGCTATAAAAGTGACTAGTATCGGGAAGGGTATTCTGGATGCTCTAACGTTACGCTGCTCTGTCCTTTTTACGAGCTGGCTATTCTTCTTTCTTGCCCTCCCCCCCCCCCACCTCTTCCCCCGATTTTTATGAGCCACCTTTAACAGCGTCTCGCCTAGAACGCGCAAGCGGCCTGAAATTCTTGTGGTTCCTCCGGTGGCACGAAAGGGTTCACCGTAAAAGGGGCCCGCACACGATCGATAATATTGACAGCGACACTTTAGTGAATTAAATTTTATATTTTTGTATAGATAAATTTAATTAGAATAATAAATTAATTATAATTTTATCAATAAATTATATTAACCCTTTGACTGCTACGGGCGCATATATGCGCCCAGCACAAGCCGTCGATATAGACTATGGGCGCACATGTGCGCTCGGCGACGGCTTTGATCATTTACTGCTGTCTTACTGAATTTCTCAAGAAATTATTTTATCATATCCGTGTAACACTCAGAAACAACATACCTTGTTGCTTATCAACAAGAAAAATCTCGTTTATTTCGTCAGTTTTCCCTACATCTTAAATTCGTTTCATCTGTTCATCTGCCATTTGACAAAAGTTATGTATGGTTTGGAGTTCGTTTTGTACATTTCATTTTATATATTTTATAATACATTATAATTATCAAAGTATGGCGTTTTAAAACTTTACCCTTGACGAATAAATAATATATATTGAAGATAAAAAATATTTAAAAAATTGAAAAATATTAATTTTGGAGTGGATAAAGTAACAGTAATTTGATTCTGTACAATATTACAATTGAATACAACGCCGAACAGATTCAGATTGCGTGAAAAAGTATTCAGTCCCCAGCGACAGTTAGTGCCGGCTGCACGCCGTCGACGCGAAGCGTTTCGGCTCAGAGTCTTCCGCAGTCAAAGGGTTAAAATTTAAAAATGTAAATTAATTTATAAGGAGAAACAAGAGCAAACCTTCTTCCTCAAAAATGTAGTCGAAACAAGAGCATACCTTCTTCCTCAAAAATGTAACCAAAATAAGAGCAAACCTTCTTCCTAAAAGATGTAGCCGATATAAGAGAAAAAATTCTTCTTCAAAAATGTCGTTGAAACAAGAGCAAAACTTCTTCCTCAAAAATGTAGTCAAAACAAGAGTAAAAGGGGTTTGGCTCGAGGCACACGGTTCCGGTGATTTCACGATTGCTCTTGAATTTCGGCCCACGGCTTGTTCGACGCGTGCCCCGGCCCGTAGACTAAATACCGGCATTAAATTAAGGAGAGGTCGACTCGGAACAAGGCGCCCCGGTGTGCAATATACACGGCCGAAATGGTGTAATGAATTATGAGCGACATGGATGAAGTCAGTGTATGCGCCAGCTTAACGCGAACGTTGCTCACGAAGTGGTAAAGAGTGGACTTCTGATCGTTTCAATGCGGCTTTTCTTTCCAAACGTTTCTTTTTCACACGGACATAATTTTGCTAGCCTTGGTGTTCGACTTGATAATTATCAAGCGAGCGATGGGCCGCATGGCGGCAAAATGTCGTATCTGCGTTGTCGACGAATCTTTTCTCGAACTGTTCGACTTCGAAATCGCTTTACCATTTCTGTTGCATGGTTTCTACTTCAGAAAAGTCTACAGAATCCGATGCTATGTAGTATTTTTATGCTAGACATCTAACTATTCGTAAATATGAGAAAATATCGGAAAAAATATCAGAAAATTACGAATTTCGGCGCTTTTTTAAACTTTGACTGTTATTTATAACTAAGTAAAAGCTTAAAAAATTATAACTATTCACACTGACATATTCAGGAATCTCTCCTCTATCTTTTCAGCCGAGTTAGACCTGTCTAACATTTTTAGTTTCGACGCAATACCTCGTTTTTGCTGAAGATCTACTTTTTTTTTTTACAAAAATTCGTGTTTTTTGAAAACTGAGGGTGATAGAGCAATTCTACTTCCGGATTCTTGTTTGGGTAGCTTAGCCCTATAACAATCACCCAATACATATTGCAAAACAGAAAAAAAGTTTAAATTTGTTCCACAGTGTAATTTTAGTGGAGCTTTGGAAAACGTGAAGACGGATAGTAAGATAGAGAGATAGCCCGCACTGTCGTTCGACATTGTTTGGAATTATACTGCATTCCAGTAATGCAGGATGATTTAAGAAGGGGAAGAAGTTTAGAATTATGTTATTTTATGATGGATACCTTTACTGTTTAGAATCTAGGGAAACGTAGACAAATGGTTGTTAGAGATCGTGATGCTAATTTTGAATCGATACGAAAATTAGTGGGGATTTGAATAAGTACAAGTGAGTATAAATTTATGTATGAGGTTGCACTGTGATGTCTGATATATGATGTAAGTATAAATCGGGGAAACGATCATAAATTGGAATAAATTGATGATCTGAATATGTTTAATGATTAACAAGACGACAGAAAGAATCTTTGGGATAACTTAATATTTGATGGCTTTTGAATGGGTTAATGAGTTGACCACGAATTTTTATGTATTCGTGGAAAATTTAAATATGTGAAAGAAATTCAAAATGTGTATAATATTCAAAATTATACAAAACATTGAAATAAACACTGAAAAAAGATTTATTTTGCCTTCGTATAAGTTGGTGAACAAAGTTCTTAATTTAATTTTAATGGTACACCTTTATACTTATTTTAATACAATTCCAAATATTATTATAGTAAAGGCATTCGTAATTATAATTATCGCTTGATCTTTGCACGTGAATTTTGTTTACATTTTAATTAAACATTGATGAAATGCACCTTACATTTTCTATATTTGCAAAGCTCTCAACACATGCTGTTTACAATAACTCTTCTCTCAGACAACATAGAACACGTACTATTCTGATTATCCTCTTCAAATAGAATGCTTACACTCGTAAGATAAACATTTAAAGCCTAGTTCTTGTTCCTTTTATTTATTAAACAGTTACTTTATCATCGTTATCGTCTTTTGAAGAATAATAGAAATTTATCTATAATTAACACTACATTTTTCCTAAAATTACTTCAATTTATGTCGAACTTGGTTTTATCAGAAAGTTTCTATTTTATTGTTTTATCAAGTAATATTCCTTATAAAAAATGAAAAATTACGAATTAAAACTTAAACAAGAAGTTATGTATATTGACAATAATTCTTTTATTTTTTTAAAAGCTAGAAGCTTATAAAATATATGACTGAAACTAATTACTCAAAGCAGAATAGCTTTCAGTTCCGCAAGCTAGAATTCACCATCGAATTAGCGTGATCAACTAAAGTCAACAGACAAAGCCCGAAATACATCAATCAAAAAAGATTTCCGTATGTCAGCACTCATGTATCATACAATCAATCATTCATATAAATTCTCTCAACGTGCAATTGTTACTCTTTGCACGAACCTCGAATGTTTCCCCAGAAAACGGCTCGTTGGCGACAGAACGGCCTGGCATTAACGCGTGATCTGTCACCGAACGCGATATACGACTGTAATCCAAAATGTTCGTTCGCGATATAAATATTCCATGGACGTGCACTTTCCCTTACTCCTGCTCCCCGCTGCCCCCACTCCTGCGCCTCGCCGCCCCCACCCTTGCGCCTGGCTGGCCCCACTCTTGGGTCTTGCTACCCCTACCCTTGCGCCTGGCGGGCCCCACTCTTGGGTCTCGCTACCCCCACTCCTACACTCAGTCATCCCCACTACTGCTCTGGACTCGTGAAGCCCGGCACATTCCGAAAACGTATCGCTATGCGTATCACGGGCTTTTCTATCGTCGCTGGACGATCGCGAGAACCGCCGAACAAGGTGACCATCGTCCGAACATGGAGAATCTACGGACGCCGAACAGATAGACCTCGTACAGACACAAACTGACCATTTTAAAGCCTTTTGCGATCGCCATTACGTAAGAATGATTTGGTCAAGAGTTTCTGTCGAGGTTTCTCTGCATACAAATAGGTTTCAATTTTTCGAACGGTGACTTGAATCTCGTAACGAAGAAGGTGCACATAGATCCTTAGGGTTTTTAATACACCTCTTTCGTCGCGGCATTTAGGTTTTTTTATCGTCGTCAGGTATGTTGTCATTGAGACATTCTTTGGAGCGAAGGAGTTGCATGACGATTGTGTATGGTTTTATGGGAATCGTAAGGAGATTCCTTTTGTAGGCAACATAAAGTTGGAAGAAACGATGCTTAGTTCTATTGGAAATGATCGTGCGTAGAATAATAAAACGTGGCATTTTTTGAGTTTCACTTGTGAGGATCGATACTCGATGAATACAGATAGATTTTTTGAGCGTACCATCTAATCGTTGTACACCTTTCATCTATTTTTACAGGTCTCGTGTTAAATACTGCATGAGATCTCAGGAATATCAATTATGGTTCTTGGTTACATTTTTGTCAACACTTATGCTTTGAACATTGAAAAACACCTTCAAATATTTCAATCATATCCCTTATTAACTAATAAAAATTCACTAAATAAGATTTAAAAAAAACATCTTCCAAATCTCTCATGTTAACCTAAATCGTAATCCTAATTAATATTAATGCTGAAAGCATTAATCTTTATTAGTCCCCAGAAAAATTAAAATAGATACAATTTTAATAATTCAATTCAGGTTAACGTTTAAAATCTCCCAAAGCCAAGTTTACCATTGCAAAGCAAAGTTAAATCTCAACTAGACCCACACGTACAGTAGTGGACAAAAGTTTAAGACGAGAGGACAATGTAGAATAGTTTTATGATCTGTAAATATTGTCTGTACATTCATTTTTATTGTTATTATGGCAGAACATTATTTATTTATACATTAGCATAAAATACAAATTTTGTTTATCGTACTGTTCCTTATGAATTAGTTTAATTTCGTTCATTGTTTGGTCTTAAACATTTGTCCTATTGTATATGTGCTTGTCAATTTTTGTACTCTTCACCTTATGACTTTTTCAATGATCAGACATTCCGCCGTTAACCGTTTGAATGCTATGGACGCATATATGTGTCCGACGAAAGTTGCTCGTAGAGACTATGGACGCATATATGCGCTTATCAATTTTTGTTTTCTTCGCCTTATGACTTTTTTAGTGATCACATATTTTGGCGTTAACCTTTTCAGTGTTATGACGCATATATGCGTCTGACGAAAGTTGCTCGTAGGGACTGAGGACGCATATATGCGCTTGTCAATTTTTGTTTTCTTCGCCTTGTGACTTTTTCAATGATCAGACATTTCGCCGTTAACCTTTTGAATGTTATGGACGCATATATACGTCCCAGGAAAGTTGCTCGTAGAGACTATGGACACATATATGCGCTTGTCAATTTTTGTTTTCTTCGGCTTATGACTTTTTTAGTGATCATATATTTTGGCGTTAACCTTTTCAGTGCTATGACGCATATATGCGTCTGATGGAAATTGATCGTAAGAACTATGGACGCATATATGCATTTGTCAATTTTTGTTTTTTTTTGCCTTATGACTTTTTTAGTGATCACATATTTTGGCGTTAGTCTTTTGAATGCTATGGACGCATATATGCGTCCCAGGAAAGTTGCTCGTAGAGACTATGGACGCATACAGTAGCGGACAAAAGTTTACAGTACAATGTAGAACGTAGTTTTATGGTCTCTAAATATCGTCTGTACATTCATTTTTCTCATTATTATGGCAGAACACTATTTATTCATTAGCATAGAATGCAAAACTTATTTATCATGCCACTCCTTATAACTTAATTATATTTCGTTCATTCTTTGGTCTTAAACTTTTGTCCGCAACTGTATCCTACGCAAAACGTTCAAAAATTCCGCTCACAACCCCCGAGATACCCAGAAACACAGAAACAGTCGGTAGGGGAGGGATCGAAGGCGTCGAAAAGCAAATGTCCCAAGGGGGGGGATCTTATTCCGATGCACGACGAGAGGAAGATGAAACGCGTTGGCGGTGGTTTTCAGCAGGCACGGCTAGCTAAAAAGGTACGCACGGTGTGCCCAGCCAGCGTGAATAACAAAAGGCCTGACAGAACGTGCTCCACGTTCAGAACAGAGCGAAAGGTAGCCGAGCGTAGAAACAGGGAAGCGTGTGTGCGCGCGCGCGCGACAACGGAATATTCATTCTGTGCCCACGATCATCAGCGTGCGATCGCGCGATGAATTCATCGGCGAATTAAGCGGAAAGCAGACGTTTCACAAGCCCCTTTAACGCCTCGCCAGCCGCCTCACGACGCCGCTTCTTCTTTATCCTACTCTTTTTCTTCTCCTCGCCGATAATCGATGGCTGTTTATGCCTCGTGCACACAATCCCCGCGTTCGTCTCGCTAAATTAATTATGATCGATCGACGATTTATCGCCGTTCCCGAGATTTATGCGGTTTTAAGGAAGGCGCTTCAAATGTTGGCCAGCTAGATTTACGAGGATCGTAAACAGTTTATATTGTTGATCTAGCTGAGTTTCCAGGGATTTTTCAGTTTCGTGAATATCTGTACGTTTTTCAGTTTTTATGTTCTTTATTGATTACGGTTTGGTGAATTTCAAAATTTTACTCGTGTTTCCGTTCGGTCTCTGGTTTTAGGGGAGATGTACAGTCGGTGTGAAAAGTTTTTGTGCAACGGTATACGGGAAACTTAATATTTGCGTGATCGCTTTCACATCTTACAAAAAAATTATAACAAATAAATATTACCAACGTAAATATATTCTAATATACAGTGACTCATAAAATTGATCGAACAATTAAGCTGTATTCTTCATGA
The DNA here is from genome assembly GCA_033822845.1 of Tetrapedia diversipes. Lineage (NCBI taxonomy): Eukaryota > Metazoa > Arthropoda > Insecta > Hymenoptera > Apidae > Tetrapedia > Tetrapedia diversipes. The sequence goes on from JAOPTO010001142.1 coordinate 71,722, forward strand.
AATGTAACCGTGAAATAAAATACAAATTTTATTTATACTGTTATTTTTGATTAATTAATTAATTTATTTTCTTTGATCCTTTGGTCTTAGACGAGAGCAGAACATAGTTTTATGGTCTGCAAATATTGTTTGTAGATTCATTTTTGTTGTTATCATGGTAGAATACCATTTATTGATTAGCATAGAATAAAAATTTTATTTATACTATTATCTCTTATTGATTAATTTATTTATTTTCCTTGACCCTTTGGTCTTAGACGAGAGAACAATGTAGAATATGGTTTTATGGTCTGCAAATCTTGTCTACACATTTATTTTTATTGTTATTACGGTAGAATACTATTTATTAATTAGCATAGAATAAAAATTTTATTCATACTATTATTTCTTATTGATTAATTAATTTATTTTCTCTGATCTTTTGGTCTTAGACGAGAGGGCAATGTGGAACATAGTTTTATAGTCTGTAAATACTATCTGTACATTTATTTTTTTTTGTCATTATAATGGGATACTATTTATTGATTAGCACAGAATAAAAATTTTATTTATACTGTTATTTCTTATTAATTAATTTATATATTTTCTTTGACCCTTTAGTCTTAAACTTTTGTCCGCTACTGTACTTTCCTCTACATCGATGAAACACGTAATAACTGTAACGTAACATCATCGTTTTAACATAAGCTAATAAATAGCAATTTTTCGGTAAAAATTAACAACTTTGGCAATTAAAATTACACAATTTAAACAATATTTATTTATTAAATAAAGCTTCAAACAAAGATTTAGAAATACAGTAAACTAAGAAAGTATTCGATCAATTTCGCGAGTTACTGTGCATTAGAACATATTTAAATAAATTTTTGGTTGGTAATATTTTTTTGTTCTATTTTTCTGTAAGATGTGAAAGCGATCACGTAGAGAGTAACGGCCAATCAGATAAATGTTAGGTTTCGTACCCTCTGGTGAACGATAATGAGACGAAACGGTTTTTATCAAATTTTCTACCTCCAGTTTGCTCAGGCACGGTTATCTTCCCATTTTTATCAGCGAGAGGAGACTCTTCACGGTTGCAGGTACTTTTTCGTTATGCCAGTCGGGATATAATGTTCGATAGCGTTATCTGGCCTAGTACAAAAATTTTCATGTAGACCCATCGCGGCATATTTATCTAAGAGTTCAAGTTCAAACATGGTGGATTATATGGAATGCATTTTTCTCATGAGGTACGTATTTGTAAATAAAAAGAAAAAAAATAATAACAGCGGGAAGTTGTCCAAATTCAGTTTTCATGGATGCGATAGAAAGTCACATGTTTTCTATGAAAAATTGCAAGAAACATGGCTATGAGAGTATATAAATTGGATAAGTTTATAATAAATTATTTTTGGTGAAAAAGTCAAAAATAAAACTTTGAAATTATTAACATCGTATATTTTGAAATACCTTGTATAAAATCTTCAACCTATACCCAACAAACATTGCTTATAACTTATTTTACAAATTTGAATCTTAATTATGCAATTGCATAATCTTTATCGTCTTCGTTTCGATGGTGAACAAAAATTTTTATTATTTTTCTTTTTGTATTTACTTTATATCAGATCAACCTAATTTTCCTGCTTGTCTAATATCTTTACTGTATTATTCTACATCTTAAGCCGTAGCATTTTTACATAATTTCATATTGCTTCATTCGATTGAAAACTTTTTGCCAGAGGTTGTACTCTCTAGATTATGAGATCAATCTTTGTTTAACTTTCAGTTTTTCCACTGTGCTCACATAAGCTCGAATTTGGATAAAAATTCGCGGTCCAGTTACGTCGTTCAGAGCAACTACAGTAGTGGACAAAAGTTTAAGACCAAACAGTGAACGAAACTAAACTAATTTATAAGGGATAGCATGATAAACAAAATTTGCATTCTATGCAAATCAATAATTAGTGTTCTACCATAATAACAATAAAAATAAATCTATGGACAATATTATCAGACCATAAAACTATATTCTAAATTGCCCTCTCGTCGAAGACCAAAGAGTCAAAGGAAATTAATAAATTAGTTAATAAGAAATTACAGTATAAATAAATTTTGTATTCTATGCTAATTAATAAATAGTGTGCTACGATAATAACAATAAAAATAAATTTATAGACAATATTTGCAGACCATAAAACTACATTCTACATTGCCCTCTCATCTAAGATCAAAGGGTCAAAGAAAATAAATAAATTAATTATTAAGAAATAACAGTATAAATAAAATTAATATTCTACGCTAATCAATAAATAGTTCTTTACCATAATAACAATAAAAATGAATATATAGACAATATTTGCAAATCATAAGACTATGCTATACATTGCCCTTTTGTCTAAGACCAAAGAGTAAAAGAAAATAAATTAATTAATTAACAAGAAATAGCAGTATAAATAAAATTTGTATTCTATGCTAATCAATAAATAATATTCTATCGTATTAACAATAAAAATAAATGTATAGACAACATTTGAAGATCTTAGAACTATGTTCTACATTACCCTCTCGTCT
>JAOPTO010001143.1:0-48575 GCA_033822845.1 Tetrapedia diversipes
CTGTTGGAGGAAAAATTTAATTTTCCGACGAAATCTCTAAAATTATCTCTTTTTTTCTTTTTGAACGTTTTTCTGGTTAAAGCGGATGCCTGCTTATATTCTATAAGATCGTTAAGATTTTTGGTGAATTGCCAGGTCTTGTGTTAGTTCGTTTGCCGCCTCTTTTGGATCTCGTAGTAAAAAATATTTTTCAAGGAAGTCCATGAGTTGATCGAAGTTTAGTGGAAATCTTTGTTGGTTATTATCTATTAGGTCCTTAGCTGGTTTTAGCACTGCGCTTAGGTCAGGCTTTTTGTTGACACAGATTTTCCTTCTTTTGGCGTGTACGCATTCCATTTCTCGTTGCATCGGTTGAGGTGCTTTGAACATATCCAGAGCTTGTATTAGGGGGACCGGAAAGTAATGTCGTTTCCTTACATTAAATTCAAACACATAAATTTTTAACGAGTTTTTATTTTTAATCAATGATATAATCACCCTCATTATCAACAACCTTTTGACATCTAGTGTGCAAATTTTCAATGCCGGATCGATAAAAATCAATTGGTTTTTGAGCAAAATATACAGAGATGGCATTTTGAATATCATCCAAATTTGCAAATCTTTTGTCACTTAGAAAGTGTTGAAGCGATCGGAATAAATGGAAATCCGATGGTGCAACATCGGGCGAGTATGGTGGGTGAGGCAGTACCTCCCACCCCAATTCATTAATTTTTTCCAAGGTTCGTCTTGCGCAGTGCGGTCTTGCATTATCGTGTTGCAGAATAACGCCTTTTCTGTTGACAATCGCTGGCCACTTTTCAATTAAAGATTTATTTACACGATCTAATTGTTCACAGTAAAGGTCTGCATTCACAGTTTGTCCAGATTTCAGCACTTCAAAATGAACAACGCCGCGAATACTCCACCAAACACACAAAAGGGCCTTTTTGGGGTGTAAACCTGGCTTAGCAGTACTTCGTGGCGATTCATTTGGAGAGAGCCACTGCCTTTTGCGTTTTGGATTATCATAAAGGACCCACTTTTCAACTCCGGTGATCAAGCGATCAAAAAACGCTTCTGTATTGTGCCGTTGAAGCAATAAGTTGCATGTGGTGGATCGGTTAGCCTTGTTCTCTTCGGACAGATTATGCGGGACCCAAACACCTGCTCTGCTTACTTTCCCAATCTGCTGCAAATGTTCTTGGATGGTCGACCAAGGTTGGTTAAGACTGTTTGACAATTCCTCGATTGTCTGACACGGATTTGCTTCCACTTCCGCACTTAACACGTCATTGTCTAACGTTGTTGGTCTTCCTGATCGATACGAGTCGGAAAGATCAAAATTACCGGATTTGAACTTGGAAAACCACCTTTGGCATTTACGAACGTCTAATGCATTTGGATAAACATCGCAAATGTTTTTGGTAGCAACTGTTGCGTTACTACCCTTGCGAAACTCAAAAAGCATGCAATGCCGGATATGTACCTCTTCTGGTATTTGGCTGGCCATTTCACCCAAAATTGTAAACAAAAATTTTAAATTTAATTATTTACAACTAAACAAGTCACTATAACCTCAGAATGTCTTTGCTACGACTTTAATGTACACAATGAGCTGACAAATGACAATCAAATAGTGACATGCGCAGAAACGACATTACTTTCCGGTCCCCCTAATACGTTTGAATCGTCGATGCTCGCGGTACAGATTCCTGCATCGTTGCTGTCGGTAGGGTTATTTAATTGAGCTGATCCTACTGTGGTAATGGAGTGAGTTTTTTTGTTGACATAGATTGTATCTTGAGGTAAGGAAGGTACCTCTATTATTACGGATGGAAGGAGATCGTTGACAATCGGTGCCGGTGCGTTAGTCTTGTTGGGACCTTCTCAACGGTGGTTGGGTTGTTGTCGGTTGCGTGCTCACTTTTCGGGCACCGGTCCGCGATGTGTCCTTCTTCATTGCAATTGAAGCAAACTGGCTTATCCGTGGATGCAAAAATTCTGTATTGTGTCCCCTCGTGCATGATAGTGAATGACTGTGGGATTTTAACAGTGTCCTCCGGGTTGACATAGATCTACCTTCTGAAACGTAGAATATGAGAGTAGCCCGGCTCTTAAAAAGGACATTTTTTAGGTGGTGCGACTGTTATTCCTTTTGAATGCGTCTTCCAAGATTTGATTGGGAATGGTAGGAGAAACATTAGATAGAATGATACGTTGAGGCGGAGAGATGAGAGGTTTCAGTTCAATAATAACGTTATTTATGTTTACACTTTTGACTTTAGACGTTAGCTCAGTGGCAGTTTTGGTGGAGTCTAAATATATACAGATTCCCGCGTTTGAAATGCGTGAAATGAATCTAATTGCACTGGCACCTACTATATTAGCGATGCTACTTGCGTAGGCTTGGATCGGAATACCTTCCTTGGCTTCTAATACTATTGCTTGTTCTTTCTTAGGATAATTGTTATTGTTAGCGGTTTCCGCATATGTTCGTCGTTTGGTTTCAGTAGTCGGTTGGATTGAGTCGATCATGTTACTGGTCGTATTTAGGTTGTCGTTGTGGTTTTTTAATTCTGCTAGCATTCTTGATTGCCGAGTGTTAACAAGAGCTCCCGGCGAATACGGGGCTCTGGTGAAAAATTCACTATGCACACTATCACTTATAAAGTTTACTTGTACTTCGAAGATGGCACTCGCGAACGGTCTTGACGCTAAGCGATCTCAACGAAGACTCTGGTTACAAGTTTTGGTGCAGATGTGCGAGGATTATTTTTTATTCCAAGTACCATTATTTTTTCCTTCCTGAATGTTAATTTATTGAGAATGGGGTTTTATATTGCTAAATGAAATAAACTCTTATTTGTGAAATAATACTTAGATATTTATTGATACTTTTGTAGGAGGGTCGATCCGTTAAGATCTAACCGGCGGTTATTGTCTCCTTCGAAACGAACCCAAACACCAAAGACGGTTGAATAAAAAGGTCGGCAACGACGACCGTTGCCGAAACGCGAACGAGGAGACCGCGACCGAGAGTGCGTGTGTGAGAGAGTGAGAGCGATGGAGTGAGAGAGTGAGAATGCGAGGTACGTTAGCGGTTTGAATGCCTGTATGTAAGCATGTATGGACGTATGAGTGTAACGAGTGAATATATATAAACAGCGGACTGAGTGAGAGAAAGAAGAAGAGTAAGAGATATCTAACGAGTGAAGAGTGTTGTAAAGAGTATTGTAAAAGCAGAAACTAATAAACTAGACGCCGCTTAAATAAAATCCTATACTTTTATATAGCACGAGGAAGGGCAATTTTGACCACACCTAGCGAGTTTTGTCACAAGACTAGCAGAACGCAGTGGTCGAAATTCTTACAACCCCGTCCGGGTCCTTCAGCCCCATTGTTCTGTTTCTCGATGTTTTCGAACTTTCTAAAATACCAGATGTGGCTTAGCTTCTTGGAAGAAGCCCTTGAAAAAGTACGTTAAGAGAAAGCTGGTTTATTGTTAATTTTTGCTTCGTAGTATTTCTGTATTCAATTTCCAACACGCCCCCTCAAAAATTAATCGAATAAACGAATGGACGTTATATCGTACAGAATTAACACATTCATACATGAAGCAAAAGATACAACCAGTTCAAATTTACTAATTATATAATCTAGCTTTAATAAACTATTTCTAATAAAGTACACCTTCCTTATGCTTTCTCTGGGGGATAACACATGGTCCAGCATTCGCTGCTAAGAATCAGGGAAAACCCAGAAAAACCTGATCAGACCATTTCATACGACAAAAATGGTTAATATATATTTTACTGCAGGCCCAATCCAATTCTGCCTTGCAGGAACCTTGTTGCCTGTAATGATTTAGTCAGTGCGTCAGCAAGTTGACCTTCTGTGGGAACATAATGTAATTTTATTACCTTTTTCTCTACCTGTTCCCTTGAAAAATGATATTTTATATCAATATGTTTTGACCGTTTGTGACTTGTTGGATTACTAGCGATACCAATACAACCATTGTTGTCCTCATAAATTACTATCGGTTCCGAAATATTTATATTAATACTGGTCGCTAAAGACTTTAGCCATAAGGCCTCCCTGACAGCTTCAAAAAGCGCCATATATTCAGCCTCTGTCGATGAGGCAGCCACTGATAATTGTCTTTTTGTATTCCAACAAATCGTACAACGCTCAAACAGTTTGAATAAGTACCCTGTTGTTCTTTTCCTGTCTAAAATATCATTTCCTCCCCAGTCAGAGTCTACGTAGCCCGTTAAAATGTTATTGTAATCGCCTTTTGTATACGTTAATTTAACATCTATTGAGCCTTTCAAATATCTTAATACCCTTTTTAGGCATTTCCAAAGCTCTTTATTGTTTTTATTCATATACCTACTTAACACATTGTATGCCGGTGGCATCTGAAGCATTTAAAACTGTAGGTGAAGAAAATATTTAAAATTTTATACATTATTGTAAAACACTAAAATTGGTTTGCATATTCATTATATGCAATTTAACGATAACGAAAAATAGAAACAAACAAATCACCAAACAAAAGAATGTTGTATTATCGCAAACCCGGCGCTAAAGCAACAGACTTCCAAACCCGCGTTTTCGCGGGGCCGGCATACAATGTGTTAATATATTAACTGCGATACATATATTAGGCCGTGTACATACCATTATGTACATCAAACAACCAATAACATTTCTACACGGTGCATCATACTCTTCATCTGAGGTTAAAGCTAAGTAATCTAATTTGCTATCAAGAGGAACATTCACTGCTTTGCAATCATACATGTTAAATTTATTTAGAACCGTTCTTATATACGCACTTTGATCTAATGTTATTTTATTATTTGTTCTAATAACTTTGATTCCAAGGAATAATTTAATATCCTTCAGATCCACCATACAGAATCTGCCCATCAAATAATTTTTAAAATTATTCATACTATCACTATCAGCTGTTGCAATTACAAGGTCATCCACGTACAATACTACGTAAATATTTTTAGAAATATTTCCTTTATCTAAGATGTAAATACAGCGATCAACAGGAGAATTTTTAAAACCTTTTTCTTTAAGAGCATTTTCAAATTCTTCGAACCAGCATCTTGCTGCTTGTTTCAACCTGTATAATGCTTTATTTAATGTACAAACTTGATTATTTGTATTTTCAATACCTTCCGGTACCTTCATATATATTTCCTCCTTGAAATTGCCATTTAAGAAAGCTGTTTTTACATCCATATGATGAATCAATAAACTAAATTGGTTTGCAAAGGCTATTATAAACCTGAAACTATAAATTCTTGCTACTGGAGCAAACGTTTCATTATAGTCTTCTAAATACTTTTGACTAAACCCTTTTGCAACCAATCGCGCCTTGTATTTTAATGGGTTTCCAAATTCATCGTTTTTACTTGAGAACACCCATCTGCAATCAACTATATTCTTATTTTCCGGTCTTGATACTAAAGTCCATGTATTATTAACTAGCAGAGAATTTATTTCCTCTTTAATAGCAGATTCCCATTCATTTCTATCATTTCTATCTTTAATTTCTTGATAGGAATTGGGAATTTTACAAACTATAGATTGTGCACACATCAGATAGTCATTTGATACATCATTCTCTTCGTAAGAAATTCTAGGACGCTTTTTAATTCTATCACTCCGTCTAATTTCCGATAAATCTCTTTTATTACTTTTATTGTCCTGAGATGAGGATATATCTTTCTCTACTCTACTTTTGTTTCCTTCAATAGAAACTTCTTTACTATGACTCGAGATTACAGAATCCATGTTATCGTCTGATTTATCAGTATCAGATTTATTTGCCTCTATTACTGATTTTGACTGCACGTCAGAAACATCAGCTTTATCATCAGAATTTTCCAAGTCTGGTACATCTGATTTATAACTATCAGATTTTTTATCCTTTAATATTGATTTTGACAATATGTCAGAAACATCAATTTCATTACATGGTTTTCCAGATTCAACCATTTCAAATCTTACTAGAGGCCTGGATTCTAAAAAGTTGGTTTCATCTATTATAACATCTCGAACTACGGTATATTTACCTGTTCTCACGTCCCACACTTTATAACCATTTGATTCATATCCTACCAATATTCCTTTCCAAGACTTTTCGTCAAATTTTGATTTATTGGTTTTATCGTGTACGAAAACAGTAGAACCAAAGATTTTTAAATACTTTAACTGTGGCCTTTTGCCATGCCACATTTCAAATGGTGTTTTAATTTTACTTAACCCCTTTGTTGGAGTTTTATTAATTAAATATGTGGCAGTAAGAACTGCATCACCCCAGAACTTTTTATCTAAATCAGCACCCGCTATCATAGCGCGTGCCTTTTCAGTAATTGTTCTGTTCATTCTTTCTGCCACACCATTTAATTGTGGAGTTCGTGGAACAGTTAAATGATAAATTATACCTTTTTTAACACAATATGCCTTCATCTCATTCGACAAATATTCACGGCCATTATCGCAATATAGGTTAACTATTTTTAAATTAAAATGATCTTCACTTTTTGCGACATAATCTTGAAATACCTTAAATAATTCAGATTTATATGTCAGCAAATAAGTGACGCAATAATGCGTATACTGATCAATAAATGTTGCAAAGTAATTTTTATCGTTAATGCTAGAAGGAGTGATCGGTCCGCAAACGTCTGAATGAATTATAAACAATGGTCTATCTACATGATGCCTATCTTTAGCTTTGCTAAAAGGTAAACGTGCCTGTTTTCTTTTTATACAGGCCTCACACAAATTATCATTTGGTATTACCTTTTCGATTATTACCGCGTCATTTACCATTTGTTTGTTCTTTAATTCTAGAAATTTATTTCTACCAATATGACCTAAACGTTGGTGCCACAATTCATAGTTTATTTCTACTGCACTATTGACTAGACCGATAGGATTTACCCTATCACTATCTACTAAAAGGTTTATAACAATTAAATTGTTTGATGACTTACCATTCATTATCATCTTATTACCTTTTAGTATTTCAACCCCGTCTGGGTTGAAAACGGTTGTAAACCCTGCCTTACCCATCTTCGAAACAGACAGCAGGTTGTACGGGACGTCAGGTTGTACGGGACGTCAGGTGAGTACAGAACCTCCTTCAGTTCGCCCCGAATGCCATTATTCGTAGTCACGTTTATGGTGCCTCTTTTTGTAGCCGAAATGTAGGTGCTATTCTTGGCTACCGAAATTTTAATCGGTGGCTCTAGCACTTCAAATTCAGCTGTCAGATCTTCATGATTAATGATGTGACCCGATGCTCCCGAATCGAGGATGAATGTCACTTTCGTGCCGTCTTGTCTTCCACATTTATGGTCGCCAGCCATAAATGCAAACCCTGTCGCATTTACATCCATTTGCGACGGATGGCTTACTTGCACTGTTTGAAGTGTCCTATTATTTTTAATATTTTTCAGTCCAAGCTGTTTCTTATAATAGTAACAATCACTTTTAATATGTCCTTTCCTACCACACTAGTAGCACTTCACTAATCGCTTATTGTTTGTTTTAAGTCTCTTAGCATTATATTTATTATTATTTAATCTAGTACTTAAACTACGTTTACTATGTCCAGATTCAAACTTGAAGCTTTTCAAATTCTCACTGTTTTTATTAACACTTAACACCTTCGCACTTGTGTCACTATTGTCTGTTAGTAATTTGACCTCATGGTCTAAAAGTCTGGTCTTAACAAATGCTAAACTTAAATTGTCCTCGGTCAGTATTTCAATGGCAGTGATCACACCATCGTAAGAATTCGGCAAAGTTAGCAACAAATGCGAAATCTTATCCGTTTCTTCTAACTTTGCGCCTGCCGCCAACAACTCTCCAATTAACTCCTCAAATTCGGTGAAATGTTTAATTAATGATGTTTCACCTTTCAGTTTCACCTTGCGTGGCGAGACTCTTACGTTCATAAAGATTGTCTAAGTCATTGAAATTGACTTTTACCCATTTCTCTGGAGTTACAAATCCCAGCATGGAGTCCGATAAATACTCCACGATAACACCCTTAGCAATGCGCTCTGCCCCCTTCCACTCTTCATTTTGTTGCATAGGAGTTTCCTCATTCACGACTTTTATCACATTCAGTTCGGTTAGTAAAGCCAGAATCCTAAACTTCCATACGCTATACTTCTCTCCGTCAAAAACTTTGATATTTCTCCTGGTGCTTGTGTTCTCCATTATTTAAAATTAGTTATCACTATATTATCACTAATTCACTTAATATACTTATAGCTTATTTAAACTTAGTTCTTAGTTTTAATTCACTTATTTCTATTTTTATTTTACCGTATATTTTAATTTAAGTTTATATCACTACAAGTATGTATCACTATAAGTTTAATAATCCGTGTTCACCTTTACACAGTTAACAAATAAGAGTGAGTGTCTATTTCATACAATATTCTATTAAATAACGTACACTGGGCCCATAACCTATTGGGAATGGGGTTTTATATTGCTAAATGAAATAAACTCCTATTTGTGAAATAATACTTAGATATTTATTGATACTTTTATATAGCACGAGGAAGGGTAATTTCGACCGCACCTAGCGAGTTTTGTCATAAGACTAGCAGAACGCAGTGGTCGAAATTCTTACAACCCCGTCCGGGTCCTTCAGCCCCATTGTTCTGTTTCTCGATGTTTTCGAACTTTCTAAAATGCCAGATGTGCCTTAGCTTCTTGGAAGAAGCCCTTGAGAAAGTACGTTAAGAGAAAGCTGGTTTATTGTTAATTTTTGCTTCGTAGTATTTCTGTATTCAATTTCCAACATAATTTCTTTGGATATTCTATACGTCTTTCATCTGTAATGTTACTTTTCTTTTATTATATACTGTGGTATTCTTGATTTATTTCGGTTTAGTGATTGTACAATTTTTTGATAATATCTGTTTTCATTACGTAGCTGCAGTACTAATTCATGTTCACATTAACTTAATCTTCTCGTCCTCGAGGTTTTGTTAATTTTGAAGAGTTCCGTTATAGGAAAACTGTTAACCACACAGTATATTGAAATCAACAAACGTGGGATGGTTACATCTCATTTATAGAAATTACTCCTTTTGTTTACGTGTTCAACTAGCTTTTTTGACTCTATAGGTGCTATGTTTAATTTTAGTACATTTTTTACAAAATTTGTTTCTAATCATAGATTCTTAAATTATTTATCTTATTTTATTTACTCACTTGTTTTGAAAATTTTGAAAATTTTCAAACTATGCATTGTGTCCTGCTAAAAATATTAATAATACCTAGTAAAGAATATTTATCTATAAATCGTGTGTTGGAAATATAGTAATTCAAAGAAAGAAATCATTTGCTCTCTGAAAATGTAAATACCTTAGTTCTTTTACATGAAAATAAATGATTTATAGATTAAACGTTAAATGTTCATTATTTTCATCTGTAACTTAATAAAGAATGTGTTACAGATCATTTACGAACAACATAAATATTGGGATATTTAATTAACCATTAAAATGTGAATGTGTCAGGGCACAATCGTGAAATTATGCCTACATTTTCATACGCGTGATCTTATGAATTTCACTATTCGCGTACTTGTGTATCAGTAAAGTGAGGTCTCAGAGTGTGAACTTTATTATTTGATCAGCTTTTGCGCAGCGGTAGATATTATCGATCTAAAATGAAGAATACCCGTTCTTGGAGACGGACAGCTCATAGTTAATGAGATATACAACATTAAAGTTGTTGCCGAAGTTTATTACACATGAAATGAGAAGGAGATACTAGAAACAAGCGTGCGTAATAACTCGGCAATAGTAGCAGTGCAAGTTCAAATTCTGTTGGGATATCTTTTTTTAAATCTTTATTTACATTCTCTGTCTATATCTGGGTCCCGTAGACCCAGCTCAATCGTACTCGAGTGCAGATTTCCTTCGAGTATACCTTATCTTATCCATAATTCCTTCGATAAAGACAAGGTTTCTCACTCTAAATGCTGTTATATAGCCCTAAAGTGTCACGGTGCTTCCGCTGTGTTTTACAGTCGGTTGTAGATATTCTAATTCTAGTTCTCTATCAGGTTTTTATCCAAACCTTTCCTTTTTCGTCACATACAAAAATATGAAATTTCGATTCATGTGAGAAATTAGTGTTTTTCCAAAAGGTATTTTTTTTATTTCAGTAGTCCCTCGCAAATGCTAATCCCCGTATTCCAACAGTTTTTCTAATGAAATTTTCTCTTTTCTCTGTCGACCATGAAAATTTTCGCTTCTCAATATCCTTCTATTAGCTTCAGTAGATTCCGTTTTATTGAACATATCGTTACACATTGTAGTAATCTTAGGTACTGATTCGAATATTTTTTGCGCTTCACATATTACGGTCTTTCTTTCCCAAACGGCTGAAATCTTATGCAGTACGTTCGTTACTTAACGCTAGAACTCCTCAGGTGGGGGTTCCTCGAACCCACAAATTGAGAAACCTTAAATTAGAATCATTTCCTTTCCGTAAAAAATTCTCTTAAAATTATTTATTGTTGTATACATATTTAAGTTTGGTATTAAGAGGTTCCCGTTGCTATGTGTAAATATTAGTAATCATAAGAGAAATATAACTGACTACGAGCCGCGATGACGGTACGCCACGAGGCGGTGGCGATCACGCGAAGTGGACCCTCACGCTCTCCTTTTCTCCAAAGAATAAAAATTACAGAACGAAGAATGAAGCTATGTAACTAATTGCGAACTTTAACTGGAATGACACTACGAACTAAAATACATTGTAATCTGTATTAATTACAATGTTGTACAAAAGAACTAGATCGATCCCTTTGATAATTACATGATTAATGGTTATGGTTGCTATGTTTATTTACAGTAATCAATTATGGTAATCATGAAAATATAATTGGTTCACTGTCCATCTCTAGCCCTTAGCGGTCTGATGTCGAGTAGCACCCGACATCGCTTTTCGTTCTAGCAAGTCCGATGTCGCGTATGGCTCGACATAGTTTTGTATTCTGTCACGTCTTGTATCAAGTGTCACTCGTATTTAAGTTTCACTATGTCTCAATTTTAGACTACATAAGATAAGATAAGAACTACGGGATAGAAAATTTCAAATAAGCCATGCATCTTGAATTTCCTATATATGCGAAACATGCAACAGACAACCGGGATTGCATGTTGGAGAATGTTTTAAACGTTATCATACGATGGTTAATGATAAACTGTAAACAATAAAAAATATGTTTATATATATATCTCTCCCTGCGTTCGTGCTTAAAAATTTTATAATTTTATTTTATATAGCCACTAATTCATAAGTACGTTACGTCAGTAAAGTCATCCATGATCCACAATAAACGCAACCAAGCGGATAAGCGACTGGTAAAATCTGTGTGGACCAGCTGGTACGCACTTGCGAATCCAGCTCGGTTCTGCTGCAACGAAACGGTAAAGAGCGTCCGGTCCGCAAAGGGCTAGAATAGGGCTATGCATATCATGTTGGAATTTACTTTATCTTGTAACCGTATAGCTACTTAATTTCAGATAAAGTTTACATTGTCATTTATATTATAATTTTAATGCTGAATCTGTCTGTACTTAGGCTGGCTACTCGCTCCATCAAATCCCAACTTGCATACTAGCACTATATACGTATTTCTTACTATTTTATCTACATCTTTTTTTGTTTGCGTTGTAATACGATACATCAGAATTTATATATCAATCATTGCGTGCTATTTCTGGTATTTTTATTTTATTGGTCTGTGGATATCAATTACGCTTTCCTGTCAGTAGTGTGCGTTAATTGTATGCCTCTTGTAACTCAAGGTCGGGTGTTGGCATACACACTCACACGCGGAATTAACGTTGTATAAGGTAGTTTAGATGAGAAAATGGTGTGCGTGATTATGTCTCCTCTTGGTGTTACCTGCTTCGTGTACGTTTCTGATCTGATTTTTTTCGTTGCCACTAGAGCCCATGGCCTTCCCAGGTCAGTAAAAAATTCGCTGCTTGATCTTTCTGAGTTTGGAAATAATGCTAATCAGCGATTTGGGATTTGTTAAACACTCTTCCTCTTAGGCCTTAACGCGGCCGCTGAGATGGAGTGTTACAATGGTGTTTACAAATGCGATGATGGCTAACAACAACGGGAAGTTCTTCCAGGTTCTTACCAACGGTATTTCACCCGTTACAATACACGCCAGAATGACTTTTCGGAGATCCCTCTTTTACAACACGTGTCTTTACAATGATCAGAAAGCAAATGTCGCCAGCGGACAGCGCTGTGATAACTTTAGACGACTGTTTCTCCGAATGTGATTGTGCGATTGTACTCTTTACGAATGATAGATGTTACGAATGCTAGATTTTTACGAGTGAATGAATGAATGCGGCGTTTGTGATTGTCTGCACGTTTTTCAAGCGCGTTTTTGTATGTGATTCGCGGTGCCGAAGTGACTCAGATTTATATAGAGGAGTTCGACTGGTCACTCATCCATACCTCAAGACGATACGCTAATTGGTTAAGGTCGAAAGATTAAGACTCCAATCGGCGTATGCGCTGAGTGCCACCAACCCCCTTACTTGTACGCTTAGCACGCGTTTCGAGAACGAGGTTGGAGTGAGCCATTCGGAGCGGGAAGGTTTCCCGCATTTTCGCAACGAAGGGGAAATTTCCTCCGGGTCAGTGTATCTGTCGCATGCGGGTACCGGCTGGGCGCCTTTCGGAAGTCCCTCATTTATGATACGCTCTTGGCTATTGTGGAATAACGGTGACTTGAAAATTAAACTATTGTCCCTATACGGAAGTTAAGAGAGTTCAAAAAAGGCCGAAAATGCTAATACTGCTTAATCCTTAGAAATGGCATTACCGGCACGCTCGTGTTATAAATGCGAATGGAATGCTTTTAGTAGCTGTTCCGTAGGACGGAACAACACGTATTTAGCTATTGAGGACGAGAAGAAGTGAAATATTAAAAACTCCAAATTACAAACAGCACTGTCTTTCGCCAGGACACGAACTAATCTGTTAATAACATACGAATCGTAAAGTCCAATCCTATACTCAAAAAGAGACTCCGTTCCGCGCCCGTGACATAAACCGCGTAAAAGGCGACGACTACATTTGAGCATTGTGTGCCTCAACATGTCTTGAACGCTCTGAGTTTAGGAAATCGAAAACCAGTCGCTTTGATCCGCTGCGATATGGGACGTAATTATTCTAAAGGGTTATTCTATCTTACCAAAGATAATGATTACGTTCGAAATGAAATCGAAATGTAAATTACTACCATACAATGATTGAAAGGTATGGCATTGTAATGAAATGTATCGCATGTATATGCTCATTTTAATCAGTGTTTACTGCGTTCTTAACCCCTTAACCTACGATTTACGTTCGAGAATTTTGGGCCGGAAACGTAAACAAACTCGCGCAGCCTTCGAGTCATTCGCACGACTTGTATCACACCGTTGCAGATTATTAATATTGTATTACTGATTTTTGTATAAACAAATTTTTTGTAATACTTGCATCTACCACAATTATTACATCAGGTTGTAATTACATATCAAATATTCCACAAATATTTATAGCTTTAAGAGGGCGTCGCCGCTAATATTTACGTTTCGTCCGATTATCTGCTAAGGGCTCTGTCCGTCGTTGTCGGTTAAGGTGTTAATACGACTAGCCTTGTGGCGGTGCCATTTGTTTCTCGAATGCAGCGCCTGCCAATACTCATTGTGTCAGCTATTTGAAATGTGTTTTTTCGCTTTCTAAATGTGTGACCTCCGCCACAATTTGTTGTCCGGAACGACCATCAAATCACATTCAGGTATAGTCTTCCGCTCACTTTAAGTCCCGCGGCAGGAATGCGAGAAAAGTAGAGGGATACACCTATTCTCACGCACACATTCAATTGTAGTTCGCTATTCGTCACGGCAGTTACAGACACATGTGGACTGACTGACAAGGTCAGCGCGATAGAAGGAGATAATGAGAAACACGCGACAGGCAGCGCCCCATTGTCGTAGATGTAACATATTGCTATTATACAATAGTTATATCTGATAGAAGACAACAATTCATGCTAGTTTTTTTATAATATGCTAGGAAAGCATTGGCTATATAATTACCAGTAGGATTATTATATGCGGTAATAGCAATGTCAAATTTTAATGCCTTTGGAACATTGTTCTCTTGGAAAACATGGCTTAATAGTTTTTTGTAGAAAATGACTAGAGTTAAATCGGATTATGTTATACAAAATATTTGATTCCATTAAGGTTAATTAATTATATTTCAAAATCATCTTCGATACTCCATTTATAGAAAAATGGTTAATATTACATAATATCCTTTCTTATACTAGATAAATCTTACGAGATAAAACGGACATTTTATGCATTAAACATAAGCATAAACAAAACCTCAGTAGTTTATAGTCTCCAAATTTTATATTTATATGCATATTGAGATAGGGACGCAAAGATATCTCATCGAATTTCTTTTATTATTACTAAGTGAACATTTTGAATCGCTTGTTGCGTTAGCTCACTCTTGCTATTGATTTTATTTCATCAATTGTTAGCAAAACGTAATAGTCTACATAAAAACCTCTTTTGAAGATACATGCTGCGTAAGGGAACTTATCGTGTTCGTTCTGCGCAAGCTGATTCAAACATCGTACAGTTAGAAATGGGGCGCAAGCGGTTCTGTGGGTTACCGTATACGGTTCAAAGATTTCAATTGCATCGTCTATGGAATCGCGCCATAAAATTGTTTAAAAGGCTCTGTTATCAAGGTGTACGTTAATCTGCCTGACCATTTTCTCAATATCTGCCGTCAATACAAAAACATGAGGCCGAAGCGGAAGAAGTCTATACTCGACTCCTTTATAATCGCGTGATACGCTAGATAGAAACCCTTGCCGTCTCAACCCTTCACCAATGCACTTCTTCCGTTGAGTAAAAGGCAAACGTACCATATATCTTCCATTAGAATCGCGGAATATAGTATCAACAGTGATTTTCACAGTCTCATTCTTCCTTTAAAAAGTACTGTTTTTCAGGAATCTTCTTGATCACACCACTCTTACACGCTTGGGTCTAGAACACCGTGACAACCGGGTCGAAACACCGGCGCACGCACTCCGCCTAACCGAGTAAGTAAAGAAACGATGAAAGTAGTGGTATTTCACCGGCGATGTTACCATCTCCCACTTATGCTACACCTCTCATGTCTCCTTACAATGCCAGACTAGAGTCAAGCTCAACAGGGTCTTCTTTCCCCGCTCATTTTTCCAAACCCGTTCCCTTGGCAGTGGTTTCGCTAGAAAGTAGATAGGGACAACTATTGTACGGCTTGAGCTAATTGAGCCTAGCGCTCGCTCATACATGCCTCAGGCTTTGTTGCCTATTGCATTTGATGTTGGTGTTGCGATTTTCCACTGCGAAGGGTCACGTCCGTAGATGTTGTGGACGGCGGGCCTCGAAAAACCCTCTCTTCACCATTTAAGGATCATTAGGGAGGTAGACCGTCCCAAGAGGGAGGTGATCCACTTAGCCGTTTGGCCGGGAAACTCACAATGAGTTTACCGACGAAACGTTGTCCAGCGGGGGCCACGAGGAGGCGGGATCACTAGCTTTCTCTCGGTCTCATGCAGGCAAGCGCTTGGTGCAATGCGCGAGTGTTCGGTAGGGTAGCGGTTCCCAACTCTTCCGCTTTGGTACGCCTTTTGGCTCCTGCGTATACCTCTGCGGCTTCTTACCATATTTGCTATTTCTCAGTTCCTTTCTTCTCTTGTCTTCATCGCATCTGTCACGTACTTGTAAAATGTGTCGTATATGTCTTCTGATATCAGTTCTCGGAAGTCGCGTGGCCATTGTCTGTCGCTGTTCCTGTTTTTCTCTTCCAATTCCTTTCTTATTTCTTGTAGTTGTTCGCATTCGAAAATTACGTGTTGAACTGTATATGTCTGTCCACAGGTGCATGTATTAGTTTCTCTCAATCCGAGTCTTTTTAAATTTTGTTTAAAGTTTCCATGTCCTGATATTATTTATATTGTGTAGTGGTTGTAGTGTATCCATTTGGCATCGAGTCTGTCTTGAATATTTCTGAAAAACTTGTAAGTTTTTCTGCCCAACTTTTCTGTGTCCCACTCGTATTGCCATTCCTTCACCGTTTCACTCCTAATTTTGCACTTTATTTCTTGAAGTTCCGTCTCTGTTGTGTGTGGCTGTGGCTCGTGTTGCATGGAAAAGTGTTTAAACTTCCTGCCTTTACGTAGGTGATACAAATTGCTCCTTTCCGTTATTATTAAGTCTATTGGTGCAGTTCCGGCTATGACACATAATGCTGCAGTGGAGGTGGTTCTATATGCCTTTGTTACTCTTAGGAGTGCTGATCGCTGCGCTTGCCTTAGTTTTCTTCTGCGGTGGACATTTATTCTGTCTGCCCATCCGGCTGCCACATAGGTGATGATAGGTATGAAGACTCCTGTATATATTGTTCTCATTGTTTTGGCATTCAATCTCCATGTAGTTCTGGGTACTCTCGCAAGGTTATTAAAAATTTCTTTACTTTTGCTACTTATATAATTTATATGCACAGAAATATTGAAGCGTGTCCCAAAGTGTATTCCCAGATATCTTGCATTAGAGACCATTTTTAGCGACGCATTTCCAATGGGTATTGTGGGTGGTCTCCTTATGTCAAAGAATCCTTTTAGTAATACCATCTGCGATTTTTTACTCGAGAGCTGTAGTTTTTGTTTGTGGCATCATGAGTTTAGAATTTCGGTTACTGTATTTGATTTCCTTTCAAGCTCATTCCTGGAGTTTCCTGTTATTATTATTGTAATGTCATCTGCATATGCTATGATATCTGTTTCAGTGTTTGCAATTTCTTCTATTATGTCATCGAGGATTAGGTTCCACATCTGTGGTCCCAAGACAGACCACTGCGGGCAGCCTTTGTTGACTATTTTGCTGATCTGCGCCGTGTTGCTAGTAATCCTTGCTTCCCTGTAAGATAGGTAATTTGCTAGCAAGTTGTATAGATTTCTGGGACAGTCTCTTTTTTAAGGTTATTAAGTATGCTAGGCTACCAGACTTCGTCAAAAGCACCTGATATATCGAACATAAGTCCAATGGCATATTTCTGTGTTGTTTGTTCTACCGTTTCTCTGAGCTTAACTATTGCGTCTTCTGTTGATTTTCCTGGCTTAAATCCGTATTGACTCCCTGATGCTGATGGATGTTGGTGCGAGAGGTAGGACATTCTTCCCGCAATCAGCTTCTCTAGCACTTTCCCCAGCACCGGAAGTAGAGATATCGGTCTGTATGACTTTATTTCAGTAGCTGGTTTGTCCGCTACTTTCCATTGTTTTGGGAAGGCCCCTTCATCTAGACATTTATTATACAGTTCTTGAAACTGGTTTTTCAGTATTGGCCATTCCATCTTGACCATTTCCGCCTCTATAAGATCGTGTCCGGGTGCCTTTCTGTTACTTAAATTTCCTATTGCTTTTTGTATTTCTATGGATTCAAAGGGTGATGTGTCCGTTGTGTGCGGTGGGTTCTTGGTATCTATTCTTACTTCTTGTTGCCATTTATATTCATTTTCTGTCATATCGTCCGGTATCATTTCTTGTAGCATTGCTTGTATCGTTTCTTCCCAGTTTGTTGTTTGATTTTGGTTGTACCAGATTGTTTCGAGAATGTTCTCTATTTTTAACTTGTTGGTTTGCAATTTGTATACTATGCTCCATGGATCCTCGTTGCCTATGTCTGTTGAGAATTTTTTCCAGCTCTCTTGTTTTGAAGTTCGTATGTTTTTGATGTAGTGGTTACGGAGGCGGCTGTATTCCTTTTTGCGTTCTGCTCTTATGGTTTCGTTAACTGTCTTTATGTATTTGTGTCTTGCTCTGCGGACGTCCAGTCGAAGTTTCGTCAGGTTATCATTCCATCATGGTGCTGATTTCGAGTATCGTGTCTTTTTTGGTATTGAAGAACTTGCTGCTTGAGTGATTGCCGATTCTATTTTTGTTGCTGGATCTGTTGCTGTCTATGTGGTTTCTATTGCGGTATGGGTGGATGTTATTTTTCCAAGTTCTTCTGTGTATTTGTCCCAGTCTGCTTTCTTTATGTTGTATCTATTGCTTTTTATCGTGGTGATTTCGTTTGAGGCAGTGACGAGGTCCATGGTTATGAGGTTGTGATCACTGGTTGTCGTGTTATTGTGAACTTTCCAATTTTTGAGGGCCGAGTAAATATTACTGCTGGCTGCTGTGATGTCTATGTTTCCTTGTCCGCGTATGTTATCAAATGTAAATGGCTGTGAGGTTACGTTTACTATATGAAGTCGGTGCTGTAGAAGAAACTCCTCGAGAGCATCCCCTCTAGAATTTGGATGTTTACTAAACCATGCGGCTGCTTTTGCATTTGCATCCATGCGGAGTATAATTTTTTCTTGCAGGCTGTTCATTATTTTATCTAGGTGCTGGAGGTAGGGTTCTATGGGGTCACAGTACTGGAAATACACATTGATAACGTAGAATTTTATATTTGTTGATCTGACTTCTATGCATGTTGTGTGGGTGTTTCTGAACTGTTCAATTTTTAATACGTCAAAATCCTTGTTGAAAATGGTGATTGCAGTTTTAATTCTTTCGTTGGTTGCAATTTTTGATATTATTTTTGTGTCTGTTATTATCTTTGTGTTTATTCCGAGCCCTGTGACTCTGTTTTTGTAGGTGTACGGCTCTTGCATAGCCAGGATGTCTATTTGTTGTTCGTACGTTATCTGCCTGAGTTCGTCCGCTACGGGTTTGGAATTTTGTGCATTGATCTGTGCTAACCTTATTATTTGCGGAGATTCTGTGTTTTCACGTCTATTCCCCATTTGTAAGCCGGGCATTCCGGTGACCGCGATGAGTAATTGCAGGGCTTAAGCGCGCGCTTGCAATTAATGCACTGCGGGTTTTCCAGTTTCTTAGGACATTCCTTGAACGCGTGTCCTTCACTACCACAGTGACCGCAGACCTCCTTGGGCACTTTACAGTGTTTGGCCACGTGGCCAAACGACTGGCACTTATAACACCTGCTCACCACAAAATAGTCCCTCACCCTCAGCGAGTGCCATCTAACGTAGGCCCGATCTTGACTGAGGAGGGTTTCCCTCTTCTTCGGTGACATCTCCAGCACAATGTTTGTAGTCTCTCCGCTTCTGAAGCCGGTTTTGTGGGAAATTTGTATCTCTTCATTCCACAGGGTGTTCAGGTTCTGTTGGCACATGGATTTTAGGGACTCAGTGTCAGAGATGTCGTTGGGGACATCGTAGACAGTGACCCTTGGTTTTTTCCTAGCCGGGAGTCCGGCAACGAGTCCCGCAACCTCCAACTTGTCGCTCTTGAGCACTGGCTCCATGTCCTCCTTGGTCGCAGTTTCCACCAGCACACCATTGTTGGCAATTTTCTTCACGCCTCTAATTCTAAGTTTCTCTGTGGCCGGTGCAAGGCTGGTAACCGGCGTTTGCTTGGTGGCTTCGCTACTTTGAATAGGGGCTCCAGGTTCGGGATACAGGGCGACGACGTGGCGCACCGGTGTCGATGAACGTTGTGCCGGTTTTGGTACCGCTGGTGGTGCTGGTGCCTTAAGTCTATCGGCATAGGTCTTAGGCTTTTGCGCTGTACTTTTTAATTCCTTGATGGAATTAGTTGCGCCGAGCACGATTTTTTCCAGATTCCGTGATCTATCGTCCAGAGCTGTCGTCCCTTGTTGTCTCTTGTTGAGGCTCTCATTCTCTTGAGAGAGACGCGTGATGGTCTGTAGCATCTTGGCCGCGAACTTTTTAATGTGTTTGAGCTCCTTGTCGTTACCCTCCTCGACAGTAAGGTTACTACAGTGCTGGACGAACGTTGTATATGCCAGAATGTCGGACTGTTGATCGATGTCTGATTCTGACTGCCTGCCAGCTTTTCTTCGGGCCTTAGGCGAAGTCTTCGAAGAAGGCCTGGAAGGATTTGCTAATTCGTCGGTCTTATCTGTTGCCTGCTTCTTCTTCAGTCTTCTCGCAGAAGAGTCACTATCACTCAGTTCTTCACCACTATGTTTTTCGTTACGTTTCGTAACACGTTTCGCGAGAGTAACATTCTCGGTCACTAACATCTCGTCGCACTCCATTGTACCACTTTTTTTATTAAATAAAGTTTTTTATTTTTACCCTACATATATTTTACCGCTGAATCCAATCAACAAGCAAAAAAAAACCTTATTAGCACGGCACTGACGGCGTAAAGGGCACCGCGCCCTATTGACACGGCGCTCAACACCTAAATCCAAAATTCTACAAATCTAAAGGGGCACTGCGCCCTATAGGCACAACACTGAGTCTAAGGGGCACTGCTCCCTAATGATACGGCACTGACCGCCAGATCAAGATGGCCGACCTCCCGACCACGTGGCGATAAAATCACTTAATTATTAATAACTACGCTATATCTCAACCGATTTCAGTCTAGCTGGTCTTTAAATTTTCAGAAGATTTTTCCGCACACGCACATATATTACACCTCTTGGCACAAATAGTTCTTCGCCGCACAAAAGGAAGCACGCCACAAAACGACACGTGCTCGTGGCAAATATTTCGTTCACTAATATTTACGTTATTACATGGAATTTTTACACAATTTCTCGCACACTATTGCACTTTCACTAGTACTAAATACTAGGTACAAATTCACAATTCTTCTTGCACCTTTTCCGCACGAAATTGCATTTCAATCCCGGAGCGATACGGGCATGTGCGCACGGGTCGCCGCCATGTTGGACACTAGTAGATAGGGACATCATCATCATCATTTCAACCTCAGCTATGCAGCAATCGAGCTCTCGCTCATAGCTGCCTTGGTTCTATTCTATTCATTTTGTTCTCGTTTAAATAGCTGGGTTCTCCGTTTGAGCCAATATAATCCTTGAGCATTGATTGACTCTGGAATTCAACTCGATGGTATTATTTTTCTTAAGGGCCTCTTAGACACCGGGTCCCTCAGCCAACAGAGTTCGCCGGTGTTTCGGTCCCATGCCACGAGGAGGCGGACCCAATTCTACTTTGTGTGTTCGTGTTTTCTATATATTCGCTCCGTTCCAGAATTATATTCTGGGCAACGGAGTTAAATTTTTGGAATGCCGATTTTGCATTTATTAGGCGTGACTTATGTTCTATCCACTGGGGCCTCTGATCACCTCTGATACTTTCGTACAGAGGGCAGCTCCCCAGAATATGGTCCACAGTTTCCTCGCAGTCATTGCACAGCGGACACTTACTCGTGGTGGCGGCTTTCCTCTTATAGAGGGATGCATTGAATGGTCCATAGCCGGTAATGAAGTACACACAGTGTCTTCCCGGCCAGAACCATCTATTTTCGGACTTAAAATCCACCAATGAAATAAACTCGTAGGCCATACGACCATGAGAGTTGTTATCCCACCTCTCTTGCCATTTTTCTCTAATCACTCGGTTAATCGTTCGATATTCCTCTTTGAGAATCTCGAGTGTTAGTTCGTCTCGTTTTTCATAGGCATATCCCTCCCATTGTACCGCTAAGTTCTTACGAACTCGCGTACAAAGCCCTCTTTTTATAATCTCTATGTCAATTGGAGGGACTCCAGCAACGACCTGCATCGCTGAAGTGGAGGCCGTTCTGCAAGCCTTCGTCATTATCAGCAAGATAGTTCTTTGAGCGGCAGTAACGTGTCTTGAGACATGCGGTTTATTAGCTTTTTCCAGCCATGCTGTGGCACCATATGTTACAATTGGCAGAAATACCGCAGAGTATATTCAATATACTCGCTTTTATGCCCCATTCTTCGTGAGCGACTCGTCTTAGAGTCAGTATATACTTCACGACTTTATTTCTGACATACTTTCCATGCTCAACAAAGTTCATGTGTCTGTCTACTATAACACCAAGACACTTGGTGTGTTCAACAGATTTAATGTTTTTGCAGCCCAATTTTAAAATTGGTTGTCTGTCTTTTTGAAACTTGCCCATTAGCATCATTGCACAAGTCTTATAAAGGGATAGCCTCACCTTGTGCAATGTACACCATTTATCAAGTATACTCAGCACTTTCGTTCCCTTTTGTTCAAGCGTAGCTCCTGAATTTTCGTTGACCAGCAAGACCAAATCGTCGGCATACGCTATTGTCTCTACTTCGCTTGCAGCGAAGTTTTTGTCAATTTCGTGCAGCAGCACGTCCATGCACCAGCACCACGCCACTGGTCCAATAATGGATCCCTGTGGGCAGCCCTTTCTCATTGTACTGGCGATGCGTTCGGCGTTCGAGTTCGAGTAGATAAACATCTTTCTCCTCTTAAAGTAAGAGTCTATCAGTCGAATAATCGTACTGCTGCATTCTGCTTTGATTAGTCTATTTACTATGGCGGGCCACCATAGATTGTCAAAGGCCCCCTCTATGTCCATAAAGAGGGCCAGAATGTATTTCTTATCGGGGCTCGAGGCCCCTTGTCGAAGTTTAAGAAGGGCGTCCTCAGTGGAACAACCCTTCTTGAATCCAAACTGACAATTGTGGGCTAGGCCCTTGTCAGTATATTGCTCTTGGATTCTATTTACAATTATCCTCTCAAAGACCTTCCCAAGCATTGAGAGGAGAGCGATCGGCCGGTAGGAACTCGTTTTCATCCTGTCACGGTTTTTATCTTTTAGGATCAGTCGCAGGCGGGCCTGCTTCCAAATCCTAGGAAAGGTAGCGTTCGAAAGGCAGTTGTTGTACAACGCCTGTAATGCTTCCCCGCGGCACTTGTTAAGGTGCTTCAAAATTTCTGGCTTGACCTGGTCAAGGCCTGGGGCTTTCTTGTTCTTGCACTTTCCGACGGCTTCGTCGATTTCTTGTCGACTTATAGAGCGTTCGAGATTGTAATTCCTGTAAAGTACATTTTGCTGCTTTATCTCCAGATGTACCCCAACATCTGGAGAGCAAATACCGTCTTGAGGAACGACCTGACTCAGCAGTTGCTTCATTGTCTCCCTCCAGGTTAGGGTGAAATCTCCGTTCGCCAACTTTACCGACGAGACCGGCTCGTCAGGAGTTAACTTGTCACGGCAGATTTTATAGACGATTCCCGAGGGATCCCTATTGCCCTCTTCGAGGACAAAGTTCCTCCAGGAGTCTCGCTTATGTTTTCGGATCTCAGAGGTGTACTTGTTCCTAGCTGTTCGATATTTCTCTTGAACGTTTTCGACCTCGTCATTAATCCTCAACCTCCTAACCCGGGTAAGTTCTTTCTTACAACGGTTAGCAATCTTTCGAAGGGTGGACAGTTCCTCACTCCACCAGGGAACCCTGATGGGTGGTTTTCGATTCAATGGTATTGCTTTGTCGCAGCTCGTTCTAAGAGCACTTTTCAGGGACCTTGCAGCCGTGTCAGGGGTGCTGGTCGTTAGGCGTTCTAAGAAGTCGTCGTCGAGTGTTTCCTCGTGACAGGCCTTCAGATAGTTCCAATCGGCCTTTTTCAGGTTGTAACCAGACTTTTCACTTCGTCTGGCTACTACACCTGGTTTTACGGACATGAGCTTGATTTCGATAAGACTGTGGTCGCTCACGTCACAGTCTTCTGATACGCTCCATTCTATGGGCCTCCCCAGCAAGCTGGGGGTGATCAATGTCAAATCTATATTTGATTCGCCTCTGCTTGTGACAAAGGTCGGTCTGGCGTTCGATCGATTTAAGACATGTAGATTGTTGACGCAGAGGAATTCTTCAAGAACCTTTCCTCTGTCGTCAGTAACGTTCGAATGCCATAGAATGGATTTCGCATTGGCATCAATAGTCATTATTATGTTCTTGCCTCTCAGCTTGTTTAATAGAGCTTCAACCTTCTCGAGGATCGGCTCTATCGCAAGTGAATATTGGCAATAGGCATTAATAATGTATATTTCATCAAGCCCAGGTTTGATGCAAAAGCACATAACATGTGCTGCGTCTTCAAGTCCTACTTGAAAGACCTCGAGATTTTTGTCTGCTACTACAGCTGCAACCCAAGGGTTCTTGCAGCTTGGCTGCAGTATTGTCATTCGACTCGAATAACCCTTGACCCTGCCTTGGAAGGCATACGGCTCCTGAAGACAGAGTACTTGAATAGTCCCTTCCTCTAATTTCTTTAGGAGGTTGGACGCTGCAGCAGCAGACCTCTGGGCGTTGATTTGTGCGAGCGCGATCATCACGGGCATAGCCTAGATCTATACAGCTCGACTTGACGGACATAGACCGGGCAGGTCTTAGACGTGACCAAATGGTCAGTCTTTTCTTTCTTTGCCCTCGTGCAGTTTATGCACTTGGGCTTTTCTCTCTTTGATTTGCAGTCACCTTTTAGGTGACCGCTCTCTCCACATTTCTCGCATGTGGCCTTTTCAGCCTTGCATGCTTTCGCTACGTGTCCGTAACCATGGCACTTAAAGCATCTGGTTACGTTTATGTATTCGCGGACTCTATAAGAGCTCCAATACATATAAACTTTGCCCCTGGAGACCAGCTCCATGAATTCTGGTCGTGGCATTTCCACGATCCAGTTCTTATTTTTGTTTTTCGTTATGAAGCTGTGCCTGAAGTGGACGGCTTCAGCAAGCTTCTTTATTTCTGCCTCACATTTGTTCGGAAAATTCTGTGTTAAAAGATCTTCCTTTAGATCATCGGCAGTGTGTTCTGAGTCCACATCGTAAATGATTACGCTGGGACTCAGCTTCTTGGGCTCCTCTACTCGGAGCCCGGCTTTGGCTAACGAGGAGCGCTTGATTATATCAGCGTCCTCTTTGCTTCCTAATTCGACGATCACGCCTTTCGAGCGCATCTGCCTTATGGACTTTATTTTCAGTTTGGACCTCTGGGGCCCGAGTTCTTTCGTTAGAGATTTCTTTATCTCTTCGCTCGTTCTTTTGTCGCTGTCCTTACTGGGGCGGATCAGTAGGACATCCGACCTTTCTTTCTTCGTAGCTTTTGCTACTGCTATCAAGGGGGCTGCTACCCTTGTAGGAGCGCTTCCCGCAGCGCATGCTTTCGCATTCGACTGCGGCACCGGCGGATTTGCCTTTATGGCAACATTTTGCGCTTTCAGCTTCTCGTTCTCGATGACGAGTTCGAGAAGCTTTTTCTCCATCAGGCCCCATTTGGCCATCACTGTCTTTATGGTCGCTAAGCTGACCTTACTATTTTCGCTCAATAGAGCGTTTTCGAGGTCTGACCTCATGTTTCTGATTTCGTTGAGGTGAGAGCCGCCACAGCTCTCCACCTCCATTTCTGACTCTACCGAGTCTGATTGCATCACTGGGGGAGTAGTCCCCCTCAGCCTTTTTCTCTTCGGTGCGCTGGTGGACGCCTTCCTCGTCGCACCAGCGCTCTTTATCGACTCATCATCCGAGGAGCTGGTAGTGGACAGCTCCTCGTTTTGTCTAGGGTTGGTTGTTTTAGGTTTTGAGTTAAATCATAATTTTAGGTTGGGCCCACTTCAACATGAGAGCATCCATGGGCCCCAAAAAGCAACGTATGAAAAGAGGTCGATCTGGGCAGAGCATCGTTACCCAGACAAGCCAATATACCACCGGGGATTGGCAGGTTCCCGGGGACCGGACGCTAGTTACAGATGCACCCATCTGCACACGCTACGGCGCCTAGTCCGTCTCGTGCCTCGTCGCCGCGCCCGCTCAGCTTAAGGTTAGGGATTCTTTTATAGAGGCGCTCATCCTCGCGGTTCAGCCGGCTAAGGCAAGACCCCCGCTCCTGCGAAACATGACCACAGGTTTACGGTGTGTGTGACTCAAGTTACCCCGGGTTCGTTAGGCCCGTACTGCAACACCGAAGCACTGTCATGCGACAGCCAGCGTGTCAGCAGCCCCTGTAGTTAGTAGATAGGGACATGTAATGAAGGTCGTAGTGGTCGCAAGCGACGTCGCCGCACCCGAGGGTTTCCCCCATATCGGCTTAGACCGGCCAGATGTTAAAGTGGCAAAAAAGAAACTTTCTAGCGAAACACCAACTAAGGGAAGCGTGCGACGTAGGTGTTATGTCGCACTCTGGACTGGAGAAACCCTGCCCTCCGTCTCCGGGGAGACTTCATCGAACAAGTTGGATCTACCCTTGTGGGGAGGCGGCTCGTTTAGTCAACCCTGGACGCCATAAATCGACGTCCAGAGTTGTCCAGCGGGGACCACGAGGAGGTAGAGCCGCCGGCTTTCGCCCGATCCCGTGCAGGTTGGCCTATGGCCGATAAAGCTCCACCGCCACGACACCGAGGTATCGCCTGCTTTAGCGGTCGGAGCTTGGAAAAAATAAAAAAAAATAAAAAATTAAGGAAATTAAATGAAATTAATTAATTTAATTAATCGATTAAGAAAAATTAAGAAAATTAAGTTAGAAAAAAAAAGAAAGAAAATGATATGAAATGAAATTAGTGTGGGGCCATAGGGAGGGGTGGGTAAAATTATGTACACAGCAACCAAGGAATTTTTTATTAATATTTCCTACGTGGTGGTGGTAATAAGGAGACAGTAGTTTTGTATTATGTATTTTTCCGCCTCCGTCTACGGTGTACTTACACTTACTTACTAGAATTACACTAATTACGGCAGTTATACAAATTATAGCAATTACAAAAAAAAAAAAAAATTATAGCAATTACAGAAAATTATAGCACTTACAGAAAATTATAGCAATTACAACAAATTATAGCAGTTACAGAAAATTATAGCAGTTACAGAAAATTATAGCAATTACAAAAAATTATAGCAATTACAAAAAATTATAGCAATTGCAAAAAATTATAGCAATTGCAAAAAATTATAGCAATTACAAAAAATTATAGCGATTACAAAAATTACAGCAATTACAAAAAATTGCAGCAATTACAAAAAATTATAGCAATTACACCAATTACACCAATTACACTGATTACATTTAGCGCTTGTTCGAAATTTAATTAGGGAAATTTCTATATTTATTAAATAGTTTCCCTAATCTTCGATTAAGCCGGGAGAGGGAGAGTGGTATCGATAAAGGTTAATAATTGGTCAAAGCTGAAATTGTATTTATATTGGTGTTTCAATCCGGAACACCGTTTATTTCGATTACAGATGAAATGAGAGAACAGCTTTTTAAAGTTTTTCCCGGTGGTTAGCCAGGCCTGGTGGGTGCCCAATGGTCCGGCTCGTCGGGTAGGTCAGGATCTCACCTGCGAACAATTGTGGACTGTATTAGTTTTAAAATCAATGTTTATTATTCTTCTAGCCCGTATCGTCGGCTTATTGCACGGCGTTCAGCCGTGTCGCGACGATTTTTTGTGACGGTAGTTAATCCCGTTAAGAGAGTAAGTGTTGAGCATCGCGATGCTACAACACATATAGACTCGACTAGTCGGTGTGTTTTGACCGCGTCGCGGTAAACACCGAGGATCTACTCTCTTATGTGTGTATGCGGCTCGTCTATGAAATAGACGATTCCATCGCAATACACACAACGTCTTCTTCCGTTCGTTCCCCTTGCGTGTGTGTTGTAAGTACACACGCAATGGGTAGTCCCATAAGGTCTGGTGCATGGACCTGCAGAAACTGCAGAGTACCTCCAGTGTAGCAATCCAATAGCCGCTGGGGCCTCTGTGAATTGTTTCTACAGTATTCGTACATGCACTACCGGGCCTACGCTGCATCAGGAGTAGCAATTGCATCAAGGTCCGTGCAGCTGTCAAGGAACGACCGTTGCTTCGATCCACAGATCGAGCGTATTCTGTGACTTATTCAAGACCCCCGTGCGTGAATTCCATCTTCACATGATGCACGGGAACAGGAGAGATTCCTCCACTAGAATACACCTGCTGTTCGTGGGCAGGATTTTAAGAAGACGTACGCTATTCCGTGGGCGTGCATCCCCTAATGCTTCACAAGGGGTAAGGACAGCAGAGATGCACGGGACAGAATAGTTGATTATTACCGCCTTGGTCGAGCTCCGAAAATCGGAGATCATCGACTGTTCTTTCCTCTTTTCCAGAGGAATTCAGGTGCTTGTGTCAGTGGCCCATAAGGACTTTATGGGTGTCCACCGATGTCACGGAGATGCGGAACGCGAAACGCACGAATCACATAATTAAACGACACCCGCGTTTAATTATAAATTCTTCCGCTATTTCGATCGATGCGCGTGATCACGATAATCGTAAACGACACTTACTTTCCGACCGAATAGAATTCACTCCGTGACTGTTCCGTTTAATTTCGATAATTTTTGTCGCGGCGACTCCACGCAGTATTCTCTTCGAATATGTTTAACGGAAACTCTGCTTCGTCCGTGAGCGCACGGTATTTAATACCTCACGGACGAAGTTTCTTTCTCTCTCGCTCTCATGCTTAATCGCCCCTTCTCGTTTCGTTATTTTTCGATTTAAATTAATCGAACAACGGCGTTAGATCTTCGACAAACATCTTTTTCTCTCCTTTTTTTTGGACTTTGCCGTTCGATGCCCTCGCGTTCAATGCCCTCGCGTTCGATGCCCTCGCGCTGGCAGACAAGGCCAAGGCGATGTTTACCGAAATCCGCCGTTTTTCGTTAACCGATTATTTTTATTTCTAATAACGACGGAATTAGAGGTCGCGATTCCAGGGGCGTCGCTATGTGCGATATCGCCCGGACTTCTCTCCGATATGTACTTTTTTAAACATACCGCCCCCCTTGCGCGACCGCGCAACAAATTTGAAGGGTCTTACGTAAAAAGGGAATCGGAATGGAAATTCGCGAACCGTTTTCTTTCAGAAAGTTATGAGAGCGAGAGTTTTGACCGAGCAGACAGGAGTGAGTTTGATTAAGATACAAGAAAGGAAAAAACAAAAGAGACGACTTACAGTCTCCTCCTCTTTGGGGGTGGTCCTGTACCTCTTCTCTGACAGAGGGCTTGGAGGGCCTCTGCCAGTTTTGTAAGGCCTTCCTCCGGCTTCGGGCGACGGTCCTCCCGTCGTTTCCGTTGCACCGGGGCAGTCCTCCTCGGCCGGTATCGTTCACCTGAGGTGGAGGGCTGCGGGTCATCGGCCGTGTTCCCCTTTTTCCTGTCCTTATATTCAAGGCTGATCAACTTCCCGTTCTTATTCCACTTCAGGAGGTACCGGCCTTCCGCCGTTGGGCACCTATAGCGTCGGACTTTCGCCGGGATGTGGTCCGGCACCCGCAAGACCTCCATACTCTCGGGTTGTCCATACTGGACGGTGTAATTGCCTTCTTTGGCCGGCGTCCTTTCTTTGCGGTCCAAAGATGTTGATGTAGCTTTGTCCTCCCTTGTAGATGAGCCCTCCACTTGAGGGGGTGTGGTAAGCTTGCACTTCTCTAACTGGTTTGATAGTACTGTTTGCTCCATTTTTCTATTACTGGCGATCGCGCTCTCGGTAACGGTTTTTAAAGGTCCCACCCTGCCCGCTTCCCGCAGGTTTCAGGGTTCCTTCAGTAGTGGAACAAAGGAGGGCTATTGCCTCTTTTGTCTTACTCCCTCTTGGTTGGTTAATAACAAGTATTAACCGTCGTTTTCGTAGCGATCGAATCATGGAGCGTTTTTGTTGTGTTCATATGAAAGGTCGTCTACGGGTAGCTTACACATTCGCGTAATCGGTCGTGTGTAGCTTGATTTCGCCGTACGAACCTTGACCACTCGGACATTTCCTTCTTTGTCCGGGAAAACCTGCTCAATTTTTCCCATTTCCCATTGGTTCGGTGGGAGGAGCGTGTTTTCTATTAACACAACATCGCCTTCTTTCAGCGATTTTTCGGTGGATGACCACTTATTTCGTTTCTGGAGCTGTATGAGATAATCTCTCTTCCAGTGTCTCCAGAGTTGTTCGTGAAATTTTTGAATTGCCCTCCAACGCTTTAGGCGCGTTACGGGCTCCTCTTCCACTGATGGCCATGGGAGCGCGTTAAGCGTATCTCCCGTCAGAAAGTGTCCTGGTGTGAGTGCCGCATAATCATTCGGGTCATCGCTTACTGAGGCGATGGGTCTCGAATTTAAACTTGCCTCGATTTTGCAAAGCAATGTTTGCATTTCTTCCGTCGTAGGCGTAAAGTTTCCGATTATGCGTTTTAGGTGATGTTTAACCGATTTCACTCCGGCTTCCTGCATTCCACCGAAATGTGGCGCACTGGGAGGGTTAAATCTCCAGTTTATTCCAATCTCGCTGCATTTATCGCGCGTTTCTTGCGATGAATATCTGCGATTAAATTCTCGCATCAATTCTCGCTCTGCGCCGACAAAGTTCGTTCCGTTGTCACTGTAAATAGTGTCAGGAATTCCACGTCGGGAAACGAACCTTTCCAATGCAGCTATGAATGCACTCGTGGAATAGTCACTCACGAGTTCGAGGTGGATAGCTCTCGTTGCATAGCAGACGAACACCGCTATGTATGCCTTATGGGCGGTTTTACCACGTCCTGCCGAATCGCGGACTTGAAACGGCCCGGCATAATCGACTCCGCTATTAAAGAATGCGCGGGATGGTCGACAACGCGCGGGGATTAAATTTTGCATTTTTTGCGTCATTGTACTCGCTCTCCAGCGAGTACAGCGCATGCACTGATTAATCACCGTTCGCGTTGCATTCCGGCAACCGATTATCCAAAATCGTTGTCGGACGGTGTGCATCGTTAATTGCATGCCTCCATGCAACGTATTTAGGTGACACTGCCGAATTATGAGTGTTGCCACATAATGTTTCGGCAGGATCATGGGAAACTTAGTTTCCCAGGCAAGGACGGAATTTTCCAATCGTCCGCCTACTCTGAGCACCCCATTCTTATCCAGAAAAGGGTTCAGATTTTTCAATTTTGATTTGGAGGGGATTGCTCGATTTGTTTTCAAACATCGAATTTCCTCCTCGAAATGCATATATTGCAGATGCCGAGCTATCCTTTCCGTTGCATCTTGCAATTCCATTGTATTGAGGCCAATCGAAGAATCCAACGATTTGTCGCCTTTCAACGCCTTAAAAAAGCGCACGCAGTACGCTGTCACGCGTAATAATCTGCTCCACTTCGAAAAGCGCAGAAGAAACGTCCACTCTTTCCGAGTGGACGCCGTGTGGGCGTGGGCGATTCTTTTTTCTTCCTCGGTTTCGGCGGAAACTGGAATTGCAGGCCATTCTGTTTCCTCCTTACTCAACCAAGTCGGCCCTGACATCCATAACGGGCAGTTCAATAGCTCTTCACTATCGACCCCGCGCGAATTTAAATCTGCGGGATTGTCGTGCGTAGGGACATATCTCCATTCTGCGTGCGGCAGAGCCGTCTGCACTTTGGAGACCCTATTCGCCACGACAAGCTTCCACGTAGATGGATGTTTCTTTAACCAAGCGAGGACTGTTTTGTTATCACACCAGCATACCACACGCTTGATTTTTATTGACAGGTGACTCTGAATATGCACTAATAATTCCGCGAGGAGCACGGCCCCGCATAATTCAAGAGTCGGTACTGTCAGTGTCTTCAACGGTGCGACTCGGGTTTTTGCCATCAACAGGCTTGTAACCGCGCTGTCGCTTGTGTCAGACACTCGGAGGTATGCAACTGCTGCATATGCAGCGGTTGATGCATCACAAAATCCATGCAATTCCATAGAATTTGTATTTCCTCCATACTGAATCCATCGAGGGATTTTCAGTTTGTTTAACTTGCCCCAGTCCTCACAGAAGTTATTCCACGTTCTGTGTGTGGTTGCCGAAACTTGTTCATCCCAGTCGAGTTTTTCCAACCACTGGGCTTGCATGAGAATTTTTGCGCGTACGACCACTGGTGACAACCAACCAAGTGGATCGTACAGTTTCGCAATTTCGGAAAATAACTCACGCTTTGTTATGCGAGCAACCGTGGGTTGAAATCGCTGCAAGTTGAAATAAAAATAATCTCCCGATGGAATCCATCGCAGTCCCAGCACTTTCAATTCGGACTCATCGAATAAAGTGAGGTCGACTGCGTGGGAGTGAGCGCCCGGCGGTATGTTTCTTAACAAGTCAGGTGAATTACCTGCCCATTTTCTTAATAGAAACCCGCCTTTCTTTAAGAGCTCGCATACTTGTATACGAATTTGCTCTAATGCATTTCTGCTTGGGGCGCCCATAAATACGTCATCGACGTATATGTCCTTTTTAAGGACGGGAACCGCGAGAGCAAATTCACTGCCTTCGCGTTGGATTAACTCGAGAATTGTTCTCATCGAGAGGTATGGTGCACAAGCTGTACCGTATGTTACGGTGTTGAGTTCGAAAGCGGATAATTTCTCGCTTTCGGGCTCCCGCCACAATATGCACTGGTAACGACGATCTTCTGGAGCGACGAGAATTTGTCGAAACATTTTCTCGATATCAGCTACCAGTACGTACTTATAAAGCCTCCAATTCATTAAAATTGCAGTGATATCCTGCTGCAATTTTGGGCCTACGTGCAATACGTCGTTTAGCGAGCGACCGCCTGTGGTGACGCTCGTTGCGTTAAAAACCACTCGCAGCTTGGTCGTCGCACTCTCGGTTCGAACCACTGCTCTGTGCGGAATGTATAATCGCATTTTTTCGATCGACGATAATTTCGTCATGTGATCGAGCGATTCATACTCGGTTAAAAATTCACCGTATTCTCGCAACAGCGTCGGGTCCGCGTCTAATTTTCTCCGTAATCGAGTTAAAGCGGAAAGCGCTATATGGAGAGATTCTCCTAGCGTTTCTTTCGGCCTTGGCACTCGAAACGGCAGACGCACTATAAATCGACCCGTTTCATCTCGAGTGACAGTTTTTGCGAAGTATTCTTCGCACTGTTGTTCCTCCGGTGTCCAGATCTTTTTGAGTGGAACATTTTCCATTTCCCAAAATCGCCGAATTGCACTATCCAATGATTCCAGGAGAGTGCAATTAAATGAGCGTACATGCTGCGATATTGAGTCCCCTTGAACTGGACCGGACAATATCCAGCCGAGCACCGTTTCCTGCGCTATCAAGCCCTCCTCATTTATTCGACGCATTCCGTCTCGGAGGAGTCTCCCGTACAGATTGGCCCCGAGCAGAATTTCTATCTTTGCTTCGGAGCTCGGGTTTGGATCAGCCAGTTTCAATTTTTCGCACACCTTGTACTTTAGGCTGCAAATTGCTGGCGGTACGTAAGACGTTATGTTCGGGATAACGAACGCCTTCGCTGAATACTTCAGCGAATCCTCGTCCCTTGAACCAATTTCCACGTCCACGCAGTGGTCAATAGTGCGTCCTTCTCCGCCCCCCAAGCCAGTTACTATGGCCTGAGATTTCTTCCTCGGAAGTCTCAGGTCCTTCGCCAGGCTGGAGGAAATGAAGGTGGCTTCTGACCCCTGATCTAGGAGGGCACGCGCGATTCGCGACGTCCCGTCCTTCCCGTATATTCGTACGAGAGCTGTGGCTAGCAATACAGATTTCTCCGGTGCTCCATTCGTTGCACAATGTGAGGCATATTTCTTTGAACTTGGCCCCGGAGTCTGTTGCTCAGCTGTATATTGCGATGGTCGAGAGGATCTCTCGTTTCCACCGTGATATTTTCTCGGGACCCTTCTTGCTTTTTGCTCTCCGTTGGAGTCGTTTATGCAAGCGATCCCGAAATGTAGTGTCCTGTGATGTCGCTTATTACAGAGGTCACAGGTCATTTCACTCTCGCAATCAGAGGCACTATGTCCCTTTGAGAGACATAGCGTACAGTATTGGCTTAACTTCAATACCCAATACTTCTCTTTCGCACCAAGTTTCTTATACTGAAAACAATGCAGTAGCTTGTGCGGTCCGTTGCATAGAGTACAGGGCTGTATTTTGTTTAACGGCTGTTCGACTGAGGCGTTATGACTATGTAGTTGTGTCTTTTGAGTCCGCCTGTAGGAATCAGCTGTTTTCTTCGCCTTTTCGACTTGTTTACCTTTCGCCTTGTCTACCAACAAAGGCGTAGTCAAGTCGGTCAGGAACGTATACAGCTCGTCCCATTTAGGGAATTCCTTCGGATCTTTGCGCGATCTTTCCCAAATTTCTTTCAAATTTGGATCCATCTTTTGGATTATTGTATCCTCCAACAACGGAATCCCGGTTGTGGAGTCATATCCAAAATTGCGCAAAGCGACTAGCGACTGCTTCACTTTTACCGTCACCTGCTGGATACTCTCCAGATCGCCCTGGCGTATTACTTTCAATGCGCGCATTGGCGCCAAAAGGGTCGAAATGATGACGTTTTTATTGTAAAAACGTGCTCGCAGCTCTTGCCAAGCCGGTTCGAAGTTCTGATCCGTTATAGGGAACCCTGAGATCGCGGCAAGTGCTTCACCATCCAAGCACGTATTTAGATATTGCAACCGCTGTGCATCGGACAGCGTGCGGTTGCGTATCACGGCAGCGGAGAACAAATCTGCGAAGTGTTCCCACCCAGTTGGATCGCCGCTGTATCTCGGAATCGTTTGTTCCGGCAGCTTAATCGGTATTCCCGGTAACGGTTCGGGTATGGGCGTTGATTTTTCCCCGGAGACAGTTCCCGTAGCGGGTGATCGCTTACCGATTTCGTTCACCACGAAATCTAAAGCCTCTTCAAATGCCTCCTGAGCATAAGCGAACTCGTCATTGGCAAAGTACGGAACGGACTCTGCCAAATCATCGGTCAGCATGGAGAGCAACTCTCCATGACGATTTTTTACCAGTTCCCACTCTTTCTCCAGAGTTTCGCATCGTTTGCGTAATACGGGAACGGTAAGGTTTGCCTTCCCCTTCTTTTTCAGGTTGATGATCACGTTCGAGAAAGCTGCGGTACTCGTGTTCTGTTGCAAAAGCAACATCCTCATCGCACTCGGAACGTGAATTTCCTCGCCTTTGGGGGAAGCCATAGTCCGCTTGTTGTTGTTATTCTCTCTTTCTAATTTTCTCAGTGTCTGTTGACTCTTACTTTATCGCACTCTTTCCTCTATCCGGCTCGAAGGACCTTGTTCGAAATTTAATTAGGGAAATTTCTATATTTATTAAATAGTTTCCCTAATCTTCGATTAAGCCGGGAGAGGGAGAGTGGTATCGATAAAGGTTAATAATTGGTCAAAGCTGAAATTGTATTTATATTGGTGTTTCAATCCGGAACACCGTTTATTTCGATTACAGATGAAATGAGAGAACAGCTTTTTAAAGTTTTTCCCGGTGGTTAGCCAGGCCTGGTGGGTGCCCAATGGTCCGGCTCGTCGGGTAGGTCAGGATCTCACCTGCGAACAATTGTGGACTGTATTAGTTTTAAAATCAATGTTTATTATTCTTCTAGCCCGTATCGTCGGCTTATTGCACGGCGTTCAGCCGTGTCGCGACGATTTTTTGTGACGGTAGTTAATCCCGTTAAGAGAGTAAGTGTTGAGCATCGCGATGCTACAACACATATAGACTCGACTAGTCGGTGTGTTTTGACCGCGTCGCGGTAAACACCGAGGATCTACTCTCTTATGTGTGTATGCGGCTCGTCTATGAAATAGACGATTCCATCGCAATACACACAACGTCTTCTTCCGTTCGTTCCCCTTGCGTGTGTGTTGTAAGTACACACGCAATGGGTAGTCCCATAAGGTCTGGTGCATGGACCTGCAGAAACTGCAGAGTACCTCCAGTGTAGCAATCCAATAGCCGCTGGGGCCTCTGTGAATTGTTTCTACAGTATTCGTACATGCACTACCGGGCCTACGCTGCATCAGGAGTAGCAATTGCATCAAGGTCCGTGCAGCTGTCAAGGAACGACCGTTGCTTCGATCCACAGATCGAGCGTATTCTGTGACTTATTCAAGACCCCCGTGCGTGAATTCCATCTTCACATGATGCACGGGAACAGGAGAGATTCCTCCACTAGAATACACCTGCTGTTCGTGGGCAGGATTTTAAGAAGACGTACGCTATTCCGTGGGCGTGCATCCCCTAATGCTTCACAAGGGGTAAGGACAGCAGAGATGCACGGGACAGAATAGTTGATTATTACCGCCTTGGTCGAGCTCCGAAAATCGGAGATCATCGACTGTTCTTTCCTCTTTTCCAGAGGAATTCAGGTGCTTGTGTCAGTGGCCCATAAGGACTTTATGGGTGTCCACCGATGTCACGGAGATGCGGAACGCGAAACGCACGAATCACATAATTAAACGACACCCGCGTTTAATTATAAATTCTTCCGCTATTTCGATCGATGCGCGTGATCACGATAATCGTAAACGACACTTACTTTCCGACCGAATAGAATTCACTCCGTGACTGTTCCGTTTAATTTCGATAATTTTTGTCGCGGCGACTCCACGCAGTATTCTCTTCGAATATGTTTAACGGAAACTCTGCTTCGTCCGTGAGCGCACGGTATTTAATACCTCACGGACGAAGTTTCTTTCTCTCTCGCTCTCATGCTTAATCGCCCCTTCTCGTTTCGTTATTTTTCGATTTAAATTAATCGAACAACGGCGTTAGATCTTCGACAAACATCTTTTTCTCTCCTTTTTTTTGGACTTTGCCGTTCGATGCCCTCGCGTTCAATGCCCTCGCGTTCGATGCCCTCGCGCTGGCAGACAAGGCCAAGGCGATGTTTACCGAAATCCGCCGTTTTTCGTTAACCGATTATTTTTATTTCTAATAACGACGGAATTAGAGGTCGCGATTCCAGGGGCGTCGCTATGTGCGATATCGCCCGGACTTCTCTCCGATATGTACTTTTTTAAACAGCGCTGCTTTTAACGTTATGTATACAAAAATATTCCCTAAAAAAAAAAAAAATTGGTTTATTATAGTTGCTGTGCGTCCTGTGCTGCAGCTCGGGCAGTGGCAGATCTCGTTGTTACTGACGTTGCTGATTGACGCGTTGCCGGCCTTGGCTTCCGTGGTCGTCCGATGGCAGGTGACTTCCACATCTTTTCCTTTGTCCGAAGGATCCTCTTCACGGTGTCTGCAAATTCCTTGAAGGTGTCCTCCTCAGCCAGGCGGCGTATCGTGGTCGGCCATTCTACGTTTAGCTTCTCGCAGAGATCACGCAGGTTCCTCCTCTCCTCTTCATAGAGGGTACACTCGAATAGGAGGTGGCAGGGATCTTCATCTCGGAGCCCGCAAATGCAGGTTGGGGAGTCGATGAGATGGAACTGTTTCAACCTGGCAGCAAAATCTCCATGCCCGGTCAGAAACTGCGTAACATGGTGACCCAAGTACACCCATTTCGACCGGAGCCTCTCCGAAACATCTGGAAAAATGTCGAAGGTGTATCTGCCCTTGGTGGATTCATTCCATCTCCTCTGCCATTCGCTCTGGAGAGTCAATCGGATGGCTTCGAGATCGACGCCTCCCTCGGTGCTATCACCGCTCGGCTGGATAATTCCGTCCGTCTCGATCTTTAGGCCACGCTTCAATCTGTATCTCCAGTCAAGCTCCTTGAGTTTCAGATCAATCGGCAAGACGCCTACCAGTACTGGCAAAGCATCAGCCGATACCGTCCTGTACGCCATCGCAACTCTCATTAATACGAGACGTTGCGCTCTGCTGATCTCGCTGACTCCTTCGTTGGTGGCCAGGTCTCGCCATGCCGTTGCAGCGTACGTTGCGATCGGTACAAACACGCCGGTGTATAGTGCCCGCATGCAGCCATGTTTGAGACCCCAATCTCGTCTGGCTACAGCGGTGAGGGCGCTGAACTTCTCCTGGCACTTCATCCTTATCATCTTCGTATGCGTTGCGACGCCCAGGCGCTCGTCGAAGTGCACGCCGAGATATCGGACTGTGACTGCCATTTTCACAGGGCGCCCGCCCACCTTTATAGTTGGCGGCCGCTTGACGTCCAGCTTCCCTTTCATCAATACCATCTCGGTCTTACCAACCGAGAGGGCGAGTTTTTCTCTTCTGCACCAGTTTTCCACGACCGTTGCTACCGCTTGGCCGTGTCTTTCCAGTTCCGAGCGACTCTCGCCTGTCACCAACACCAGCAGGTCGTCCGCATAGGCCACCGCTCCGACGCCACTTGATTCCAGCGTCTTCAAGAGGTCGTCGAACACAAGGTTCCAAAAACTTGGGCCCAGGATGGATCCCTGCGGGCAGCCTCTGCTCACCGTTTTCCCAATGCTCCCGTGCTTTCCGACCAGCTTTACACTCCGTTCGCTCAAGTAGTGTGCTACGACCTTGTAAAGATTACAGGGGCAGCTCCTTTCCTTGAGGCGGTGCATGATGCTCGGCCACCAGACGTTGTCGAATGCTCCTCTGATGTCGAATAGCACTGCTACCACATATTTCTTCTTGCAGTCAGCTACCATCTTCCGCACTTGAAGAATCGCGTCCGTTGTTGATCTGCCCTTCCTGAAACCAAACTGGTTCGCGCTCGCGAAGAGAGGATCCGAGAATATCGGCTCCAATCTCGCGAGTAAGAGTTTCTCGAAGCACTTACCCAATACTGGAAGAAGGCAGATTGGTCGGTATGATGACGGGTCGCAGCTGTCTCTCTCGATGCCCTTTAGTAGCGCACGAATGGATCCAACCTTCCACAGATCTGGAAAAACACCATTGCGCAGACACGCGTTGAACAAACTTACCAGGTCTCCGCCGATGACGCCGTAAGCAGCCTTCACGACGTCGACCTCGATTCCGTCGATTCCTGGTGCCTTTCCGCTCCTCATGCTGGTCACCGCTCGCCGCACTTCGGTTTCGTCAAACGGGGGAACATCCTCCGTCGACGGGGGAGTCCTTGCCGCTTCACGCCTCTCTTTCTGCTCCGTTGTCTCGTCCGGTGTATCGTCCGGTACAAGGGCGTCCAGGAGTTTTTTAGCGCAGCTCTCCCACGTTGGGCTGCCGTCCGAGGTGATGGACGCAGCGAAGGTCATCTCGGGAGTGATCTTCTTCCCGCAGAGTTTGTATACCGGACCCCACGGGTCGCGGTTTCCCTCTGCGGTAACGAAATCCTGCCAGCTGCTTTTCCGCGACTCGTAAACCGCCTTCTGGTATTCCCTCTTCAGTTTGTGGTATGCTATCCTCTTCTCCTGCTTGAGGGTCGGATCCGCCTCTTGTTCAAACCGCTTCCTAGCGGCGTACGTTTTCTTCTTGGCGGTCGTGAGCTCCGCTGTCCACCATGCGACCGCCTTGGCGCGACGCACCTTGGTCTGCATGGTTAAATCGCAGGTCTCCAGAATAATCTCTTGGAGCGCCTGCGCAGCTTCGTTCGCTTCCTGCTTCGAGTCCAGCCGTTCGCATCGGTCACGATCTCGTCTGCGTTCGAGGAGACGGTCTTGAAACAGTTCCCAGTTTGCCTTCTTGACGTTAAATCTTCCACGCTGTGCTGTGAAAGCTGGGTTGTCCTCCGGTCCGATCTGGAGATAGATCGCGTTATGGTCGCTGGTGGTCCATGCCTCCTTGACGCTCCAGCTTCTCACGGACGTGAGAATGCTGCTCGACGCAAGGGTGATGTCGATGCATGAGGACCCCTTATGCGATCTGAACGTTGGGGGATTTCGCGCCTCGTTGAGCACCGTGAGGTCCCATTGTGCCAACATTTCTTCTAGCAGTTCTCCCCTTTCGTCCTTCCGGAAGGGCGGATATTCATGCGAATGCCAGAGGGTTGATTTGGCATTCGCGTCCGCTCCCACTATTAACTTACGTCCGGGAAGTGCTCTCACAATTCGGTCGATCTTATCGAGATATGGTTCCATTTTATGTGAGCACTGGAAATAGATACTGGCTACATAAATTCGTCCGAACGGTCCACATATTTCCGCACAAACACAGTGCTCATCGCTCAAGTCGGCGATCTTCAGAGCTGTGATCTGTTGGTTTCGGATGATTATTCCGGCCATAACATTGGTATTAGGTGGTCCGCCCTTTATTGTGGTAACGCGGGTGCCGAATCCGACGAATTTTCCCTTGTTGTTGTACGGTTCCTGGGCCAGTAAGATGTCTATATTCTTCTCTTCCATCAACTTGCTCACTTCCAACGAAACTATCTGCGATCGCCTCATGTTAAGCTGCACGATCTTCAAGTCAGCGATTCTTTCCGTTACGGGCTTAGAACCCATAATCGGTGCGGGAGATTATCTGATTTATTGCTGCTGCGTATGCCGGGCACTCCTTACTTTTCACGGAATGCTGATACGGCTTCCCTGCTTTTTTGCAATTGCTGCAAATCTCCTTCTTGTTCTTATTCGGGCACGTTTTG
The DNA here is from genome assembly GCA_033822845.1 of Tetrapedia diversipes. Lineage (NCBI taxonomy): Eukaryota > Metazoa > Arthropoda > Insecta > Hymenoptera > Apidae > Tetrapedia > Tetrapedia diversipes. The sequence goes on from JAOPTO010001143.1 coordinate 40,242, forward strand.
AAATTGTGCCCTTGTACTGCACAATGCCCGCAGATCTCTTTTTCGCTGCGGCAATGTTTGGACGTGTGCCCGAATCCTTGGCATTTATAGCACCTGGTGGCGGCCACGTAATCCTGTATCTTGCAACAGCTCCAGCCGATGTAAAGGCGGTCCTTTTTCAACAGGGTCTCTCTTGCTTCCCTCGAGACGTCCAGGATTATGTTGTGGCGGTCCTTGTTCTTCAGCCCGGTTTTGAATGCAACTTTAACTTGTTGCCGAAGTTGAGACCTCTGTTTCTCCTCTGCATTTTGCTCAATTATTGCTCGTACAAGCCCTTCATCATCCTTTGTGACGGGCACGTCAAAGACGATAACTCGCGGGTTCTTCTTCACGGTTGCCCCTACAGTTAGGCCCGCGGTTTTTAGCTTCTCGTGGGCCATTAAAATCGCAGGCTCTCTTTTGATGCTGTCTCGACGATGACAGCATTACCACTTGCCTTGCGTACACTCTTGACTTGCAGGTTCTCTTCTCTTGGGGACACCAGCTTGAGAATCGCCTCCTTGGTCTTCTCGCTGGTGTCGTATTCCTTCGCGTCATTTGGCACGATCCTCACCGCGTTTGGCGGATCTTGCCTCTGGTTCGCTAACGCGGCAGCCTTAGTCCTCAGACCCACTCGCTCGGCGTACGTGAGCGGTTTTGTTGGCACTGGCGGCGACGCTTTTTCGAACGTCCGGCGCTGGTCGTTGTTCTCCTGCCTTAGAGCCTCGATGCGTCCTTCCAACTTGCTCGCATACATCAAGGATTTGTCCAGGAGTGCCGAGAGATCTGCCACGTGTTCCAAAAGATCGCTAATTACACGCCTTGGAATATCGTTTTCCTGGGATGTAATGGCTCCCCTAATTACTCGGTGCACTCTTTCCGCCTTCGCTTTCAACTTGTCCGCGGTAACTTTTCCCTCAGTCTCGATCTCGCTCACCGCGGGTTCATCGTCGATTCTACCTGTGGGGCTCGCGGGTTTGCTCGACCGATTCTTCTTTTTCTTTGTCGACCTCGGCGGCTGTGCGTCTGAGATCGCGGTGCTACACCCAATGTCAGATTCGGAGTCTGACGCTATTCTTCTCTTTGTCCTCCTCTTCCTCGTGACAGCCTCGGTGTCCGTAGACATCATGTCCGTCGCCGAACGCGACGGCATTCCCGTTGTCCGGGACAGCGTCGCGGGGGTGGGTCGCTGGATGATAGCGACCTCGCTCCCCGAGCGGTGGGATGGAACTGGTGCCTGTGGCACCGATGGCACGGTTTTAAACCGTGTGATGGCGCTCCGTTCGCCCTCCTGCGGTTAGTAACGAAACTCGAGCACTTGGTGGCGTTCCGGTCGCCTTACTCCGGGTAGTTCGCGAACACGAACACCTGGCGGCGCTCCGATCGCTCTTCCGCGCCTCACTTGCACGAGGCGGCGCCGCTCAAGGCCACGTCGGCCAACGCCCAATATGGCGGCCAAGATGGCGGCCGCCAACGCCCAAAAATAGTTTTTCTCTAATAAATCAATTACCACAGCACGGATCAGTCCGAAACTTTCAGGAAATGTTTCTACCGTAGCTATGCACTGACACAATGGAAGGCAGCTGCGTGCCTTCAACCCGACACGAGAAATTGTCCGTCGAAGTTCCACCTGTCACTACGGCCACGTGGCGACCGACGCGGTAGACGAAAATTAACGTATCTCGGCGAGTTTTTGACCGATTTCCACGAAAATACGGCCACGAACACTTCTCAACGTAACACACACGATAATCACAATTTTAGAATTTTTCTCGAAGAATTTTCCACTATTTTTGCACTCGAAACACGGAGCGACGTGAACTCGCGTGCGTACTCATGCGCCACCTAGCGGAGACTCCAGTAGATAGGGACAGAACGTCGATTTGATTTTACGTGCGGCACCTAGTCATAGACCTTAATCCACACGGCCCCCATGGGCGCGGGGTTGAGATACGCTCAACCAGCGCGCAGCCGCAGACCTCGACTGCTACCTCTTTATCTGAACAGTGCAAGCTGACAAAAACCCTGGTCAGGGGGGCGGCCTTTCTAATACCACTTCCAGCTGAGCAGGCTGGCGCCCGAGCTGTTTGAGCGCAGCTCACCCGCCGGGGTTTCACGCCCTCGCCCGCGATATGGGCTATACCATCTGCCACCACGAGGCCAACACCAATTGGTTGACTGAGGGGGACACCGACCCTCGGGCTAACCAGTCAACCTCCCGTGGTACCAGTGTTAGAGTCATACTGGTCATACTCCAGGCTGAGTCTCCGAAGAGACCCGCTACCCAATATGCGCTTGCACCCCATGGCCTGGGTACGCCAACGATTCAGGCACCTCGGGTTCGTCAAGCCCGTACTGGGGCCTCCACTGGCCAACCCAGCCCCTGAGGGGAGTAGATAGGGACATACGTCAATTTGATTTTACGTGCGGCACCTGGTCAAAGACCTTATCCACACGGTCCCCATGGGCGATGGGTTGAGATACGCTCAACCAGCGCGCTCCCCGGAAAACCTCCACAGGAGCTACCGTATCAACCCGGGAGTGCAAGCTCTCCAGGTCACCCTCGGTGAGGGCGGGACCTTTCTAACATCCCTTCTGGCTCTGCAGGCCAGCGCCCGAGCTGGGATGACGCAGCTCACCCGCCGAGGCGATCCAGCACCTCTAGCCTGCGATATAGGCTGTACCACTGCCCCCGCGAGTCCAACCCTAGGTCGACGACGGAGGGAGAAACCCCCCTCCGTGGGCTCACTTGTCAACCCCCGCGGTACCAGTGTTCGAAGTCATACTGGTCATACTCGTCGTGGGATTTACCCACTACCCATTGAGGTCCTTGCAAACCTCGACCTGGTTAGGGCCAACTCGGAAACGTGGGGTCGTCACTCCCCAAGGAGTGCGGCATCACATGATACCACCTCCCACCTGCGCTCCTCAGCACACCACGCATACTACACTCTCACATGCATCCTTCTCCGCTCAAACACATTTCTCGCATACACACAAAATCGCTCATACGTTCCCTTGCATTCTAGCACTCCACTCACATCCACACTACCATCCTCACGCACACATACACCACAAGCACTCAGGTCTCTGAGGTCATCGTACAACACACATTCGCTCAACACATGCGCCCAATCCTCATATTCCGCACCACATCTACACCGTGCACTATCACTCAACCCACGCTTAAAAAGAAACCCATTCATACTGCCGTGTCCTGTCAACAAAAAGCATGCATACGCACTCGGACTAAAACTATCATTCTTCATCGCAAATTTCACATTCTTCACATACTCATACGTCACACGCCCCTTTTCACATTCATCCCATCTTTTCTGCCACTCGACATACACCCTTTCATTGATCTCATTCATTCTCTCTCGTAGCGGCGTTTCACCCTGATCCACGCTACCTCTCACACTCACATTCACTCCATTTTTCATTCTCCATAACGCACCACGCCTCACGCATTCCAGGTCCCAAGGTAGCTCACCCATCAATACTTGCATTCATTCAGTCGAAACTGTTCTACATACATTCACACACGCATACAACGCTACCCTTTGACTACGATTCATTATATCCCTTGCATAACCATACTCCATTATATCACACCATACACTCGCTCCATACATCACACACGCAACAAACAATCCCTTGTAAATCACACGCACACTTTTTCTCTTCATACCCCATTCACGCTTTAACACTCTCCTCATTTGCCCTACCACATTCGTAACTTTCAGCCTCAAGTATTCCAAGTGCACTTTAAATTGCATTCTCTCACTCACGCATACTCCCAAATATTTCACTCTCTCCGCATACTTCACTAATTTTCCATTCATTCGCACACACGGACGTCGACTCGCAGCCATACTTCCTTTCATTAACATACACACTGTCTTGCTTTCGGACACACTGACTCCCACATTCTCTCCCCATTCACACACAATAGACATCCATTCCGTACCCTTTCGCTCTACTTCCACTCGGCTCTGTCCGTCAACAAGCAGCAGCAAATCATCCGCATAAGCAACACATTTACACTCGCTCTCAGTCAATCTCCACAGGAGCCCATCCATCATCAAGTTCCAGATGAACGGACCACAGATGGACCCCTGCGGACAGCCACGCTCTACATTCTTCCATACTACGTCATTCACACCACACATACACGCAGTTCGCCCCTGGAAGTAGCTCCTCCACAGGGGCAACTCCTCACACCCAATCTCACTCAGCTTCTCAATCACACGCAACCACTCCAAATTATCAAATGCACCCTTAAAATCCACAAATAAACCCAAAACATGTTTACTCTCACTCCCATTCACATACTCTCTCACCCTTTGCCATGCACTCTCCGTTGAGCGGCCCCCGCGAAAGCCGTGCTGTGCGTCATTCATTCTGCCATCCATTCTACTCTCAATCCTTTTAACCATCACTCGCTCAAGACATTTACCTAGCACAGACAGCAAACTAATTGGCCGGTAGTTCGCGGGGTCCGAACGCGGTTTGTCGGGAGACTTCGGCAAAACAACCACTCTCGCCCTCTTCCATGCAGCCGGGAAATATCCCTCTCTAAAGCACATATCATACAACGTCATTAGCCATCCAGGAATCGCACACCAAATCGCACGCAACATCTCTACTGTCACACCATCCATACCAGGTGCCTTCCCCTTTTTCGCCAAGGCTACCGCCTTTTCAACTTCCTCCCATTCAGGGCCCATACCTGATACACTCGATACATCACACAGACCCGCAACACCACCCATACCAGTGGCTGGAAAGAACCGATTCATCAAAATTTCGCTACACTCATGCCACGTGGAATATTCCCTGCCATCCACATACAATGCTCTCATTCTCTCCCTCACATTCTTACCTCGACATATTCTGTATACCGGGCCCCACGGATCCAGGTTCGATGACTTACAAACAAACTTTTTCCAATCACTCTCCTTCATTCTCCATATCTCACGCTTGTACTCACTAAGCCGCCTCATATACTCAGCCTTCTTTCCTACAACATCCACACATCCTCTCTTTCTCGCACTCTGCCATGCCTTTCTACCCTTTCGCACTTTACCTTTCAAAATCGTTAGTTCATTCGTCCACCATGCAACATTTCTATCACTCCGCGGCTTACTTTTCTTCATCCATTTGTCACTCGCAACCTGGATCCATTGTGTGACCCATCCTAGCACTCCTTCCACGCTTGTCTCATTCATCGCATCCGCTCCTTGTAACGACGCAAGTTCCCGCAACTCATTCACATATTCTACCCAGTCCACATTCTTGCATGACCATCTATTACACTCATTCACGACACTCGACTGACTCTCTCCATACAACATACGCACAAGGATCGCATTATGATCGCTTATGCCCCAATCATTCTTCACATCCCATTCATACCGGCACCCAGTATGAACCCCATTCACCAGAGTGACATCAATGTCACTCTGTCCTCTCATACCCGAAAAAGTGTAAAACTTACTCGGCTCATTCAACACAATCATCCCATTTGCTAACACCCATTCTTCTAGAGCTCTGCCACGCATCTCACTCTCTCGACTGCGGCCCCCACTCTTGCTAAACCACAGAGAGGAGGCCGCATTCGCATCCATACCAAACAACACTCTCTTTCCATTCAAATACACGCACACTCTGTCCATGTATCCCAGGTACGGCTCGATATCCTTACCGTACCTGCAGTACATGGACACCACATACAACTCTCCGAAGTCTCCCTTCAGCCACACACAGACGCCGTACTCATTAGTACATTCATTCACACACATCGCTTCGACAGTTGGGTCTTTAACCACAACTGCCGCCCTAGCAGGAGCACTTTCACACACAAACACTTGCCATCCAGTCGGTAACCCACTCACGCGTCCCTCTGTTACATACACCTCCTGCAAAAGGGCTACAGACACTCCACGTTCACTCATCACACTGCCCAGGTCACACATCACCGCATACGCTCTCTGACAGTTACACTGCAACACATTCATACACCTCTCAGTCATCAGATATTCTCGCTCTCTCTCTCTCAAGCATTCTTACATAGTCCGGGCACTCCACGGACAGGACCGAGTGGTCCGACTTCCTTCCTCTCAATTTACAATTTCTACACACAGCCTCTTTCTTGCATTGCTCTTTCAGGTGTCCACTTTCGCAACACTTCGAGCACAATCTCTCTTTCATAGAACACTCCCTCATCATGTGTCCAAAAGCAAGACACTTGAAACATCTCAGCACACTCACGAAATCTCTAACTCTGCACGCTCTCCAATTAACATACACTCGTCCTTCATTTATTAACACATCACGCATTTTCCTTGTCACTTCCAATATTACATTACCTGCATCCGCTCCTTTCTTGTTCATCCTGCTCACAATCCTCACCCTTTCTTTAAATTCATTTTCACTCACACACACATTCTTCACATTCTTCCCATACAGTTCATTCATAAAACACTCATTCGTCATTTCGTTTGGCACATCATACACTACCACCTTGGGACCTATCTTTTTAGGGGGCTCAACCTTGAGCCCCAACGTATCAAAGGTCTTGCACTCGCTCAATATCCTCATTTCACGCTCACTGGCGGCCTCAATGGCGAGACCGCCACTTCTCGTTTTTCTCACCGCTCTTATTCTGACATTCAGGCCGCTACTCACATTCTTCATCACTTTCTCTTTCACTTGTTCACTCGTCATTTTTACACTCTCATCCTTGGACTTCACAACCACAGCATATACATTCTTCCTTTCACTCACACTCGGGACACGCGCACTAGCACCAACACTCACACTCTTAGCAGGACTTTTCGCTGCCACATCCGCAAAGGACACGGCCTGTTGCGTACGCACACTTTGCCTCACACGCTTTTCGCATTCTTCCAATCGTGCTTCCAACCTCTCATTCTTCGCTATCATTTTCATCATTTGTTCCTCGTACTCACTCATACAATTCAAAATAAACTCACTCGCAGCTTTCGAAACACGATTAGCATCCGTAAATACAAACTTTCGCATTTTCACACCAATCGCACGCATCACGCTCATTTCATCACACTCTTCCATACACACATTCTCACACGCACTCGCTCGCTTGAGCCTTTTAGCCGGGCTCACGCTCCTCGAAGCGAGGCTGGCGCCGCGACCCCTGGAGGACGATGCCATACCTCTCCTAACTATTTCCACTTCCATCGCCGTATCATCGGCACAACCCTCCTTATCCTTACTCCCCCCCAAATCCCCAAGTTTGACAAAATTCTTTTCCATGCTGTTCCCACGCGTTGGGACGATCTATACCTCACTCCCCGGGTGACGCCCTTTCCGAGGAGAAGGCTCGATACTCAAGGGATCGCCAGGTGCCCTGAGGAGGTCGCTCGCAGGCTGGTGCACCCACCAGCCACCCCCCCGTGCGTCTGGTGACGGGGTGGTACCCCAAGGCCGCGCACCATAGCCCTGGGGATTAAGGGATTTTTTATAGAGGTTGTCACCCTCGCGGTCCGGCCGGTTAAGGCAAGACCCCCGTTCCTGCGAAACATGACCACAGGTTTACGGTGTGATATTGACTCGGGTACCTCGGGGTCGTTAAGCCCGTACCACGGTCAACGACGGTCAACCGTAGCCCCTGAGGGGAGTAGATAGGGACAGAGGGAATCTCGTTAATCCATTCATGCGCGTCACTAATTAGATGACGAGGCATTTGGCTACCTCCTGCTCCGAGTTTTCGGTGTAGGTCAACCCGGAGGACTTCCGGGGCCACACCCCCCCGTAGGGATAACAATAACATCCAAACATTCCTTACTCGTGAGCCTTTATCTTTGCCGGTCTGTCGTGCAACAGCCGCAGAAGTCGTTCTCGCCGACCCGGATCGTCAACATTCCTCCCATTGGGAGTTCGGGCACTGCGTACCCACTAAAGCCTCGCCTCGCCATTTCACCACTTCTCACCATTAACAGTTTTCACCGGGTTTCTGGTATTTATTACCGGGCCGGCGGACTTCCAGCATCGGGATAGGTGGGGTCGCTACTCCCCAACGGTGTGCACCATCACCGCCCTGCCTTAAGAGAGTCATAGTTACTCCCGCCGTTTACCCGCGCTTTTTTGAATTTCTTCACGTTGACATTCAGAGCACTGGGCAGAAATCACATTGCGTCAACACCCGCAAGGGCCATCGCAATGCTTTGTTTTAATTAGACAGTCGGATTCCCCTAGTCCGTGCCAGTTCTGAGCTGAGCGTTGAATGGCGGCCGAAGAGAGCGACCACGACGGCAAGCCGCCACGGAAGCCTCG